>CM032643.1:11643802-12171302 GCA_019097785.1 Fraxinus excelsior
ATAATAAATTTTTGTCAAAAAACTAACTAAATTATGACTAATAATTATAAAATGAAAAGACCTAGATCTAAAAGAGGTCCATATAAAATTAAAACTATTATAAAAAATAAAAAAAAAATTGAATTTGAAAATGAAATTGATAAAATAGGATATCAAGAACAATTATATGCTGCTCAAGAAATATTAAAATGTTTTAAAGAAAATTTAATAGAAAATTTTGCCAGAAGAATTGTTAGATCTATAATTATAAAAGATATACAAGATATAATAGATAAATTAGAGAAAAGGAAAAAGAATATTTCAAAGTATAATATACATCTTGAATCAAATATAGATATAATAACAGATCTTGATATTATGAATTCTCAAACATTATTAGACTTTGAAGATTTAATTAAAAACCTATAGATGAGGAAACCTATCACAAATAGATTACCACAAGAATATAAGAAATTAAGGTTTAATTTAACCCTGAGATTTTATATATCTATAACTAATATAATAATAGATTAGAATTTGATAAATTAAAAAAATACATAGAATATACGACTATTTAAAGATTAACTAGATTTTAGATTTTAAATATTATTTGATTTTTGTTCGCTCTAAGTAGCCCCCAAGTGATGGTATCAGAGCCATAGAGATCATGGACATTACAATTACAAAAACAGATTGATATTATAAAATAGAAGATAGTAAAGAAAGTAATATATATTTAGAACATATTCCTAAGAAAATAAAAACAATAACGTTAATAATAATTAAAGAGTTACCTCAAGAAATAAAAGAACAAATTATAGATAACCTTATAATAGGAATATTAAAAGATGAATATATATATGAAAAAATTATTATTGAACTTGAAAAATAAGAAATGATGTTATATTGCAAAGATTATGAGTAATAAAATTATAAAAAATAGATAATTATTACACATTAGAAACAGAAAGAGGAAGTTATATATTTTTAGAACCTATACCAAATAAGTTAAAAATAATAACATTAAGAATAATTAGAAAATTACCTATGGAAATTAAAGCACAAATATTACATAAGCTAATTATGGAATCAATAAAGGAAAGATATATATATGAGAAAAATAATAGAAACTTTAGAAAAAGAAGAAATCAATTTATATTATAAAGAAAAATATGAATCAGATGATTTGTAAAAACCGTTAATGAAATTAATGGAAATAAAAGAAATTTTAGATAAAAAATTAGTAAGAGTAAGAGAAATAAATCTACAAATACAAGATGAACTTTTAAAACCTGGAAATATAACAAACTCACAACAAAAACAAATATTAAAATTAAAACAAGAAAGGTATAAAATAAGAGCAAGTTATTACGAAAAATGAAAGAATTAACAAATAATAATTATGTAAAGCAAAGATGTGATAAAGTAATAAAAGATTGTAAAGATACTGAATGTAGAACATATTACTTATGTCAATCAAAGAAAAGATAAATGTCAATTGGTGAATATATAGAAGAATTAAAAACACTAATAAAAATATTAATAGATGATGTTCAAAACATAAATAATGAAATAAAAGAAGTAAGAAATGATATTAATATTCTAAAAATTGAAGTAAGAAAAATAAAAGAAAATAGTAAAGGAAAAGAAAAAACAATAGACAAAAAACTAATAGAAAAAGAAATGTCTAGAATAGGGAAAAAATATACTGAACAAGAAAATATAAGAATAGAAGCAGGAAGTATGGATGATGAATTTAGGAAATTTTTTTTACCAAAAATAATAGAAGAAGAGGAAAAAATGGAAAAATCTAAAGAAAAAGCAATAGGAAAATTAGAAATTAAAGAAAATCAAGATGATATAGAAGATAAAGATGAATGAAGAATTAGACTTACTCATAGAAAATTTTGACCAATTAAGTTTGGAAAATATAGATGAATATCAAGTCCTAATGAACACTGGAGGAGGACCAAATAAAGCAGAATCCTCTAATAAACAAGAAATATTAGACCCAGATGAAAGTTATGCACCTATATACATTAAACCATATAGACAATATTATGAAACAATAAGAAATAGACAACCACCAAAAGGAAACAAATACAGTAATAGATTTGAACTAAATGATAATTATGATAAACATGTCAATCATGGAGGAGCAAAAGTAGACTTAGATTGTAAAATAGATATTAAAAAAGCCTTAGTAACTTGGGCAGATTCAATGATATTATTCTTTTTATATAACAAAGATGATACATGGGAAAGTACTGAAAGAAGGATAGACTTTTTAGTAGCATCCTTTGAAGGAAATGTTAGAAATTGGTGGGATGGAATAAATAATGATACAAAAACACTAATAAAAAGAAATATACAAACAGAAATAATAAAATCAGATAAAGAAGGTATAGAAAGATTAGTAAACTATATTTCAGATGAATTCTTAGGAGAAGATTGGATAAGAAATTTTGATGGAGAAGCAATAAAAGAAAAAGAAAATGCTAGGATAAAATTAATAAACCTAACAATATGTGATATGTGTAAAATCAAAGAATATACATGTGAATTTAAGGAATATTATTATACCCAATTTTATAGTAATGAAAATCAAGATGTGTATAAAGATATGTACTATAATAAGCTACCAGGAACATGGGGAATATATTTTAAGATAGAATTTGAGAAATACATTAAAGAAAATCCTGAAGCACCTAGATCTTTAGGATCAAGAATAAAATTCTTATTTGAAAGACTTGCATACATATGTCAACAAAGACAATTAATGAAAAAATCAGGAAGATTAACCAAGATATGTTGTGAAGATATGGAAAAACCTACACAATGGGGATGTAATCCTGAAAGAAAAAATATTAAGAGAAAATTCAAAAATAAAAAATTTAGAAAATTTAGAAATTTTAAGAAAAAATATATAAAGCCTAGAAGAAGATATTATAAAAAGAAATATAATCCGAATAGACAACAGAAAAACAGACCTTATAAAAAAGATAAAAGCCAATGCAAATGTTGGAATTGTGGAGAAATAGGACATATAAGCCCTGACTGTAAAAAGAAAAAGGTTAAAATATTACAAAAAGAATATTTAGATATAGAAAGTGAATTAAGTGAAATATCAGACATTGAACAATATTATGATCAGGAAGTATATATAAGCGAATCAGATTCAGGAAAAGATAATGAATCAGAATCTGAATAACGAGATTGAGGAAATAGAAAGAGATAATATAGATAAACAAGAATACGAAGGAATAGAAGGTTATGGATTAAAAGTAACATTTGATAATAACAAATTCAAGAAAATGAGAAAATTATCTTTAGATTTAAAAATAGGAAAATGGGAAGTCTTAGATAGAATATGGAAAAGAGAAAGAATAGCAATAAATGAATATCATAAAATTGAAAAAGCTATAAATGTTAGAACAACTCAAGGAACACATAAATTAAATCTTTTAACAAGAAATACAGTAGATGAATTATTAACCAAGATTAGTAAAAAACAAGGAGAAAAAATTCAATATGTCTATTTAGCAGGAATACAAATAATGTTTAAATCCTTATTCAGAGAAGGAATAGATTCACCTTTAACCGTAAGTTTACATGATGGAAGAATAATAAATTTAAAAGATAGCCATTTAGGAACTATAGAAGAAAACTTGGCATATCAAAAATTAATATTTACTTGTTACCCAAAATATTGTGTCTCAATTACAGATAAGAACTTCAATGAAGTCTTAGGACTACATTTTAAGTTACATAGAAATGATATAATGGAACCAGGAGACAAGATTATGACTATAGAATATAGAGCTTTGTATACATTTACTAACTCCAATTATGGAAATATATACTCTAAAAAACCATACATAGAAGTTCACAAGGAATGTAAGGATATTAGTAAAATAATAGAACCAAGCAAACAAATAAGTTTAATTCCTAAAGAATATGAATTTAGTATACTCAAAGATAAACCTGAAATAGCAGAAGATAAAGAAGATGATTATTCTGATAAAATAATGTTTAGGGATGGAAGATTAATTAAGAGGTCAACAAGTCTTAAATTACCTAGAAAACATTTAGAAGGAACTAGTAATATAAAAGAAATCAAACTTCATAGAAATGCTGGAAACATGAAGATAGAAGGAGAATATTATAATGGAAGAGAATATATTGAAGGACCAAATATACTAATTGATACAGGAGCAAGTGAATGCCATATAGCTTCAATTAGAATTAAAGGATTAATGACTCATAAAATTGAACCATATAGATATGTAAATTTTGATGGACAGATACATACTACAGAATTAGAAGTCAAAGTACCAATAAAAATAGGAGGAATTAAAATGGTAGTACCATGTTACATGGATAATAGTATGAATACAGATCCTCATATATTATTAGGAATAAGTTTTCTAAATGGATTAAAAGACTACAGTATAAAAAGAGAAGGATTATACATAACACATAATGATCAAACTATATTATGCGAAAAAAGATAAATGAATAACCAAATAAGTTTTCCATTAGCCGTATATATACAAGTTACTATAGTAGAAACAAATATAACAACATGTGCCTTAATAGATACAGGAAGTGATATAACAATATTTAAAAACTTCTTAATAAAATCATGGAATGAAAATAGTAAAATAAAAATAACAGGAGTAACAGGAGAAAGTACACAAATAATTAATAGTGCTGATAAAGTCAGTATTATACTTGGAAGTAAACAAGTAATAATAAATAAGATATATAGTTATAATAAATTAGATTGTGATATATTATTAGGAAATGACTTTATTCAACAATTTCAGTATTATAAACAAAATAATTATATGATAATGTTACAAACACCATGTGCACACTTATTAAAAATTCCAAGGGAATTTAGACCCTATAGAGTTCAGCCAGCCCAGCGTGGTGATAAATGGGAGAAAAAACCAATCATAAATAAAGAAATAAATACAAAAATTCTATACAAAAAAGTATTAAAAGCAGAAATAGAAATAAGTATAGAAAAAATTATAGAACAATTAGAAAAAACATGTGGAGAAAATCCATTATTATTTTGGAAACCATACCATCCTAAAGCTAAAATAGAATTAACAGAAAATGTTATAATTAGAGTCAAACCAATGATGTATACTATACAAGATACACAAGAATTTAAAACCCAAATAAAAGAATTACTAGAACAAAAACTTATTAGACCAAGTAATGGACCTCATAGCAGTCCAGCTTTTATGGTCATGAAACATTCTGAGCAAGTTAGAGGAAATGCTAGAATGGTAATCAATTATAAAGAATTAAACAAATATACTAAATTTGATTGATACTTTTTACCAAATAAAGAAGTCCTAATAAATCTTGCAAAAGGAAAACAATATTATTCCAAGTTTGATTGTAAATCAGGCTTTTGACAAGTTAAAATGGAAGAAGATAGTATACAATATACTGCATTTAGTACACCTCAAGGTAAATATGAATGGTTAGTAATGCCTTTTGGTTTAAAAAATGCACCACAAATATATCAAAGAAAAATGGATAATATATTTAGAAAGTTTAATGAATTTTTAATAGTATATGTTGATGATATATTAATATGTTCTAATACTAAAGAAGAACATAGAATTCATTTGATAAAATTTATAAATGAATGTAAAAAAGAAGGGATAGTTCTTTCAAAAAAGAAAGCTATAATAGAAAAATAAGAAATTGATTTTCTTGGATTATCAATAGATAAAAAAGGAATAAAATTACAAACTCATATATCTAAGAAAATAGAAAGTTTTCCAAATAAATTAGAATCAAAAGAACAAATACAAAAGTTCTTAGGATGTCTAAATTATGCAGAAAGATTTATTGAAAATCTTTCAAAAAAGAGACATAAAATACAAGTTTTACTTAGAAAAACAAATACTAAATGATGGAGTGAAGAACATACAGAAATAGTTAAATTATTAAAAGAAGAATGCAAAAATTTACCAAAATTAAGATTGCCAGATGAAAAAGATAATTTGGTTGTTAATACAGATGCTTCTGATAAATATTGGGCAGCCATATTAAAAACAGATTTAAATGAAATCTGCAGGTATTCAAGTGTATTCAAGTGGAACTTTTAACCAAGCAGAAATAAATTATACCACTCATGAAAAAGAATTGTTAGCAATTATTAGAGGAATAAAAAAGTTTTCATTATTCCTATTATCTAAGAAGTTTATTGTTGAAACTGACAATTCTAATGTTACAGGATTAATTAAAAATAAGTTGCAATGGAGCCTCAATATAGGAGATTGCACAGATGGCAAGCATATTTGTCATTCTATAATTTGATATTATTCATATTAAAGGTATAAACAATTATCTTGCTGATTTTTTAAGCAGGAATATCGAGTTTGGAGATGGATAATATCAAGCAGGAGATATCAGAAATAAAATCTGCGGCAGCATTTGCCAAAGATGAAGCTGATGATATAAAAGTTGGAATGGAGGCATTAGCTGAAACCTTAAGTTATAATGTCAAATTATTACTTGAGATCAGTACGTCCCATACCAAAGTTACCAATGAATTAAAAGACCGAATTGATGCTCTTGAAACACAATTAGAGTCTACAAATACCAAAAATACAGGGATTGATGCTTTAGCACAATCTCAAAATACCAAACATGGAATACAAACAGGTACACCAAGTGGAAGCAGCGGTGGACCCAGTCAAATAAAAAGAGATACAATCATGGAAAGTCCCCGAAAGGTGACAATAAAAAATGATGATAAACATACAAGGGTGATCAAAATCAGAGCAGATGAAGATGATGAAACCCCTTTAACATCAAGAGAAGAAGAATATAAAACTTTTGCAAAACTTGTCTATGAACTACAAGATGATGAATCATATTTCATCTCCCCAGGAGAACATGTTTACCCAATAATGATCATTACAAACAATGGAGACCCTAACATGGTTAAAATGGCGGCAGATTATGGATTCTTGGATTTAATTTATCCAGGAAAAGATTTAAAAGAAATTGAGAAATTTGATGATATCTTCCGAGGAGAAGTTTCAAAATTCGCCAAAGGAAGACCAATATATCTTAAATTTTACTCAATCAGTCCAGAAATTGATGGAAGGATATATTATCCTACAGAACATATTATTACAATCGGATATGTAGGCCGAAATTTCCAAATTGAAGTAGGCCAAAATAGAAAGTCATTGCCAAACATTAACAGATCATGGATGAGATCCCGAAGAGTCTTAGGGATGAAAGTTCTCTACAACATGGCAAAAAATCTATATGATAAAAAATTCTAATGCTTATGCCAATATGAAGGATGGACACTTATGACAAATAATGGAAATGATAAGTCTACAATTTTAAAAGAGTATATCCAAAAGTTTGATATCCATCAAATCCATGGAAGTCCATCAACCATACAAGAGTCATGCCAGTTGAGGGAATGTCCCACATGCTATCCAAATGAAAAGAGGCCCCGCCACTATGAAGAATCTTGACAAACTCTATATGAAGACAATAGAGGAAAAGAAGATGTGAAAGAAAGGTGGACAGCTGGAAGATATAATAGAGCTACAATTATGTAGTGAAGAAATTATTGTAATAATAGAACTCCATTAATGGAGTATGATGTAATGAATGATGTAAGAGGCCAATAATCGAGCCTCATGTAGTTGTATAAATAGAAGCCTTTGGGCTAAGATAGAGGCAGAATGAGTTGAGAAAAAACACTTGAGCCCTCATATTGCGAGAAAAACACTTCTGTCTTTTGATATAATCTTTGTACCAATTCCAGAATATCAATAAAAAATCCATTTCTTACATAGAAGAATGAGTTTCTAAATCTTCATTCCCATAGATTCTTGATAGATCTAATAAGAAATTTCTTTCTTATTTTAACAACAAAAACAGTTTTTCTTTAATCCAAGTCTAGGGATTTGTCCTTAGAAGCGATACAGTGAAGGCAAGAAGCTGAATAGCAAGGATTCCGTTAAGGCAGGAGGCCATTGAAGGAAACAATTTGCACATTTAGAGCCTGAAGGTCACTCGATTCTAAAAATAAAGAGCCAGATTAAAATTAAGGTAGAACTACTATTTCTTGTTAAATTTTGAAAGAATTTCTTAAGATCTTAGAGAATCGCAGGGATTATAAATGTTTATGATTATTCATAATGTTGGATTACTGTCTGCTATGATGTTTATATTTTTATGATAATGTTTATATAATATTCAGTCATGCCAGGATATACAATTAAAGGATTAAACGATCTGTTAAAAAGAATACTTGAAAAAGTAGAAAATCTTATATCCCAACTAGAAAATACAGATGAAATATCTGAAGGATATATTAGACTTATAAAAGAATGTGAACAAAAAATAGCAGATTATGATAATATATTAGATCAAAGAATGGATTTATACTTTAAAAACCAAAACATAAGAAATATAGAACAGATCAGAAACCTACTTTAAAATATAAGGATATGTCTTGCAATAAAGAAACATATTTCATTAAGGATAAAATTGACTTTTTAACAAAAATTTTTAAAAGCCAATTTTGAAAATTCTCCCGTCGTATATGAGGGAGAGAGATGAGTGATATACATTATTTTATATATTTTGATTTTTATTGTAAAGTTACCCTTTAGTCCCCAGCTTTCAAAAGTTGTTCATTTTAGTTCTATAGTTTAGAAAATATCATTTTCAGTTCTTAAGTTTTATTTATTTAAATTACAGTTTCATAAAACTTTTATTTTAGTCCCAAAATCTTTAAAACTCACTGTTTCAGTACTTAAACACCTATTTTCAGTTTTAATTAATTTCAATTTAGTCCCCAAGTTTAGGAATTATTATTTCAGTCCTTAATATTTTATTTTCAGTTTCAGCAGATTTTCAATTAAGTCCTTAACTTATAAAAGGTGCAATTTCAGCCCTTTTAGTTCTTTTTTCACCTTTATTATATTTATAGTTTAGTCCATAACTTTCAAAAATTACTTTTCAGCCCTTAAACTTTTATTTTTAGATTTAATAAATTCTCATTTGAGCCCCTAAACTTTATTTTATCATTTTAAGCTATTCATTTCAGTTTCAATAGTTTTCAATTAAGTTCCAAAACTTTATTTTAAAACTTTAAAACTTTAAAGTTTCGAAATACTAATTCAAAAATTATTTTCTATTTTGGTTAGACGAAACGTATGGATGATTGAGAGCTTGAGATCACATTCCGCTTCATTTTTGCACTAACTCGAGATTATTGAGGTAGACTCGCCACCATTAATTAATTTAAATTATAATTGCATGCTTTATGTGAATTTACGTTATTTATATGGTTTAATGCATAAGATGAGAATATGTCATATGAGATATATGATATTGTTATGCTTGTCATAACTTATATGATTGAATGCATGAGAAGGACGAGAATCTCTTATGAGATAAGATGAGAATGTTATGCATAACTTATGTGCTTTATAAGCACGAGAAAGAAAGACTACTCACACCCTATGATTTTAAAGAACCTATGATTTTCAAGAAAATGAGCCAAAGAAGATGATGTTATCACGTTGTATATTGCATAAATGTGTATTCAATTATTCTGTAAATTAATTATCGGCGATGAGTCCACTGAGTATTTTTTCGAAATACTCACTCTATTATTTTAACAATATTTGTAGACTTCGGAGGCGATCATGATTAATGGGCAGTGGTGTCATAAAATTTGATTATCGCAATTATTAAATTTTGAAATTTATATATTTGAACATTGTTAACGTATTTGTCGTTTCCGCTATTCCAAAAACATGATATTTAAATTTTAAAACAATTATCCTATGAGTTTTCTTACCGACGAAGTTTTCAATTCCAAATGTGATTTTAAAAATTAGGTTATTTCCGCAAATTTTGATTACAAAAATTAGGGCAAAAGACGATGACGTGGCAATCCGGGTTAATGGAACTCGGGGCGCTACAACTCTCCTTCCAAAATTAAACACTCACTTTTCTCTCTATACTCCCGATCTCAGTCTATCTCACAATCTCTCAAAATTCCCTATCTCACCAATTTTTCAACAAAAATCAACCCGATCTCTCCATAAATTCTCAATTTTGGGACAGTCAAAGTATTAAGTCACAATACAACACAAAACCTATGACATTTAAGCTTCTGGAATAGCTATATCTCGTTGTTAGCTCGAAGAGGATCTTCCACAACCAAATATAGATATTTTGTGACCATATTTGAAAGTACGCATTTAAAGAAGTCCACAGAAGCTTATGAAATTACTGTATTCATTTTCAAAAAGTATGAAAGCTTCTTATAACATTGATCAATCGGGTTGACTATTGAAAATAAGTGTGCATTTTATGCAATTTGATACCTCTGTTTTCTATTTTTGTAATCACAATGGTACGCATTTGTTATTTGTAATTTTCGATTTCTGAACATAGCAATATACATTAACTTTTGCATACAAATCTGGGAAGAAAATCGTCAGTGATCATTGTTTACTGTCAATGTGACTATCTGCGACTTTACCTATGCATCATTCACTTTTGCATGTCTCTGTTAACTGTGATTATCTATGACTGTTGAATAGAATATGTTGTGACCTCTGTGTTAAACATCGTGACTAGTCAACATACGAAATCAGAGCAATATGTGACCTATTTCATTGCAGTTTTAGTGATTCTCTTTGACCTGACTTGTGTTGACCTTATGTGAATTTGTCTAAACTTGATGTCAATAGTGCGGCCTACACTGATAAATACGTGACTTGTTTCTTCAAGTTTGTCAACATTCATAATGTTCTTCTATTGTGTACAATTGCATATTTCTGGACCTTTTTTTATTTCATTGTGACTCACTGTGACCGTGGTTTATATCTCTGTTACTTCCTCCACATGTTTGAATTGTTTTGAATTGAATGCAACATGATGTTATTAGTTCGTGATCGAGTTTCGCACGTTTTCTTGTTGTATGGAGGTCATACATCCCTAATCCAAGTGAATAATACGTGCAATTTTGAAAAACAAGTTGACTTTGTTATTTTAGAATTGGAGATTTAATTATGCTAAATTAGTTGTAACAATGACTTGTTCATTAGGTTCTACTTTGCCTCCAATCTGAATTTGAGTAACAATAATGTCCTAACGTATTTGAGGCTTAAATCTATGGAGGGGAGTATATTGAGATATCCTATAAATTTTGATATTATAAATTCTAATCTATTGCAATCAAGGTGTTCATTATAATTCCTAGAGTCGTCAAACAGTATTGTTTTTTCATCCAGTATTGTTTTTTTCTTTGCAACAAATAGCTTCCAACATTTGTGACTCAATTGTGACTGTTGAGAAACGAAACATTGATGAAGATGTGTCATTAGTATCCCATGCCGATGCAAGAGAAATACTAGAGGGAAATGTATTTCACAAGAAGGAAGTACTTAAAATAAGTTCGGTTTTTTATGCGATCCAAAACAAATTTGAATATAAGGTGTTAAGATTAAACAAGAAGGAATATATAATAAAGTGGTCGCAGAGTGATTGCAAATGGATATTCAGGTCTTCATGTTTGGGGAAACAAAAATGTTCAAGATCGGGGAAATGAGTAGTGATCACACATGCTCAATGAATATTATTTTAGGATCTCATCAGCAAGCGTCTAGCTCCATTGTGTCGAATTGCATCAGGTACAAATATGCCTCACCATGTACAATATACACTCCTAATGATATATCCAACGATATGTTATATACATTTAGAGTATCGGTGAATTACGTGAAGGCATGGAGGTTATGTGAACGACATTGAAGCTAATTAGAGGTGATCTAACAATATTGTTTCAGTTTTTACATTCTTATTTCTATATGCTACAACAAATGAACATGTGGACAGTCACAAGAATAGAAATAGATCATTTGGACGGATTTAAGTATTACTTTATGGCTTAGGTGTATCAAATCATTGGTTGGAAATATTATAGGACAATCATTGTTGTTGATAGCACATATTTAATTGGCCACTAAGGGGGTACACTTTTCATAGCTTGTACAAAGATGTAAGCAACATCTTCATACTAGCTTTTGGGATTAGGGACAACAAAAGTGATAGCTCATGGGCATGATTTCTTGACATGTTGAAGGGCGGTTTGATTTGATTGAGGTGTTTTTGGGTGACGAACTGGCAGTGAAGTTGTGGTTTTGGGCGAGCTTGGGCGTGAGTTGGGTGAGTTACCAGGTGTGGGTTTGGTGGCGTTGAGGTACGGTTTGTGGTTGAGTTTTCGGGCAGTAGCTTGGATTTGAGGCTGCAAACTCTTTAGGGCTACGATGGTGAGGTTGGTGGTGGTGCAGGCTGCTGGGTGTTGGTTTGGTGGTGGTGTTGGGTTGGTCTCGTGAGTTGGAGGTGGTGAGGTGTTGGTGATGGGCTGTTGTTGTCGTGAGCCAGTGAGGTTGTTGATGGGTTGGGGCAGATGAGGAGTTGGTACAGTTGGAGTTTGGCTACGGTTTGGTGAGGAAACTGATGGTGTTGGTAGGTTGGGGTGGTCTCGAGAGTGAGGTGGTGGTGTTGTGGTTGAGGTAGTACAGTGAGGTCTGTTGATGGTACTGAGAAGATAGTGGTGTTGATGCTAGAAAATGAGTCTCCAAAATTGAGGGAGAAATGAGATCCTTACCACAAAGTGAATGCTTGGAGATGTGGGATTGTGAGGAGGGGAAAATGGGGTTTTATGAATAGTGAATTTCTATGGTACAAATTTCTAGGTGGTAAGTGGGCTAGGGGTTTGGGCCGTAAGGGTTTTCTCTAATTGGGTTTAGGTAAATTTGGACCTAAACGTCCAAGACTTGGACTAATAAGTAATTGGGCCTTAAATATTCTTTAAATTATTAAAATGATAAGAAATTTGATATTTAAAATATATTCGAGATTGGTTTTGTTCAATTTGATTGAAAATCTCGTTTTAAAATGGCTAGACAAACATACTATTAAAAATTGGGGTTAAGCTTAGCGACACATTTTTCGAGAAAAATAATTTTATTTTTATTTAAATTCTCGATCGCTACACAAAGATTTCAGAGATGGAGATATTCTGGACAGTATGTTCGTTGTTGACCTATTAGCATTATCATTCCTCTACTAATATTTTGGTATCTATGAACCGCGAGAAATAATGCGAAGCATAAAGGATTCGCATGGTAGCCAGATGTATCATTTGGAGGGTCTATCGCATAATCTCTTTTCTTTATATAGGAAGACTGTTTTGAGTTATGCATTGGCGAGGGGATTTGACACTTGAACCCATATTTGGAATTTTTATGGACCCCCATTCCCCATCTCCCCCTATTTTGGTATGGTGGCGCACTCCATCAGTTGGATCTATCAAAATCAATACTGATGGTTATACGAGTGGGGGAGGTATCATCAAAGATCACGCACGATACTGTATCAGGGCTTTCTCAGCTTCGTATGGACCATGCATGATATTAGAGGCAGAGCTCTAGGCTATTCTTCATGGGATTTTACTAGCTCAAGGACTGGTTATTCGGTGATTTGGGTTGAGTCAGATTCTACAGTGGCTATTTACTGCATCACTAGATGAAGAGGACCATGGACTATTCAGGGCATACTTAGAAGGATCACAGACATCATATCCTTCGACAAAGATATAGTCTCTCACATTTATAGAAAATGAAACCATGTTGAAGATGCTTTTGCTGTTGAGGGTTGGGATCATCGACGATATCGGGTCCACTCACGCCAAGTCAAGCACGATTCTGGCACGTTCCTATCGGAGTAACGACGGTAGCAAAGAGGAAATGGATGCGGAAGGTACTTTGGGGCGAGAGACAGAAATGTTCAGGCTCCGGTGGGTGAAACAAAGGTAATGGCTCTAACAACGATCACCGGTCGAAAGCCAAACTAATCTATACACTGACAAACGGGAATATGTGGAAGCATAGATGAAATGTGCATAGAAGTTGCTATATTGTATATTAAAATTTGTGTTTAATAAACTTGTAAAGAAAATGTGAAATATTCAACAAAGTGTTTGTATGAGTTTCTTGAGAGTTCCAAGTGTATATTTCGAATGTATGATTGTCAAAATTCCAACCAACCGCCCAACCGTAAATTTTTCCCCTCATCCTCTTTAGTTACAAAGAGAACCTATTTATACTACTTTGGCCGACGTGTTGACCATTGGATCAGACTCACGTGGCCTCATCTTCCTAATTGAGGCTTCACGTCACTATCTATTCATGCAATTAATACATTGATAAGGGGTCAGTCGCTCTATACAATAGATTGCACACTGATAAGCTTTATTACAAGTGTTACATCAATCACTTCTAAAAAATCTTCAAATCTATTACAAGAGACAGCATTGGCTTCATGAGCTTCGAACGAGATTGAGAGCCTCAGAGAGGTCTTTGAGGTAGTTATCTAAGTGGAGTGTACTTTATCATTAAGACAATGCTTCAGCATGGACTTCAACCTTCCAGTGCAAAGACTTCGATTTTGTTTGATTTCTTTATATTTTGACCTCATGGGTCTTTATTTGACTTTCTTGTTGACTTTCTACCTACGTGGCTTGTTACATGGCACTTTTATTTTGAGCCTCTGAGGTGAGGCGTAACAATAGTCCCTCAGTCTACGCATGATTATTTATGTAATGCGTGGACTTAAATGTAAAATAAAAGTTTTTGTAAGAGAGTGGTTTTTACCGCACCACAAAGTCATCAAGCAGAATTCTTCAAAAAAGTGCCTCGACCGCATCAAATGGTCAAAGTCATGCGAGGATGATGGTCGGTTATAGATGATAGGAATGTAAAATGCATATTTTCTCTCCTTATTTTATGCGCTCGTATGTTTATTTTGTACCAAAATGTACTCATTACGCTCATATTTTGATTTATGTGGTAATTCTATGGATATGACATAATTTGGAAGAAATATGTGAAATGGAGCAAAATGAAAGAAAGCGAAAGTTCATGAACTAAACTGCAAATATTCAAAAGTTGAATCAACCTTCACGATGAAGACTTGACAGTGTTAGAGGACAATTGGATGAAGAAATGAGTCAAATGGATGAAATATAGCCAAGATATTATCACATATCAACTTTCAATCTGAAAAGTTTTGTATTGGTTTTCAGCCCCATATTGAGACCTATTTTTGACATAAAAACGATCAAATTCGAAGATAGTTTCCGAAGTAAAGTTGTAGCCCTTTGAGTTAGATTTCTAAAGCATCTTGAATCACCCCAATCGGATATCAGTAGAGAACGTTATGACCAAAATACTGAACATTGTCCAGCGGAAAAAATGACAAAGCCGTGTGATTGCATGGTTTATAACCTTGCGGTCGCCCACTCTTCTATCGAGAATTGGGAGGCTGGAAACTGCATAACCATGCGATTGCATGGTTTATAACCTTGCGGTCACATGGTAGTAACTGTTGACGTGAATTTTCAGTTTCCTAATTTGATTCAACCACTTATGGAAACAACTATAAATACATATTTTAAAACCATAGAAAACAACAAGAATGTAGAGAACGCCTCCAAACTCCATTCTTCGTTATTTTCCCTTAGATTCATGAATTGTAACTAAACTTTTACACTTTGTCGAAGGAGATTGAAGCCTCGAAACCACATATTGTGAGATCTAAATGATTTTTCTTAATTTAATTCATGTTTTTGAGTATTGAATATTCTTCTACACTTATTTCCATGATTGTTATGTTTAATTGCTAGGAGGCATACTAGTTTATTATTTGTTGCAATCTACCGCTAAGTTAAATATCAAATCCGTAATTGTTTGATCCATTTAACTTGTGAAGCACTAGGATTTGATGATTTTCTACGATAGAGGTTATTGAATCTTAAGAAGGATGTTTAAATAGACTGAATGCAACCGATGTTGTTTGTGTTATGTAGTTCATCGATTTCTCTATTGTGTAAAGCTGTTATTAAATTGAATCTTGAGCGCTGGTCTAGGGTTATTTAATTATTAGTGTTAATTAGAACGCTGATTTCTAACTAACTAAAATTAAGGAGAAATATGACAATTATTCCAACAGCGAATATTCAAAATATGAATTGAATTATCCCTGCATCTATAATCAATTGTGGATTTTCGAAGGTAGATATTGATTTGGACCAAGGTTAGTCTTTTGATTGTTTTCGTTAATTTAATTTTCATTGTTATTTATTGTGTCACTTATAATTATTTGCATACAAAAACCCCATAATCATGTGCGAAGCATAAAATATTGAATTACACACTCTTCGTATGATCGACCCTTATTTCCACTACTACATTAGTTTTAGAGGTTTAAGGACTATTTTAGGGTGCCTACGACAGCACACCAAATTTTGGCGCTGTTGAAGGGGAGTGGTGTTAATTTATTTTTTTGCTTCTTAGTTGTTTATTTTATTTTTGAAAAAGAAAAAAAAAATCATAATTTTCTAGGTTTTTAGGTATTTTATTGTTTTTAGAAATTTTAACATATAATTTTATTTGTCTTTCTTAATCTAGTTTTTCTTTTTAATTTATTTTTCATTTGTTCTGTTGTTTATGTCTACAACTCGATCTTCTAACCAAAGTGATTTGCAATACGATCCAGAAATTGAGAGAACTTTGCGTATGTTAAGGAGTAACATCCAACAAAATCTTGAAGAAAGCAATCTCAACCCCAACAATCCATTTGCAAGTGATTTTAAGTTTGAAGGAGAAAGAACCATGGCCGAAAATAGGAATTTGAAAGAGCTTGGCTCAATGGCTCTAACAAGGTCGGCTGTGTTTGTGATTTTTACTCCCATTTCACTCGCTAACTCACTAAGGTCTACGAGTTTCCTAGCAGATGTTGAAGAGGTCATTGATTTGCAAGTTGGTTTAAATTTTTACAAGGTAATAAATTATAGTACTTACAAATTTCTTAAGATGATGAAGAAGAAGAAACACTGAAATTCATGAAAGCAACAAGAAGAACGGAAAAACTTGAAGAATAAGAACACTTAGAAGGATTTCAGAAAGAAAAAACTTGAAAAGTCATTGGAAAACTTGAAGATTTGGAAAATTCTAGAAGGATGCAAAGATTCGTAGAAAAGTAAAGAGTTTATCTCAAGGGCTTGTGCCTTTTATAGGCAGACCTACTCAACCCCAGCCGTTGGATCTTGATTCGGGTCATCTAACCATACATTTGAAAGTTTAAACCTGAGCCACTTAGTACGTCCGACACTTCGTCTTCTACGACCCAAATTAGGAAATCTACTCTACGCGCCTTCAAGTATCTGAAATTCGCAAGGTACGTGGGAGACAACCATCATTGTGCATTATATGTGGTGACGGTTGCATGTATTGGAAGTCAAATCGCCTCAGCTGTCTTTTCTTGGAAATGTACCATGACAGCAAATCAGTTGGATGCCTTGTGTTTCGTAAAGTTTATTTATTAAAATGAAGCTCCTCGAAATTATCAACTTTGTGGCCCTATGAGGGTCTGACCATATTCACTTCAACTAGTTTAGCTAGTGCTTCGGATATGTAAATGCACTTTGGAAGATACAACTTTGGAATTACTCTACTTCAGTAACCCTTCCCAGAATTGTTCCAAAAGGTGAAATATTACCATGTAAACCACTTCGGATAACACCTGCAGAGGGTCTGCACAAGTTAGGTATATTTTAAATTCTAACCACAACATGAATGATTATACTTAGACTTGGGGGATTTTGTGGTTCAGTAAAAACCACCCCCCTATAAAAAAATTATTTTACATTCAAGTCCATACATTATATAAATAATCATGTCTAGACTTGGAGAAATATTATTACGCCTCACCTCCAGGCTCAAAATAAAAGTGCCACGTAGCAAGCGACGTAGGCAGAAAGTCAAATAAAGACCCATGAGCACAAAATATAAAGAAATCAAACAAAATCGAAGTCTTTGCACTACAAGGCCATAGCCAATGCTGAGGCACTGCCTCAAGGAAGAAGTACACTCCGCTTAGAGAACCACCTCAAAGACCTCTCCGAAACTCTCAAACTCGTCCGAAGCTTATGAAGCCGATGTTATCTCTTGTAAGATTCGAAGATTTTTTAGAAGTGATTGATGTAACACTTGTAATAAAGTTGTCAGTGTGTCAGCCTATTATATAGAGCGACTGACCCTTATCAATATATTAATTGCATGAATAGATGGTGATGTGAAGCCTCAATTAGGGAAATGAGGCCATGTGGTTCTGATCCAATAGTCACCACATCAGCCAAAGCAGTATAAATAGGTTCTATTTGTAACTAAAGAGGAGGGAGAAAATTTACGGTTAGGTGGATGGTTGGAATTTTGACAATTAGACATTCGAAATATATACTTTAACTCTCAAGTCATACAAACACTTGGTTGAATATTTTTCATCTTCTTTACAAGTTTATTGAATACAAATTTCAATATACAATATAGCAACTTATATGCACATTTCATCTATCCTTCCATATATTCCCATTTGTCACTGTATAGACTTGTTCGATTTTCGACCAGTGATCGTTGTTTGCGTAATTGCCTTTGTTTTACCTATTGAAGTCTGAACATTTCTGTCTATTGCTGCAAAGTACCATTTAAGCGTCCATTTCCTCGCTACATCCGTTACTCCAGTAGAAACGCGTCGAAATTATGCTTGACTTGGCGTTAGTGAGCCCGACATCTGTGGCTCATTTTCTAGGGTCAACAGATTAGCGATGTTTGTTCGAATTCTTACATTTAACCATGAAGACACTTGTGAGAGAAAGCTAGCTAGAAATATTTTGGCTAAAAAGTCCTAACCTTTGGAAAATGAGTGTTATTGAAGAAAAGACCGTTAGAAACTTCCAACCTTTGAAAAATGAGAGTTTTTAAAGAAAGAACCGTTGGAAAGTCCAAAAATTCGATACTTATTTGATCCTTGAAGAAGGGAGCGTTTGGTTGAGAAAAGTGTTTGTGAAAAATGAGCTCAAGTGATGAGAGAGCACCTCGAAGGACGATGGAACACCCTGAAGAATGGGAATCCTCACGAGCTGCCTCGCAGCAAAGCTTACTAGAGGAATGGCCGCAATGGCTGCTAACATGAGAAATATAACCCAGTAGAACATGATTATGCATGAAATGCTAATGAGCATGCAAGGCCAATGAGGGTTCCCAGTTCCTCCACATGCAACCCCTGAAAATACATTTCATGACCCTTAAGGGTACTATTACAAAAAAGAAGAAGTCCAAAGCCAAATGGCTGGATACCATCACACTAGGATGGAAGCTCCCCAGGAAAGGAAGGTTGAGGTTGATACATTAACCAATTATGCCTCAGAACGACCCCATAAAGCTCTATATAACTTCCCTAGCCTAGAAATAGGCAGGCTCATCCTCCTTATCTTTTGCCTAGAAATAGGCAACATGAGCCTCCTCGGTATGAAAAATAAGAACTAGCCTACCATGAAGAGCCTCGGGTTCCTCCATCTAGAAATAGGCGTAAGAGAAGAAACCGGGCTATGAGTAAAGTATGACTCTCCCAACCACCTCTCCAAACTTAACAAGAGGAGGGAGAGGATTTTGATGAACTATAGAGGTCCTGCGACCACGATGATGACGATGACCATTCACCATTTTCACAAGCCATTAAGAATGTTCCAATGCTGAACCACTTCACACTCCCTAAAATCTCTAAGTATGATGGGAGAGGTGACCCCGCAAAGTACCTCAACAGCTTCAAGACACATGAATTTGAAAGGGGCCACCTCAGCTATGAAGTGCAGAGCTTTCCACTTGACCTTGAGTGGAAGAGCTTAAATCTGGTATACTAGGCTGCAAGAAGGTAGCATCCAGAGCTAGTCAGACTTCAAAATAACGTTCCTAAAACACTTTGCTACTAGGAAAGAGGGCGAAAGGCCCATTCAACAATTGCAAGATATACGACAACTAAAAGGTAAGCCACTAAAAAGTTTCTTGTCCCATCTCACTGATTAAATGACCTACTGTGTGCAAGTCACAGATACGAAAGCTTTAACTACCTTAAGAGGAGGTTTGGACATGAACTCTCTCTTTTAGAGAGACGTACAAAACAATAGCTCTACTACCTATGATGACCTATTAGAAATGATGAGGCAATAAATCATCGATAAAAAATTGAGAGATCATAGGAACAGGGTCAGCCAGGGACTTCCTCCTCCTCAGATGCAAAGGGAAAAAAGTCATACCTCCCATTTAACGGATCACCAGGAACCTCTTAATCATGGACAAGCACTAGTTGTAGCAACACAAAATGTGGTACCCCACTTTGACTTATGAGTAGGTAAACCCTAATACTAAAATGCATTAGCACCAGCCCTACCAGAGGCACGTATAAAGGGAAAGAAGTAGGGGCGATACATTGAACTTAGAAATGGGGATGATGCGCCAAGTTATTGTACCTACCATCAATCCCATGGCCATGGCATAGAGAATTAATGGGACGTCGCAAGATACTCCCAAAAAAAAAATCAAGGAAGAAGCAAAGGTTTTCGAAAAAATACTACTCCTAGGCAGACCTAACAGCCTGTGAATGTTAAGCCGACGCGCCCCAACAGAAATGACCCCTTAAGGAGAAGATATAATGATGCAGAAAGATCTAGAGAAGGTCAAAGGAAAAGACGAAGCCCCCAACAAATGGTGGCCATGAACCCAATAAGGAAATTGTCACAATCTTTGGAGGCCCACATGTTGGGGGAGAGTCTAACTCACAGAGAAATTATGCTAGAGAAGCAACGAACTCACATATGGAAAGTTTCATAGTCAACCAATCCTCTACTGAAAGAACAATTTCACCAATCACATTTACTCAAAAAGACGCATCAGGTGTGCATTATCCACAGTGTGATGCCCTAGTGGTGAGGGCTGACATGGTCTGAAACGGCCTGAAAAGAATGTTGGTGGATAATGGAAGCTCGGTCAACATCATCTTTAGAACCACTTTTGACAATATGAAAGTTGGCCACGAGCTGACCCCAATGAGTTCCCTCTTGTATGGCTTTATAGGAGATAACATCATTATAAGGGGTACAATCACTCTAGCAATAGAGATGGGTACTACACCCTTGACTACTCACCACTTCATTGAATTTTTGGTGGTTGATAATCACTTTGCTTTTCATGGACTACTTGGGAAGCCAGCTTTGAAGGAATTATGGGTTGTCACCTCCGTTCATCACTTACGTATGAAGTTTCCAACTGAAATTGGCATAGCCACTATCCGAGGTGATCAACGAAGTGCTAGGGGAATATTACTCGAACTCCTAAGGAAAGTTGAACCAAGGACTGTCAATGTCATTATCACTGATCTTGACATGAACGACGTCCCTGAACAAAGGAGTATCCCTGAATAAGGGGAAGACGTCGAGATGATCGATGCCCCTGAAGAAAGGGACATCCTTGGAGTCATAGAAACTTCTGAAGAAGAGGTTGTCTATAAAAAAACATACCACCCCTAAAGAAAGAAGGACTATTGAAGAAGCAGCTAACTTGGAAGAGCTGGACCATCCCATCATTGATTACGAGCCTCAAACAGCACCTATGGAGGAACTGGAAAGCTTCCTAGTAGACCTACAGATCTTTCCAAACACTTACAGGTTGGAAGAAACCTTCCAATAGAAGCAAATGAGGAGTTGAAAAGCTTCTTACTGAAAAATCTTGATGTTTTCACCTGGAAAAATAGCGATGGCAGGCATTGATCCAAATATTAGTTGCCACCACTTGAACATCAACCCAAATGTCATAGCACATAGGCAAAATAGAAGAGCTCTCAATCCTAAAAGATATGGGGCTTTAAAGGATGAGGTTAAGAAGTTGATCAACAATGGATTTATCCGAGAATCTGTGTATCCTAAGTGGGTTTTGAACCCACTATTGGTCAAAAAGCACAACAGAAAGTGGAGGGTTTACGTATACTTTTCAAATTTAAGCCAATCATGTCATAAAGATAGCTTCCCGCTTCCCAGAATAGACCAGCTAGTGGATTCAATTGTCGGACACGAACTTCTTAGTTTCATGGATGTATATTCTAGATACAATCAAATCTCTATGCTCCTAGCAAATGAGGAGCACACTTCATTAATCATAGATAAGGTTGAAAAACGTCGAGCTATCTACCAAAGACTTGTCAATAAAATATTCGATGACCTTATTGGGAAAACTATAGAGGCCTATGTGGACGACATGCTGGTGAAGAGCTTAAAAGTAGGGGATCGTGTTAAGAACCTTAATGAAACATTCCAAATTTTGAGAAGATACCAAATGAAACTCAATCCTTTAAAGTGTGCCTTTGGAGTCGCTTCTGGAAAATTTTTGGGCTATATCGTCAACCAAAGTGACATTGAAGAAAACCCTGAAAAGGTCAAAGCTTTGATTGAGATGAGGTCACCTCAGAAACCAAAAGAAGTGCAGAGCCTTACAAGACGAGTGTCAGCCCTGAACCGCTTCGTCTCCAAGACAACAAACAAGTGTCTACCTTTCTTTAATATCCTCAAATGAGGAAATAAGTTTCAAAGAATAGAGGAGTGTGAAGGATCCTTACAAGGGCTGAATAAGCACTTAGGACAGGCTCCCTTCCACTCCAAACCAAAGGATCATGAGTTACTACAGTTGTACTTAGCAGTGACTATCGAGGCTATCAGTTCGATTTTGATAAAAGAAGAGAATGATCACCAACTACCTATTTACTAAATCAACAAAGCACTCTTGGCAGCAGAGACTCGCTATCCAGACATGGAGAAGCTAGCTCTTTCTTTGGTGACAGCATCAAGAAAGTTGAGACCATATTTTCAAGCTCATAGTATACACGTGTTAATGAACTTTCCCCTCAAGCAAGTACTATAGAAGCTCGATGCTTCAGAGAGGTTACTTAAGTGGGTTGTGGAACTTAGTGAGTTTGATATTGTGTTTAAGCCAAGGATAGCCATCAAGGGTCAAGCCTTAGTAGATTTTGTGGTAGAATTCACTCCTGTTCCAAAAACGGAAGAAGAGATGGAACCTGCTGAAACTCCAACTTGGAGCCTTTTAGTCGATGGATCCTTAGGAGAGGCAGGGTCAGGAGCAGTAGTTGTCTTAGTTAGTCCATAGGGACATAAGCTTACTTGTGCTGTGAGATTTGGTTTCAAAGATACCAACAATACAGCAGAATATGAGGCCCTCTTCGATGGCCTAAGGTTAGCCAAAGAAGTACAAGTGAAGAGGCTCGTCATCATCAGTGACTCACAACTAGTAGTGAGTCAAGTTCATGGTAATTTTTCAGCTAGAGATAAGTCTATGGCACCATACCTGAAATTGGTTATAGACTTCATCCCATACTTTTAAAGGTTCGAACTGGTGCAAATCCTACGCTCTGAGAACGTCTATGCCGACGCACTGTCTAAATTAGCAAACAACAAAGATTCTGAACTGCTCACAGTTGTGCCTATAGAACAGCTTTCTAGACCTTCTACCGCCTCTAGTGAGGCTATTATATAGGTTGAGGACACTCCATCTTGGATGAAGCCAACCATATCCTTCTCAAAGACCAGACCCTACCCTCTAAAAAGGGGGAGGCTCAGAAGCTCAGAACGAGAACTACCCACTTCATCTTCTAGGACAATATACTATACAAGCGTGGGTTCTGACTGTCCCTGCACAGATGCATTGGAGGAAAGCAAGCAAATTATGTACTCCGAAAAATCTATGAAGGGGTATGTGGTAACCTCACTAGAGGATGGTCCTTAGCATCAAAAGTACTGAGATGGGGATATTACTGGCCTACCTAGGAAAATGATGCGCGACAGTTTGTTAGAAAATGTGATAAATGTCAACATTTCACTTCTATTTAGAGGTAACCTTCTCAAGAGTTGAATGCTGTATCTAGCCCTTGGCCGTTTGCAAAGTACGGAATTGATCTTATAGGACCTCTTCTCAAAGGGAAAGGAAACTCTAGCTTTGCGATTGTCACCATTGATTGCATTACCAAATGGGTAGAAGCCGAACCATTAGCCAAAATCACTGAAGCTAACACTTACCAAGTTCCTATGGAAGAACATCATCTGCAAGTTTGGAATTTCCCATTCGATTGTATCAGACTATGGTAGATAGTAAGGTTAGAAATTTGTGAGAGGAGCTTGGCGTCAAAAAGCATTTTTCCTCTGCACATCATCCGTAATAAAATGGGCAGGTCGAAGCTGTTAACAAAATGATCAAGTACACACTGAAAAGGAAATTGGATGCCTCTAAAGGGGCATGGATCGATAAACTATCTCAAGTACTCTGGGCCATCAAAACTACAAGAATAATTTCCACATGAGAGTCCTCTTTCTCTATGGCCTATGGGGCCGAGGGCATGAGCCCAGTTGAAGTATGTTTGCCGTTTCCTCGTTGAATACACTTCAATGAAATAACTGATGATGAAATAAGTAGATGTGAACTCGACCTCCTTGAAGAAAGAAAGGACAACACTCAAACAAAATTGGCCATTTATCAAAGAAAAATGACTAGATACTACAATTCGAAAGTGAAAAAGAAGTCATTTTGTTTGAATGAATTGGTACTTCGTAGAGTATTTTTGTCCTCTAAAGAGCATGGCTTATGAACCCTTGGTCCCAACTGGGAGGGTCCTATCGTATCAGTGAAGAGGTACGACCTGGGACTTATAGAATTGAGAATATGGCAATGACTCTTAGTTGGTAGTCGGGCATGTGATAGGAGAATTTGAAACAAGAAACGGGAAAATGGCAGCCTATTTGATGAAAGTTAGGGACTTGCAAAGAAGATTTACAAATTTCAAGATAACTAAGGTCTTTCGTAGAGATAATGAACGAGTAGAAACTTTATCTAAGCTTGCATCCACAAACTTAAAGAATCTGCCTAGCATGGAAAATGTACATATGTTACGACAGTCGAGCATTCAACATGTGATGACATTATGAACATAGAGTATGAGAAAAAATAGATGGATCCATTGATCGATTATCATGTAGAGTAATGACCTCATAAGAATGTAAAATGTATATTTTTTTCCTCCTTATTTTATGTGCTCGTATGATTAATCAGTGCCAAAATGTACTCATTACGTTCATATTTTAATTTAGGTGGCAATTTTTTGGATATGGCGTAATTTGGATGAAATGAAATAACGATGGCCAAAATGAAATAAAACGAAGTTTGGGAACTGAAATGCAAATACTCAAAAGTTATGTAGAACCTCACGATGAAAATTTGAGAGCGTTAGAGGTCAATCGAATGAAGAAAGAAGTCAAATGGATGAAATATAATCAAAATATTATCCCATATCAACTCTTAGTGAGAATGTTATGCTTCAAATTTTCAGTCTTAGTTTGAGACCCATTTTGGCATAGGAACATTCGAATTGGAAAAGTTATATTTCTGGATGATTTTTAACCCTTTGAGTTATATTTCTAATATGTCTTAAATCGCCTCAATCAGATATCAAGGGAGAAAGATATGACTAAAATACTGAAAGCTATCCGGTGGAAACTAACAAAACTATACAGTCGCATAGTGGAATCTTCATTGCGGTCACATGAGCACCTTTAGAGATTCTTAGAGCCTAGTTTCAATGTTCTATGCGACCGCATGACTTATTACTATGTGGTTTCATATGTGTTTCCCGATACGAAAATTCTGATTTTCGAATTTAAGTCAATCACCTATAAAAACAACTATAAATACATGATTTGCAACCCTAGAACATGGAGAACACCTCCAAACTTCATTCTTCATTGTTTTTCTCATAAATTCATGAATTGTAACTATTTTACACTTGGTCGAAGGAGATTGAAGTCTTGGAACCACATATTGTGAATCTAAATGGTTTTTCTTAGTTTAATTCATGTTTTTGAGTATTGAATATTCTTATTTCCATGATTGTTATGTTTGATTGCTAGGAGGCCTACTAGTTTGTTATTCGTTACAATCTCCACTAAGTTAAATATCAAATCCGTAATTGTTTGATTTCTTTAACTTGTGAAGTAACTATGGTTCAATAATTTGCTGCTTTGGTGACTATTGAATCTTAGGAAGAATGTTCAACTAAATTAAATGCAACCACTTGTTCTTGTGTTTTTTAGTTTCATCGATCTTTCTAAATCGTACTACCAAAAAACATTTCTAAGGCAAAGAGGCTGAGAGTTCGAGTAGCCCGGTTCACTATTATCGATGGACAACTTTACAAGCGAGGTTTTGCTATGCCATATTTGAGGTGCTTGCGTCCAATTGAAGCACATAAAGTGTTATTTGAAGTAAATGTGAGAATTTGCAACAATCATCAAGGAGTGGATACCATCGCATTCAAAGCTCTGCAATAGGGATACTATTTGCCTACTATGAAAGAAGATGACAAAGAGTTGGTAAGAAAATGTGATGCATATCAATACCATGAGAAATTGATTCATATTCTAGCCAAGCAACAATCAACCATCTCTTGGGTATGTCATTTCTTTCAGTGGGGAATGGATATTTTGGGGCCTTTGCCTATAGCTAAAAGAAAAAGAAAATTCTTGCTAGTCACTATTGATTATTTTACCAAGTGGATGGAGACAAAACCATTGGCCACAATCACGGCAGTTAAGGTATAAATTTTTATATGGAAGAATATTATATGTAGGTTCACATACTAAGAGTCGTCATTACTAATAATGGTAAACAATTTGACAATCACAACTTCAAAGCTTTCTGTGTAAGTTATCACATAGACTACAGACTTACTTTCATTGCTCACTCTCAATTGAATGGACAGGCAAAAGTAACAAGCCAGACGATATTATGGGATTTAAAAAAAAAGATTGGAAAGAGAGAACGGGCTTTGCGTAGAAGAATTGCCTAATGTACTATGGGCATATCACACAACTCCACGAAAACCCGCAGGAGAAACACCTTTCAAGCTGTCATTCATAATGGAAGCAGTTATTCCTATGCAAATCCTAAATAAAATTGGCAAGATGAAGGTCAAGCAACTCGATATCGTGGCTATTAGCACGAACTCGACCTACTTGAGTGGGTGAGAGATAAGGTTGTTATGAAGATGGCAGCTTATAAGTAAAAGGCCGCTAAATGATTTAATCCAAGTGTAAGGCCAAAGGTTTTTCAGCCAAGATATCTCGTACAGGTTTTTTAGCCAAGATATCTCGTACTTTAGGAGGCAGTAGTAGCAAAGCACCCTCCGCCTAAGTGCGTGTCAAATTGGGAAGGACTGTACGAGATGATTCACAGCTTTCAAAAAAAGCCTACAACTTTAAAGACTTGAAAGGAGAACCACTAGGCAAGCCATGGAATGCTGACTATCTCAAGAAGTACCATCAATAGGTCGTCAAGTAGGAAGTTAAAGTTATATGATGTTTCTTGTAAATATAGTTGCTACGATGACTTTTCAATTTTCCTAATGCAATGCCTGATACAGACATAGCGTATTGCAAATATTCGTATTATTCAATGAAAAGCATAGATGACGACAGATGGTAAGGGCAATAAGGAAGAACCAGCATAGCTGGGATGTCTCGGTACACCTACTAAGCCCCCAAATCCAGGCAAGTAATATGGCAATGAGAGAATCTAATTTTTGATCAATTGAAACATGGGCTTCAAACTTCTCATAACACTCTACTATGTAATCAAGCGTGTGCTTGTCATTCAACCTCGAAAGGTGGGCAAAAAAAAGGAATGTATAAAGAATAAAATTCCTCAACTCAACACCTTTGTCAATAGTTCTTATATACAAATGTAATGACTTGTCTAGCCAAATAAAAAGAAAAGGGGAAG
The DNA here is from genome assembly GCA_019097785.1 of Fraxinus excelsior. Classification (NCBI taxonomy): domain Eukaryota; kingdom Viridiplantae; phylum Streptophyta; class Magnoliopsida; order Lamiales; family Oleaceae; genus Fraxinus; species Fraxinus excelsior. The sequence goes on from CM032643.1 coordinate 11,671,597, forward strand.
AAAATTGATGCATGTTAAACAAGAATCATTTTCCAAGAAAGAAATCGATCACAATAGATGCAAAATATGATATCGTGTCCACATCCCGGACCAAGAAAAACTACTAAATAGTTGAATGATGAAAAGAAATAACAATGAAGATGCAAGTGAATAATGAAAAACTAGATAACTAGAGATGTGAGGTCTCTCTACCCTGTCCTTGTGGCACGCTTGTGTATTCAAATGTCTTAGTCTGCTAGCTGTCTTTTCCTTCTCTATGTGCTACGACAAAAAGCAATCATAGTTGGAAGGATCAATAGACAGATGCTCAATAGTCACCCATTCTTTAGCAAGAGCAATAGAGGCTGCCATCATTTTTGCCCCGTATACATTCATGTCCTTAACATACATGGATACATACATCATTTTTGCCTTGCACATGTTATCAATTTATTTATCCTTTTCACTGACTCAAGACTCTTGCTCAATGATTCGGGACTCCATTTCCTTATTGCGAGCTTTCGCAACATCGAGAGACCTCTTCAAGGCTGAATTTTTCTTCTTGAATTTGCTCAATTGTTCTTGTCTTCCTCGAGAGCCTTAAACTCCACCGTTAAAAGGTAACTTGCCCCGACAAGTAAAGCTTGCATGATCAAAACCTATTAGGAAAAAAAGGTAAAGTAGAATATAATTTTCAGGCAAAGTCAAAGGTGTGAACATAAACAAAAATGAAGAGGTAGAACAAGAAGAATACCCTTCCGTTGTAGACCGCCATGACCTTCTTTACACCATCCACTTTGTGCCTGCCAAAGTTATGACATAATCAGGCATGATAAAAGCATGACCATATCAATTTCATGCTCACCCCGAGGTAGAGAAAAGCTAAGATCCAGAAGTGGAGAACCTTCGCTTTCAAGACCTTGTCACGACTTGAGCAACCCCCTCCAACTTCAGGAAGTGGGATATCTCCTATGGGCTCATCTAATGGCTGTGAAGACCTCCCATCAGTGCACTATCATTTATCTTGCCCACATCCTTTTTCTTTTTGGGAGGATAGGAGATAACCCCTCATCGCTCTATGGTTCATGCTCAGGTTGTGAGCTCAAAACTCCCTTCGAGTTGAAGTCCATACATGTAGGCACATATCAAGACAAGAACAACATCAATAATAAGTGAAGATAAGAACAAAACAAGACTAAAAAATATGCACCTAAATAGGTCGATGGAGGGCACAATCTTTTTACTAAGGCAAAGGTACAAGAAATATACGCATTGGAATTTATCTGACTTGTGGGTAAGATGGAATTTGTTGAAGATTGAAATAAAGAAAGAATGAAGAGGAAACCTTAAACCTCCATAAAAACAATCATCGTATATTGTGATCTCGTGAGGATATGAACTAGAAAGCTCCTTTTTGGACCTAGGGGCTATATATACAATCGTCAATACAAGTATAACTATCAAAAAATTGATCCAATTTGGTTTGACACTTGTAAGAGCAAGGTCCCTTTGGAATATTAAAAATTACCACGTGACCTGTCGGATCCCATCCAATTTCAAAGTTAAAATTTGAAGATTTGAAAAAAACTGATGTGATTTTTGGGCGAATATGGAACAAAATGGATGGGTCATGGATATGTATTGAATCACCACCCTGAGGGAGGTCAATGGAATTTGAGGAAAATTAAAAGTGGAAGAATAAATTACATTGGGGATGAAGATGATGGAGGATGCGCTTAGAGTTTGCAAAAATGACAAGATGCAAAGAAAAATAAAACTCTCCTCCATTTATATAGGAACAAATTTGTGTTGCCAAATACCCCAAGCCCATAAGTTGACCTACTTATGGATTGTCAAGTGTTAAAGGCAATCAAGCTGGTAATTCTCCGACATATGGCGTAGACACCCAATTTACTTCCCATCAACATCAGTATTTAATAAAAAAATGCTTGCAATGTAGAAGGTAAAGATGCTACCTCTTAACTATAGTTATCGACAAGATGTAGATGGCTAGTGATGATATATGATATAAATAGTGAACTATGATGGCCAACTGATGAAGGAAACTTCTGTTATGCTAGACAACTTACACTATGATAGGCGACTTCCGCAATGCTCGGCGACTTCTGCTATGCTAGATGACTTCCGCAATGCTAGATTACTTCCGCTACGCTAGGTGACTTTCGCTATGCTAGCCGTCTACCACTATGCTAGTTCGTCTATTACTATGCTAACCCGACTAGCACTATGACGGATCAATCATTATAACTTCCAACTACTAAACATATTTTTAGTTGATTGAAAACCACCGATAGTTGTCACATGTCACTTTCAACAGCTTAGTTGATGGTGGTTAACCAATAAGTACGTGGATAAAACAGTCTGGTGAGTAGATGGTTTTCACTGGACACGTGGACAAAAATCACCTAGCGGTTACATGGTGTTGAATGCCTATAAATACTCTGAAAGCATGTCAGTAGGATCTTCTTTTTACACAATACATTTTCTGGCTTCCATTCTTTTTTCCTAAGTCAATGACATTCGAAATCCCTCTACTAATTCTTACACGGGAGGTACAACGAGGGATAAGGCCCCAACCTCTTTTTGTAAGTGTTCATTTGTTCATCGGAATAGCATCGGCCGCCTTGCTCCGCTAAGGAAGTCCAAAACTCGTTGCCATATTATTTCAGATGTAATCTCATCTTTCCTTATCTTGAAGAAGTATTATAAGCTAATTAGAAAAAAAAAACTCTTATTTAATAAAAATTACCGATTAAAGCTTATTATTTCTTTCTAATATTAATGTAAGAACCTCTTTTTGTAAGTGTCAAATGCTTGGACACTCAGCAGACAAGTGTTACAAGTTGCATGGATATCCTCCAGGACACAAGTTTGAAGGAAAAGGCAAACCGACCACATCTTATGTCAACCAAGTTACTGCTCTTATGCCTCTTAATCAGGAGCAAGTCAACGATAATCCACAGTTTTCCCTAACACGAGCAATATTCTCAGCTGATGGCACTGCTCAAATCACAACATCATCCAGTTGCTACCAGTCATATTGGCACCTCCTCCACTGATGGTATTATACCAAAAGTGTCTGGTATTTCCCTTGGTTTATCAGCACATAATACTAAATGTCATAATGTTTCTATTATTCCTTGGATATTAGATACAGGGGCAATAGATCATATGATCTGTTCCACCTCCCTTTTTACTTCAAATCCAATACCTGTTTCATATTCAGTAACTCTACCAAATGGAGAAATGGTTTCGGTTAGTCACGTTGGCACTGTTAAATTCACAGATTCTATTATCCTTGAAAATGTTTTATGCGTTCCTTCATTTTCTTTCAATCTCATTTCAGCCAGGAAGATGACACGGAATTTAAATTGCTGCCTAACTTTCTTCTCTGAAACTTGTTTCATCCAGGACCTTGTAACTTGGACAACGATTGGAATGGGTGAGGTGCAGCATGGACTGTATCATTTACTGCAAAAGAAAGTATATCCTTCAGCCTTGACAGACATCCTTGCTCCCGTTACTCCTAAACTCCCTGTTGCTGCTTCAATCATCAGTCATTCCAACGAATTTGACCTATGGCATTATAGATTAGGTCACTCGTCATATCCCAACTTTCATTTACCTGGCCACATTCCTAGTGCAAAATCTGTTATAAATAAGAAACCATGTTTAGTTTGTCCTCTAGCAAAGTTACATAAAGTTCCTTTTTCCTTCTAGTCAACACAAATCACAAAAGTGTTTTGATCTTGTGCATTGTGATTTATGGGGACCATTCAATGAAGTTAGCCATGATAATTCTAGATATTTTCTGACAATTGTTGATGATTATAGCCGATGTACTTGGGTTTATCTTTTGAAACACAAATCTGGTATTTCAAATGCTGTTCAAAATTTCTACAACATGATCGAAACACAATTTGACACCAAAATCAAAATAATTCGTAGTGACAATGGAGCTGAATTTAACATGATAGAATTTTACTCAAAAAAGGGCATCATACATCAAAAATCTTGTGTGGAAACTCCACAACAAAATGCCATTGTTGAAAGAAAGCATCAACATATTCTAAATGTTGCTAGAGCTCTCAGATTTCAGAGTGGAATTCCATTAAAATTTTGGAGTGATTGTGTTCTTACAGTTGTCTATCTTATAAATAGAACTCATTCTCCTCTTCTTAATCACAAAACGCCATTTGAATTACTGTTTCAAACTCAACCTTCCTACTCCCATCTTCGAGTTTTTGGATGCTTGGTTTTTGCTACAACTCTTGTTCATGGACGGTACAAATTTGATCCCAGGGCACATTGGTGTGTCTTTCTTGGATATCCCTTTGGCATCAAAGGATACAAACTCCTGGACTTAGAAACAAACAAGGTTTTCATTTCTTGAAATGTTGTTTTCCATGAAAATGTTTTTCCTTACAAGGAACCTTCTACAACTACATCAAATCCTCTCACAAACATCTCCCAACCTTTCTTCGAATTTACAAATTCCAGCAACACATATGCTGATGAGAATACAGATGCACCATCTCCTTTACCTTCTAATAACATTATAGCAAAGGACCATGAACCAAATTCATCAGCCCAAGAAATTTCCTCATCTGAGAATACTACTTCATCAGCCATAGAATCACAACATGCACCAGAACTTTCTACCCTACGAAGATCCACAAGAGTCAAAAGGTTACCTTCTCATTTGCAGGAATTTATCTGTCAACAGGCAAGCTCACCTTCTCATTCCCAGAACTTGTCCAAGCAGCAGGTCACACCCTCTTCAGGTAAACCTTTTCCCTTAGAAGCTACTCTTTCTTACCATAAACTTTCATCTCCACATAAAGCTTTTGTAGTTTCCATCACTGCACATACAGAGCCTAAATCCTTTGAAGAAGCCATACAATCATCTGAATGGTGTAGTGCCATGCAAGCAGAGATTAATGCTCTTGAGTTGAATAAAACTTGGAAAATTGTTGACTTGCCACCCGGTAAGGATGCTGTAGGATGTAAATGGGTTTATAGAATTAAATTTCATGCCGATGGAACCATTGAAAGATACAAAGCCAGATTAGTAGCAAAGGGGTATACACAGCATGAAGGTTTAGATTACCATGAGACATTTTCACCTGTAGCTAAGCTCGTGACAGTCCGAACCTTATTAGCACTTACAGCTATTAAAGGTTGGCATCTATACCAATTTGATGTTAATAATGCCTTTCTACATGGGGACTTGGATGAAGAAGTATATATGAAATTACCACCAGGGTATCCAATCATTAATAGCTCAAGTAATGGCATAAAAGTGTGCAAATTACGCAAATGCTTGTATGGTCTCAAACAAGCCTCACGTCAATGGTACTCTAAGCTCTCGAGTTTCATCATAGACCAAGGTTTTACACAATCTAAAGCTGATTACAGCTTATTCACAAAATCTACTTCACACTCTTTCACAGCCATACTTGTCTATGTAGATTATATAATTATTGCCGGTGATTGCTTGGACACCATTAACAGTTTAAAATCTTCATTTCATGATAAGTTCAGAATCAAAGACCTTGGAAAGCTGAAGTATTTCCTTAGCCTTGAAGTGGCCAGATCAAATCGTAGTATTCACATTTGCCAACGAAAATATGCATTAGATATCCTAATAGATTCTGGCAAAATTGGAGCCATACCAACCAAAGTTCCATTAGACCAAAATTTGAAATTATCCAAAAATCATGGTGAAATTCTTACTGATCCCTCCATTTATAGAAGATTGATTGGGCGATTACTCTATTTAACAATTACTAGACCTGATCTCTCCTATCCAGTGCAATTGCTCAGCTAATTTATGGACTCTCCTCGAATTCCCCATCTCCATGCAGCTTATAAGGTCCTTCGATACATTAAGAGATCACCAGGGCAAGGTCTTTTCTATCCTGCCAACTCTACCTTACAACTAGAAGGTTTTTGTGATTCCGATTGGGGAGCATGTCCAGATACAAGGCGATCAATCACAGGATATTGTGTTTTCATTGGAAAATCCTTGGTATCTTGGAAATCTAAGAAACAAGGGACAATCTCCAGATCCTCTACTGAAGCAGAGTACAGAGCAATGGCAAATTTATGATGTGAGTTAACTTGGATGCGATATTTGCTCCAAGATTTAAGGATTCATCATCCTCAGTCAGCTACTTTATATTGTGACAATAGAGCTGCCATCTACATTGCATCAAATCCAGTTTTCCATGAAAGAACCAAACATATTGAGCTTGATTGCCATCTTATTCGGGACAAAATTCAAGAAGGGAGCATAACCACTGAACATGTCAACAGTAAGTCACAAGTAGCAGATTTATTAACCAAGGCTCTATGCTCTCCTATTCTGTACTCTCATTTGCTCAAGATGGGAGTATTAGACATATACTCTCCATCTTGCGGGGGGCTATTGAATTTAGGAAATCAGCAGAAAGATAAAGAAGTTTGGCGCCAACAGACATGAGTCACAAACCCAGCCGGATGCATAGTTGGACTCAGGTTCTAGATGAAGAAGACTCTAGAAGAAAGTTTGTTTTCCATTCAGTTATTTTGTACAACTTTCATTTGCCAACTTGTATAGAATTGGTTAGATTAGATTCTTTCTTTATTTATAAATAGCCAAGCTATTGTACAGAAAAGGAGTGAGATAAATAAATACGAATTTCTATTCTTCTCCAAATTACTTTCTTCATTATATATCTTTTTCTAACAGAGGCACCCAAATATGTTCGCACTGCAGAAGAAACATAAATTAAATACTTCCTAAATAAAAGAGATCTTTTAAACAAAGAAAAAAAGATATCAACTCACCTAGAATGATTTGTAGTCCGCTGTCATGAGATTTGGGGTTAGAGGGGCTCAATAGCCCCTCAACATCGCAAACCTCATCGCCTGATTTAAGAATAAGCGCCACTAAAGAGCAAAGATCCCTAGGGGCATGACCTTGAAGAGGAGATGCCAATTCTTCTACAAAAACATAGTACAATAAGAAATCTCAATAGCATAAGTGAACCATAGAAGAATCAAAGTATTCACTAGAAAAGTCAAAGCACTCACTGGAATCACTGTAAAAATGGGGGTATTGCCACTTTAGGATGAGGATGTTAGGTTGTAGTCCTCAGTTTCCACAAACAAAGGAAATGCTTTATTCCCAATCATGAATCTTATTGGGAGTAGTGAGAAGTTTGGGGCACGTTTGGGAGGTTCGATGGGTAAAGTAATAGTAACTCTTTTAAAGGTGCTTGCTTGGTCGTTCCCGCCTTCACCAAATTATAAATAGAAAAAAAAACGTCCAAATGAAGTTCCCTACCCAACCCCAGCAATGTTCCATAAAAAAACTAATCCAACCATATGGCCCCATCCATTCGGAGAAGGTTGTGTAGGAGCGATGGTAAAAAGGAAAGAACTATGTGAAAAAAGGAAGGGAAAAATTCATAAATTCTACTTTAAGTTTACCCTATTTCAAAAATAAAAAAACATCTTTTACATTTCAAAAATCAGAATTTTGACCTATACATACACATATATATTTATATATATAAAGATATATATATATATATAATATAATTAACCCACCCACTCCACCACCCCCGCCGTTCCGACGACCGTCCAGCGTCTATTCCGACGACTACTCTGATTCCAGCGAGCATTCCGGCGACTGCTCCGATTCTAGTGAATATTCCGGTGACCGTTCCGTCGTCAATTTATTTCGACGAATGCTCCGATTTCGACAGTTGTTCCAACTCCGGCGAATATTTCGTCGACAACTCAGGTCACAAGTCACAGCTCAGATCACAAATCACAACACATTTTTGTTTGTTTATAATGATTAATAACATGATAAGGCCCATGTCTCATATTTTTGTTAATATTTACGTGTTATTTTCAAATGGTCACATTACAGGTCACAGAATATATTGCACATGGCTCACGATTTTGTTTATAGTCTCATGTTATTTTCAAATGGCCACAACACATGTCACAGAATATTTTTGCACATGGCTCAGGTTCTTGTTGATAGTCACATGTTTATTTCAAATGGTCACATCACAGGTCACTGAATATTTTTACACATTTTGTTGATAGTCACAGCATAGGTCACAGTACATGGCTCAGGTACAGTACAGGTTACATCATAGGTCACAGCACATGGCTCGAGTCACAACATAGGTCATAGCACATGGCTCAGGCTATACAGCACCACCTCACCACCACCACCACCGTCTTACCTGCCCTAACCCTACTCCGCCGCTGCTACTACAGCCGGAAACTCACCACAACCACCATCACTAACGTCACCAACACAGCCTCACCAATCGACAACAAACCAAAACCGCGCAGATCTGCCACCACAACTCAACCACCACCAAAAAGAATAAATCAAAAATTACCCGTCGAAACTCACGCAGCCAAAACCACCACCACCATCTCCCACCACCGCATCACAACCCACCAGATCCACCACCTCAAAACTCTGCACGCGAATAATTCATTACGTTATTCAACTAAGTGAGGTCACTCTGAGGAGACATTGAGGCAACCAGACCCAGGAGAATGGCAGTACTGTGCACGGTAGCGATGCTCGTGTTGGTGCCACTGAAAGGCGCGACGATCGTGTTGGTGTCGTTCCCGCTGGTAAAGAAAATGGCGAATGGAGGAGAGATAGAGAAGATAGGAGGTGGCACATACCTCTCCGACAATTGTCGAGCCTCAACTCCGCTGCGCAGGGATGGCAGAAAAGTCTAGATCACCACATGGCTGTGCCTCCGACGCCGAAGAAAGTTTAGATCTACACATGGCTACGCCTTCGAAGGTCGCCGAGCCTCAACTCCGCTACGCAGGGGTGCGCCTCCGACGTCGGGCTTCAAAGCTAGAGTTGTGGTGGTTGGTGTAGAGAGAGGCGACGATTTGTAGAGAGAAGATGGAGAAAAGTAGAGAGAGAGTAATTTGAGAGCTAATTAGGGTTTGTAACGTGTATTGCAGTATATAAATTAATTTTTATAATATTTTTATTAATATTTAATTAAATATAAAAAAAACCCGTATCTATATATAAAATGTTTGATTTTTGAAAATTAAATCTTGACATCTGATTTTTGAACTTGGATCTCCAAAAGTAGGGATTTGGGTAATTTTCACAAAAGGGAATGAAAAGGAGGTCTAAGTCCAATCTCCATCAACCACTTATGGACTGATATACAATTAAGAAGTAGACGGTCTGCAATTTGAAACTACTTAGGACAAATCAACTCCACATTACCATGGGCACAAAAGCGGTCCCAAATATTAACCAAATCTCTCTCAGGTGTTAGGTTTTGATAGTTTATAATGTAATTGGCAAGTCTGTGAACAAAAGAGACTAAATTGGATATGTTATAAAAGTCAAGGAGCAAGTTGTAATTTTCAAAATTCAATTGTTAAAAGAGGACAAAAAACGGCGCCGCAATTTCGCTAGACTATCGTCGGACTTTGCTCGAATGGCAAAAATTGAAACATTTTCGCTAGACTGTCATCGAGTCCTCTCTTGAGTGACAAGCCATTGCTCGACTGTCGCTGAGATTTCGCTCGAGTGACAGGGCTAGCCGAAAATTTTTTAATTGCAATTTCAAGATTTTTTATCCAGCCCATTCAACCCTAACCCTATCATATGAATACCAGAACACCACAGAACGTAAATTCAAAGGTTAAGACACAGGGAGAACTTAAGAGCTTCATCTTTTCATCTTCCAATTCATTGAGAGACTTCAAACTTCATTGATTTGATTATACTTGACGGAGAAAACATCAGTTCCAGTGACCAAGCTTACTGAGGAACACGAAGTTCTTCAAGAATCCACAGGAGATAGACGAATCCACAAAGCCAGGGTTAGAGAATCCAAAAGAGTTTGATATTGTAGTCAAGGAGTTGGTACAGGAGCACGTATCCAGGAGGGTTGTCACATTGCAGTTAGGAGTTGGTGTAAGGGCACACAATCTAAGAGGGTTGTCAGAATCCCAGTCAGGAGTTGTTGTGAGGCACGCAATCCAGGATAACTGTATTAGCTTCAGTCAGGAGGTTAAAAAGTTCGTGTCGTCGTCTTATCTGGCGGACTGTAGGTTCGATCGTTTATAGTGGATTTTGACTAGCAAAGCGCCTGAAGTTTTTACCTAGTTGGGGTCTCTCCATAAACATTCCGCGTGTTTTTTACTGCTTTATTTACTATTTTCATGTTCTACAGTATTCAAACATCGGGTAATTGGACTGTATGCTTAACCATGTAGAGATAATTAATTAGTGACTTGTTGCTGGTTAATTACAATTTTTAATTTTGTATTTATACCTATTCACCCCCTTCTAGGTGTTAGTTGGGTCGAACTGCGTAAATTTCAATTGGTATCAAAGCCTTATTTCGATTCCTGGCACATAAATGTATCTAGATGAGTCAGCCTATATCCATGCCTCCATTTTTTTTACAGAATCAACTATGCCTACTGGAAGGTTAGGATGAGAGCATTTTTAAAATCCTTGGATGAATGTATCTGACTTAGTCTAGTAAATGGTTAGGTTGTACCTAGTTCTACGATTAATAATGAAATAATCCCCACTCCTATTGCTAATTGGACTAGAATGAACTTAGATGAGTGTAACTGGAATAGTAAAATCTTGCATGCTATGTTCATGGCTGTGTCTGCGGAAGAGTTTAGAAGAGTGTCGATATGTGAGACTGCTAAAAACGTTTGGGACATCTTAGAAACCACACACGAGAGAACTAAAACGGTTAAAAATTCTAAACTATAGATGTTAATCTCTAGATTTGAAGAGATTAGAATGGTGGACGATGAATCCTTCGATGAATTCTATGTGAAGTTGAATGATATAATAAATTTGAGTTTTAACCTAAGGAAAAAAATCTACGAGTCGAAAATCATTAGAAAAATCTTAGATCCTTACCAGAAAGGTTTAGACCTAAGATCATGGCGATTGAATAGAGTAAAGGCTTAGACACTGTCAAGATAGAAGAACTCGTATAATCACTCCAAGCATATGAACTCACTATATCTCAACCAACTAAGGTTAAATCAATTTCCATGAATAGCGTTAGGGAAGAAGAAAGTGAGTCAACTGAGCCAAGACCCTTAGAGACAGTGAACTTGCCTATTTTGTTAGACAATTCCAAAAGGCCATGAGGAATAAGAGAAAACCTCAAGAGAGGAAAATTATTGATCCTAATAAATTCCCGCATAAGAAACGTGATAAAAATTCTTCTAGGACTTCTAATAAGAAAACCTAGCCAACAAACATGTCATGAGTGCAAGGGGTTTGGTCACTATGGGGATGAATGTCCTAATCTTCAGAATAATTCGGGAAAAGAAAGGGGTAAGGCATTAGTAGTGACTCTTAGTGATGAAGAGTCGGATTTGAGTGATCAAAGTGATACCTCTAGCGGTGAGGATGAACAAAATATATGGCATTCAAGTCTAGAGTTAAGACTGAATCTGATAAGGGGAGTGAGAAGACTGAGAGTGTTAGTTGCAGTGAGGAGTCTGAGAGTGAGGAAGACTCTGAGGATGATGAAGATATCTGTGAGTCGTGTCGACAGTTGTTCGAGGAGAGTCTTAAAATAAAAAAGGTCAACATAGTCATGCTGAAAACGTTTGATGGGCTCGAAAAAGAGACTCTCAACTGACCTTGAGGACTTTATCTAAAATTAAGTTAGTTAATTGGAAGCTAAAGTTAAAAACTTGGAAGCTCGAAAACTTGGAAGCTAAAGTTAAAAACTTAAAAAGTTAATTGGAAAAATCCAATACTCAACTCCATTCCTTTATGAGAGAACTCAAAAGCTAGATCAATTGTTGGGAATGAACAAGCCTACTGGTAATAGGCAAGGTCTACGATATGTTCAAAATGGCGATGACACTGCTAGTACATGCAAGACCACATTTGTTTTAGCAACTATCATATAAATACAAAAACACCACAGAACGTAAATTCAAAGGTTGAAACATAGAGAGAACTTGATAGCTTCATCTTTTCATCTTCTAATTCATTGAAAGACTTCAACCTTCATTCATTTGATTATACTTGGTGGAGTAAACATCAATTCGAGTTAATCCACATACCAAACTTACTGAGGAACATGGAGTTCTTCAAGAATCCATAGGAGATAGATAAATCCACAAAGCCAAGGCTTAGAGAATTCAGGAAGGCTTTGATATTACAGTCAAGGAGTTGGTTTGGTACAGGGGCACGCAATCTAGGAGGGCTATGAAAATCTCAGTTAGGAGTTGTTGTAAAGCATGCAATCCAGGTGGACTATATTAACTTCAGTCGAGATGTCAGAATGTTCGGGTTGTCATCTTGTCTAGCAGACGGTAAGTTCGATTGTTTATAGTAGATTTTGACTGGCAAAGCGTCCGGAGTTTTTACCTAATTGGGGTTTCTCTGTGAACATTCTACGTGTTTTTACTGTTTTATTTATTGTTTTTATATTATGCGGTATTCAAATATATGGTAATTGGACTGTATATTTAACCATCTAGAGATAATTAATTAGTAATTTGTTGCTGATTAATTATAATTTTTAATTTCGCATTTACACATATTCGTCCTCTTTAGGCATAGTTTAGGTCGAACTGTGTAAATTTCATCGGGGATATACGAAAAATATTTCAGAAGCCTCGAAGGCCTCTTTCACAGTCAAACTTTCATGAACCCTCCCTAAATGCCACTTAGGTCTAGAAAAATTGGAACGGCCCTAAAAGACGAAGGATTTGTCAAAAGGCGTGACTGGACTGTGAGAGATTAAGACCCATCTAAAGAAGAAGAAACATCAAAAGGTAAATTTCTTAGGCGAGAGCCTTCAACCTCGGATCTCTAGGAGACATTTTGAGAATTTCTTTGAGAAGACATAGTTGTTAAAGAAAAATATGACATGAAAGTTAGAAGGAAGCCCATCGAGAAAGGTAATCAATTTATAGATTTAATAGAAGAGCATGAGCCGTTAAATTGTACTCGTCGAAAAATCACAGCAGTCAAATCATACGCCAATCGCAACAGTTGAATATTAAGATGTGCCCAATTTGAAATTTAAAAGGGACAGGTTTGATTAAGTCAAACTGATGCACATTTAATGGGCATAGGCCACCATCTAGAAATGTGTGAAAAAAGGACCTGAAGTGTACGCAAATACCTATAGCAGTTATAGCTTTTCCCTTTATGATAATCTAGGTCATCCTTCTTCATCGAAGAAAAGTATATAAAATTCATGGGTTTGCCATAGCATAAAAAGAAACCATAAGTCCTATAATTAATATAAATATTAATACCGATATTATTTGTTAACCTGTAGAACAAAATTGTGAACCCATTGTTTGGTTAAAAGGTAACATACAAAGAAAACAGTATCGCAGAAAACTCACATAAAGATCTTAAACCATTCACCAATTACAGGCTGACAATGGGCTGTTAAAGAAGCATAAGGGAAAATAAATAAAACTTGATTCTAAGCTGAAATTGGTTATCAGACTATCAATAAGGAGCAGTCACCTAGCACAACATAAGAATTACCAAACTACCTTAGAAATCTATAAACACCCCATTCCATTTGAAAAAGGTATACAGTTAGAATATCTTCATCTCAAATAGTTATTTCTCCTCTTGTTCTAGTTTAAGCATCTAGACTAGTAACTTAGGAGGTGAAACTTATAGTTAGGTGAGAGGATTTGTTAATTGTATTTACATTCATCTTTGATTGTAAATGTTTATCAATAAAATTATTTGATCCAGTTTTTACCATCAACAACCCTCATCCTACACAGACAGTATATAGTCTAGAATGTCTTGACAAACATTTTTTTAGGGAAGCTCCCTGATCTGCCACAATAGATACAAGGCCACAATTTGACCCCATCCATTGGGCATGACTGGATGAAGGGTATATCTCTCAAAATTTCTCAAAAAAAAAAAAAATGGGTGCAAAGGCAGCCTCAGCCCCTGCTTTATTGATCGCTCACATATTGCCACACACCTCATCAACGGGTTATTTGTAAGGTCGGCATGGCTGGGGCAAGCATTGAACACTGTCTTTAATAATGAAGCATTATCAAATAGATCCCAGATGGTTATCATCAAGTCAGCTCTGCAAGAGCAAAGATCTTCTAGTTGAACTCTATAGAAGAAACTCAAAGGGTACTCACAAAATTAAAATATATAGGTAGTACTTTCCTTGTAGAAGGTGCATCAATTCTTCAAATTATTTAACTTCTATTATCTTCTAGGTCAAATACACAATAACTTCTCTTACACATATAGTTTACGTATTAAATAAAATAAAGGTAATGAAGTTAATCAAAGTTATTGTAACATACTTTATGCTCTTTAGAGCAAGATCTGAGTGCAAAAGAGCAAAAAAAAAAAAAAAAAATTATAAGCTTAATTTAATTAAAACATAACTTTACATTTCAAGATTTTATTTATCCTATGCTTGGCTCATGTTTTATAAACATTGATAAACATTCAAACTAATTTTTATCCACATATTATGAGGGAAACACAGAGTCGGCCCCAAGAATTTAGAGGTCTTAAGTAACTAATTATTATGAGACCCTCCAATATAATTTTTTCACAAGTGTAACAATATTTAAATAATTAACACTTTTATATTAAAAAGAAGACTAAAACTATCAGGATAAGCTATTGATCAACATTGCTATGGCAGTTTCACTGGGGTACGTCAGCTTATAATCCAAGATCATAACCTTAAATTTAGTACAAACACTCTATTAGCTCTAATCTATAATCATAAGCAAATCCCCCTAAAATTATCACATCTCTACAAACAGGTTTTTAACATTCTCTCTTACACAAGTGTCTTTACTAGCTAACAGATCCCTTTGCCTTTCTATATATATATATATATATATATATATATATATATATATTCCTTCATTGTTCGGCCTAATTTGCTAGAATAAAATTAAGTCATTCAATATAAATGAAAGATTTTCTATTCCCAATATAAAGATACCAAAGAGTCCATCCATTACCAAGTATGCTTCAAGCAAATACATGAAGTGAACATCTTCAAACACGATCAAGAAGCATATATATTAAGACCCCACGGGCATAGCACAGTGGTAAAGCGTGAAGGGTTCTTAACCGAGCCTCGAAAGTTCGAATCCTTGCGGCATCTGGAAAGCAACATTTATGTTAGAAAGTAGATATCGTGTGGAGATAAAGTCATGGTGCGTTCTGTCACCCTTTTGAGGGTCCCGTCCTCATGATGTAAAGGAGGTCCACAAGAAGGAGAATCGCTTCCCGAATGTACGGCCCAATTTTCTATAAGTTGTGACCACATCCAATTTACTCAAGTGGTGAATCATTGGAAAGGCCATCACTCCTTATGATTAATCGAGCGAAATTTAAACACTTAAACCATAAAAAAATAGCATGTATGTTAAACTTCATAAAATCAATTGTGTTTAATTACCCAAGCACATTACATAACTAGAAAATGGTATCACGAAGTACCTTTCGAAGAGGACCAATGCTAAAAAGTCCAAGAAAACTAACAACAAATATGAACCCAACCATCCATGACAACCTCGAGTTAACATCTTTTTCCCGATAACTCGGATAATCCTCCCCAATCAACTTGTACGTTTTCTCGTCCATCGAAAGAAATACAAACCTAAATTCCCCCGACAACAATAAACGTGCTCTTAATCACAAGATTCTAGATTGTATATTTACATATCTTTATCAAGCCATGGTTTCCTAACAATCAAATGCTTGATATTTAACAAGATATAAACATCAGCACAAGTATAAAAAGAATAAAATAGTATAGACATTCAAATAACATTAAAAAGGTAAACTAGGTACTCATAAATCGTAATAATGTCAAATTCAACAGAGATTTTACCCGGTTTCTATTACTTTCAGCAGATTTGTACCTCCCTATCACATCGTTGTTGTTCTGTGTTTGTTTAGAACTCAAAGTGAGAAAAAAGTCAAATGGGGAATGCGGTTTTCATTCTTGAAAGAGTAATGCTATTCATCCTCACTGGGGTTACAAATACAGTCTACGTGGCGTTAGTGTGGCATTAAATGATATGTGAAATTAAATAAGTCATTTAATTTTACCTTTCATTTAACCTATCATTTAGAGCCACATAAACTGTGTTTGTAACCCCACTGGTGATGAATAACATTACTCTTCTTGAAAAGTCAATTGCTAAGGACAATAATAATTATACACAAGGGTTTAACGGAAAATATGAATCGTTACCTTAGGGAATAGAGAGAGCTTTTTGGGAAAGATGAAGAGAGGAAATAAACAGTCTGTGACTCCTTTCCAACGTATTAGGGCTATGAGGGGTTTTTTTACTAGGGCCTTCTTTTTTTTATGAGGCCCCTTGAAATGTGATGCCCGAGGCACTGGCCTAGTGTGCCTTGGGCCAAGGTCAGCCATAGAACTACAAGTACTATTTACTTATTAATCACTAGTTGATATTTATTTATAATTTAAACTATATCTACTTATTAACACTAATTGATATTTATGACCCATACTCCTCTACCACCTCTTCCGTCATGAGCACGACCTTTTAGCTCAGGGATGCTTGCCCCATATCAACCATCACCTACATGTTCATATTTAGGTAACTCCTAGTTGCTTTCGTTGCTCCCTTATTTTTCCGTATATTGTTATATTTTGAGACGTTGAGGGTAATGTCGATTATAAGTTTAGAAGTGGAAAAAAATATTGGGTCACTTATTTTTTTCATTTCTTTTGTGTGATTTTTATTTATTAAAAAAAGAAAAAAATTCAAGATGATTTTCATTTTAGTTTACTTTTTTGTTTGTTTGCTTGTGTGGATTAAATAGACTTGCTTGCAATGATGTATATATTTGAAACTATGTGCTAGTCTAAAAATTATGGAGAAGTTACATGCTTAGATTGATTTGTGATTATCCTTGTGAAATTTGATATTCGTTGCCACGTGATACTAAACTCAGAAACTATTACGTATTATATCCTTAAAGGTTGAGAATTGAATCAATTTATAAATTTATGATGCTTTACTTCTACATTAACTCACTCACATAAGTTTTACATTGGATAATATATATTAGTTTATGTATTGTGATTTTGAAACTATTCATAATTTAACACAATGATTTCAATCTTGATACAAAAGGCAGGTTACCTGACCAAATTAGTTACATTTTCGCTTTTAAGATATGTTATAGTTTTATTTGAGAACAAACAAATGTTCAAATTTTGGAGTGTTTGATAAATGTATTTTACAAACTAATCTAGGCTAGTAAATATAAGTATTTGGAATGACATTTGCTGTTACAACTTAATCTCATGTATATATTATTTGTTAGGTGAAACTCAATGCTTGGAGGTGAAATTGAAAGAAATGAATAAAATTCGAGTGAAAAAAAAAGACTTTCAAATTTTAGATGTGACCAAAATACAAATATTTAAAATTTGATTTGAACCAAAGATTGATGGATCAACTGGATATAATTCAAAGTCAAAGGACTAAAATTGCAAGACAATGACTAAATTAGACCCTGCAAGGAAAGTTAGGGACCCACCGCAAGTCGGTCCCATAGTTGAAAAATTGTGTGATCACATCGTATAGCAGGGGTTGTGATCACAACCCAAATTCTAGCAAACCCAAGGCTAAATTGATTGAATCATGCGATCACGGTAATATTTTATGGCGAAACATCAATTTCCTTATTCAGATGAGACTTTACATGGAAAGGAATTGTGGTCGCAATTTAACCTAAATTTGAAGGCAAAGAACATAACCATCGCTAATTATTATGTATAGAAGAAGGCTAGCAACGCAATTCAAGGCAATTAACATCAAAATTTGATTCAAAACTCAGGATTGAAGATCAAGAACAAGAAATTGATTCTCAATTATTCTTCTTGTATTTACTTATTTTATGGGTGATGACTTTTCATATTTCTTTTTGTATATTCATTAGAGATATTATATGCTAATTCGTTTTCGTGCTAGATGAAGATGATACCTATTTTTATTTATTTTTAATTTAAAGACCAAGTAGTTAGTGTATTTTTGTATTCTTGATTAATCATGCATGCTTATTTCATTACTTGATTGATTGATCTCCTATTAGGTAATTAATTGCTTGTTGTAATATTGGGAGGTTCGCAATAGGTTTAAAACGCTCCAAGGTTAACATACAAGCAATATATGATAGAAATAATATGTATGGCGTATACAATCATCTAGATAATCGTGTAGGTTAATACATTGTCTTTCATATGAATTCGAAATAGATGAATGGGTCATGATTAGGATAGGTTTAACTTACTATGAAAGAGATAGATAGATAAAAATAGATTACTAATGAGGCATCTACAGGATGGTGAACCTATTAATTATGTGGAAATCAAAGTCAAGTGTTAACTCAAAGAGATAATAAGAAGCCATAAAATCTGAGATAAACTCCATGTCTGTGAACAAGGTTTGGACTTTGGTCGACCCTCCTGAAGGGATAAAACCCATAGGTTGTAAATGGGTTAACAAGAACATCAACATGGATGATAATGTTTACACATACAAAGCAAGGCTAGTAGCTAAACGTTACAAACAAAGACAATGAGTTGACTTTGATGAAACATTTGCAACAGTAGGTATGCTTCAGTCAATTCGAGTTTGCTTGTAATGGCTGCATATCATGACTATGAAATATGACAAATGAATATCAGAATAGTATTCCTTAATGGGAAATTTGCTAGAGAAAATGTTCATGACACATCCCAATGATTTTGAATCCAAAAATGCTAACAATGTATCCAAGCTTGACCAATCCATCAAAATATTGAAGCAACCCTCTAGAAGCTGGAATCTTCATTTTGATGGGACAATAATAAAGTTTGATTTTATTAATGAAGACGAACCTTTTTATACAAGAAGACAAGTGGGAGCACTGTCATATTCCTAATATTGTATGTAAATGACATACTATTAATGGAAAACAACATCTCTATACTTCAGTATGTAAAATTTTCATTGTCAAAAAAATGTCTCCATGAAAGATATGGATGAAGCCACTGGCGGATCCAGCACTCGGCGAGCTCTGACAGCCGCGCGTGCTAGGTCCATCAGAAATAGTTTTTTTTTTTTTTACCAAAATTAATGCAATAGGGATGGGATTCAAACATGTGACATCTCCATAAGATTATTGAAAGTTTGACCATTATAGCACTTGTTGAGTTTTGACACTAAATTTACTAGAATAATATATGTTACATTTGAGCGGTTTTGATGCAATTGTGAAAATTTGAACGTGCTCTTCCTTCAAATTATACAAAATTTGCTCACAATATCATTTAGTGAATATATTGCTAATTTATACAGCGGAATTATAAACGTTCATTTTGAACAAAATAATTGTTATATTTCCATTTTAGATCTTGTTTGATTTCTTTTTTTTTTAAATATATTTTTCTCTCTTCTTTTCAACCACACGTTTTTCAATAAAATATTATTACATGCAAATTCAAAACTTTTCCTTATTTTTATCCACACATTCTCCATCAAATCACTATTCTAAAATGCATTTTTTGCAAAAAAAAAAAGGAATGGGCATCAAACGGGACTCTTATTATTTTATTATTGCCCATGGTTGACGATCAACGGCCACTCGTGCTGACTCAAAATCTTCGATCCTTCACTGGATGAAGCAGTTTATTTCTTAGAGATTAAGATCTATATAGATAGATCTAGAAGATTACTTCTCTTATCTCAGTCTACATATATAGATAAAATCTTGAGAACATTTCATATGGAAGAATCTGAAGAGGGTTATGCCCCATGCTGCATGAGATTTATCTCCCAAAGGATATGTGTTCTGGAACATAGGATAAAAGAGATCGAATGGATAAGATGCATCAGCGATAAATCTGTCATGTAGGTTCCCAACAAATCCTAGTAAGAAACACTAGAAAGCCATTATGAAAATCATTAAGTACTTGAAAAGAACTAACGATATGTTCTTAATGTATGGAGAAAATGAGCTGAGAGTTCATGGATATACTAATACTAACTTCCAGATAAACAATGAAGCAAGTCTTGATCAGGATATGTGTTTACTCTCAATAATGGGATGGTTAGTTGAAAAAGTTCTGAACAAGAAACAACTGTTGATGCAATAGAAGCTAATTACATTGCTACTTCAAAAGCAACAAATGAAGTAATCTAGATCAAGAAGTTCGTTAATGAATTTCGAGTAGTTTCTAGCATTGTAGATACTATACTTCTACATTGTGATACGATGGAGTCATCACGCAAGCAAATGAGCCAATGTCTCATCAAAGATTCAAACATGTGTTAGGTGGTATAATCTCATCAGAGAAATCATACAAAGAAATGACTAGAACGATTTTCCACATATGATAATATTGTCGATCCATTGATAAAGTTGTTGTCCCAAGAGAGACGTGATCGCTATGTTGATTCTATTTGTATTAAAAACATGAATGATTAGATCTACTGAAAACGAAATTTTATAAGTGGTATGCCTTACGTCCAATCAGTTTTAGGATATAAATACTTTAATTGATTAATGCATTTTACTTATGATAGATATATTATTTTAATGGAATTATTACTTTGACAAATTAAAGTAATAAAGTCTGTAGATTCAAGTATCGACAACTTATTAATCACAAGGAGTTGTGATCGTGATATACAAATTATATATGATTGAATCTTAAATTATCTGCTATCGTAATTAATAATAAGATATGGATATCGATACTGCAGTTAGACCAGCACGGGTGTTATTTCTTATGAAGAGAGTGGCTAATCTCACAAGTTAACTTTTAAATGGATGCCTAAATGTTTTGTAAAGAGAACAAAATATTAGAGATCTGTTACAGAGATTCCATAGAGATAACCATCTCAGTGTTGGTGGTTAATCTCTAATGGTCGATAGTGAAATTGATCATTCAACTTGAGGCCATAGTACCTTATATGAGTACCTTCATAATTTGGTGGTGTTGAGTGTTACTTTACTAAGAGTCTCTAATGCGACATTGTTTTGGTTGGCAAGAATCATATGGAAATTGTGAATGATTAATAGAGGATGTGTCACTCTTAGATATAAAGAGATCATGACCTATATTTCATCAGCTTAAATTGATATCGAAATCCTTGGCCAAGGTGAGTTCATAAGTTGAAAAGAGTTTCGAAGATTATTAACTTAAAAGTGGGAAGAAATATATAATAGATTAAATTGAGAATGACACATCTCCATATTTTGTAATTGATTGATATTGGTGAAGGAGATATATTTATATAGTAGTCGACTAAGTTTGATTTTGTTACACGTGACATTTCTCATTTCATGTATTGGCTAACACATTATAAGATGTCAATCGGGGACGACGAATGGAATTTAGTTAATGTAGGTGAATTAATGATAAGATCCAAAATAAGTGTCTCATGTTGTAATCGGAAACTAATGTATTACATTAAAAGGCAAGAACTAGAAGAATGAAATTAATTAATTGGGGATGTTTATTATATGGGTCACATTAATTAATGGGATTATTAGCAGATGAGCCAACTTGTATTTAATGGACAGTTCAAGTCCAATTAAACATCTATAAACAAACAATTATGTTTAGAGATTTTACTACAACAATCATTCCAATCATTGCTAGCACAAGAAATGAAAGCACTAATCTTGTTCTTTTTGTGTGGATTACCATTAAATATTGGACGATTGGATAGTTGTGGTGCACAGACTCGTGATAGATAATGTTCAAGATTCACATAGAAGTTTGAGAATTTGTTAAAGGTAATATTCTAATCATAGTTTCTATCTAAACACATCACACAAATTATGATTGTTGAATTGTTTCTATTGTTCGAGACTAAGAAGTGGGGAAGCCGCAAACCTGCGTACTATGTTCCTCCATATGAATCTGTTGGTTTTAACTTCAATAATATTTGTCATGATCTCAATTCAACCTACTTAATGAACTAATCGATGGCTACTATCATAAATCTACTCCACATATTCCCTTTGGCAGTAGGCCCATAATATTTATGCCTCACTTGGAAAGGGCTAAGAATTTCTCATCATGGTCAATTTCTAGGGGTACATTCGAGGTATATTGAAAAAGTTATGGCAATTATCATACCTCTTAATGTAGGTAGTCGACATGGTTCCTCTTTACACAATGTAGTAAGGGAGTATAAAAACGTAGCCTAAGCAAAATTTCGTCCATTGCCTCAAATTGAGGATCTTTAAGCTTTAGCATCTTAAATTCGACCGAATAGAGGGAAGCTTCTGAACTACCAAGTAATTCAAGAGATTTTTTATCCATTTGGGTTGCAGACTAATGAGCATCGCTTCTTCTTTTACCTCGATAGATAGCTTATTCTTCTCTTTTGCTTATGGGGATAAAATTTTAGATCAATCTTCAAAGCATGTCATGATACGTTGGGGATCAATTCCTATCATGTCTTCATTCATCCATGGAAACATATCCAGGTTTTCTTTAGAAACTCCTCTGTTGGTATTAACAGGTCCCAAATACACAAAATAATTGCAAAATGTAAATTGAACACAAAGGAATTTTCGCCATAAGGCCAGAATGTTCACCCAAATAGGGTTAATCACCCGTTGAGCATTCACCGAAGTGATTATCACTCTAATCCACTGGAAACCAGCAATTAATCAAAGCAAGTATCACAATACATAAGATCCACGAAGGATAATGCCCTCAGACCCAAATTTTCTCTCAAAAAATCACATAATCGATTACACAAAGTAACCAAAGGTTACTGCCCACAACAAGAACAGAAAAAACTAAATCACACCCTTACAACCACTAGATCTCACCAAGAACATCTAGAGTTTAGAGATTACAGGCGAAAACTAAAGGTTTTCAGAGAGATAACAAAGAGAGCAAAAGAAGAGAAACCTCTAGAATAATCTCGAACACCAACAAATGAACAGGTCAAGCCAATAATACAAACGATTAGAAGCATCCAATGATCACAACCATTCCACGTAGCTTCATCTCAGCCTTTGAAATAAAATGAAATGGATTGTCGAGTTGCATTCAATAGGGGTTGGACTCTTCATATAAATATAGGTTGCATCATAGGGACAAGAATATTATCATAATGGGCTACATCATTGGGGCCAAATTGTTAAGCATATAAACTTAACAATCTCCACCTTACTTGGCAATTTGGGTTTCATAGCAGATTGGAGGTTAACTTTGCAGGATTACACTTAGTTGAAATCTTTTTGATTTTCATGATTTCTGATAAGTGTGTTTTTACACACTTATTTAGCACTTTTTGCATTTAATTAGGATTGAAATTGAGTAGATTTCTATGCATAATGGTGTTAATTTCATGTTTGTAGGCTTAAACCTCGATTGGACGAAGAACGGAGCGGAAATGAGAAGAAAAGGGACTAAAATTGTACAAAATAGTGAAGCTTGGGACCAAATTGCACATGCCGAAAGATGAAGGAATTGAAGTGCAATTTATAAAGGACCAAATTGAAATGAAAGTCAAAACTCGAGGACCAAGTTGTACAAAATCAAAGTTGAGGGACTTGGCGTGCAATTACCTAGGGACTTGGCTGCAAAATTGAACAAAATATCTTAATTTTGGACAAGAGTGGCACCGACTCTTAATGCATTTTTTTGGAACTTGTGGACCTTTTTAATTATTTGCTATAAGTTGAGGGGCTTAGTTGCAATTTTGAAAAATATGTTTTTTTCAAAAATCTACCTTTGACGTGAAACTGGGCAGAATGTAATTATTGTTTTTTTGGCTTTTTTTCATTTTTCTCTCTAGCTTTTCTTCCTTTTATTTTCTAGTTTTTCTTTTAGTTTGTTAGGTTGTTTTAATTTTAGCTCATTTTGGTGATCAAAAGTGGAAAGCAAAGGGGATTATTACTTGAAGAAACTTGGAAAAACATCTTGGAAGGATTCAAGATAGGCTACAAGGGTTGTATCTTCAAAACTTGTGTTCTTCATTTGTTTTTCCAATATTTGGCATGTATAATATGAATAATCTCATTTGTTTTCATTTTATGATGAAGAGCTAGATTACTTTGTTGGAATTTATGTAGTAGCTTAACCTAAATATTTCATTAATATCATGATATGTTTTGTATGATTATTGTTATGCATTTGTTATCAAAATAATAGTGTATTAATCATCATGTTGAAAATTACTTCATTTATGTGACGACATGATATGTGGTAATTAGGTGTTTTTGTGATTGTTGAAAGATAATTACATTTACTAGACCGAAATGATTGATGCCATGGGTTTGCTTAGTGTTCTAGGCGCGTCTAGGTGATGTAGAAATATACACCTACCTCATGTGATCCGTTGAGCATTTTCACAAATATTGAATGCGATTAGTTAATTTTGTATCAACATAGAAATATGTGGTGTGAATTAATTAATTAGGGTTAATATCACTCGAAATAGGGTATTAATTTAAAATTGGAAAATCGGGTCTCACTATTTATTTTGGTAATTTGCATCTGCGCGTGATTGAATTGACATTAATGAAGTATAGGTTAAACGAAAACATAAATTCCAACATCTTTTAAAAATCCAAATCTTTTTACTTTTTATCTGTCATTTTATCAATTTTAATCAAAATTGTAGTTTTTAGGGTTTTTAAATCTATTTCTTTTAAATCTGTGTGTGTTCGTTAGATTAAGACGGATAAACTTAAAATTGAATTCAACACTCTCTGAGGGATCGACTTGGACTCTAAAGGTCCACTTTTACTACTTGTTCTCGACCCGTGCGCTTGCGGCATATTTTCAGCGAACAATTTCTTTTTCTAAGACATCTCTTATAAAATGAAACTTAACATCTATATGTTTATTTCTATAATGAAAAATAGAATTTCTACTAAGATGTATAGCATATTGACTATCAGAGAATATAATAGCATTTTTATCAGAAAAACCAATTTCATTAATAAAGTTTTTCAGCCAAATACCTTCTTTTACTGCATCAGTATCTGCAATAAATTCAGTCTCTATTGAAGACAAGGCTACAATCTTTTATAGATGTGATTTCCATCTTATCCGGATATCATTTAAAGTAAAAGCATATTCAGAAGTAGATTTCCTATTATCACGGTTACTAGCAAAGACTGAGTCAACAAAACCTTTTAGTTTAATTCCAGTTTTATTTTTACTGAACATAAGGCCTAAATTTGAAGTCCCTTTTAGATATCTTAACAACCATATATCATGGCTTCCCAATGATATTCACTTGGATTACTCGTATATCTACTCAAGACACTTATAGCAAAAACAAGATCAGGTCTAATACAAATCATAATATACATGACAGATCCAACATCATTTGCATAAGGAACCTTTTCTATCCTATTCATCTCTATTTCAGTTTTAGGACATTGTTCAGTTGAAAATTTAAAATGACTGTCAAGAGGTAAAGTGACATCTTTAGCATTTTCCATAGAAAATCTATACAGAATTTTCGAAATATAAGACTGTTAAGTAAAAAACAAATTATGAATACTTCTATTTCTTCTAATTTCCATTCCTAGAATCTTTCTAGCTTCTCCTAAGTCTTTCATTTCAAATTCCTATTTTAGTTTTTGCTTAATGATGTTAATCTCAGTCATATCACACCCAGCAAGTAACATGTCATCAACATAAAGCAAAAGATAATAAGAATCAGGGCCTCCACTACCCTTATAATAAAAACATACATCATATTCACTTCTATTGAAATCAAGTCCTTTTATAAATGTATCAAACCTGATATACCATTGCCTGGGAGCTTGTTTCAAACCATAAAGTGATTTTTGTGAAAGACGCACATAGTTCTCTTTACCTTTTTGTTCAAATCCCTTTGGTTGAGACATATAAATTTTCTCATCCAAATTTCTATGTAGAAAAAGAGTTTTGACATTTAACTGTTCTAATTCAAAATCAAATTGAGAAACAACATCAAGTAAGACCCTTATAGAGGTATATTTGACTACATGGAAAAATATCTCATTGTAGTCAATTCCTTCTCTTTAGTTAAAGCCTCTAGCAACTAATTTGACCTTAAATCTTACATTATCATGATTTGAATCACCTTCTTTCACTTTATAAATCCACTTACAATCAAGTTTATTCACAAAGATCCAAATCTTATTTTTGGTAAATGAAAACATTTCATCTTTCATAGCAGCAAGCCAAGAACTTGCATGTTTTCCCTCAATGGCTTCTTTATAAGAATTAAGCTCATTATCCAAAAAAATTTGGACATTCAGAGCTGTAACAAATTTAGAATCATTGTATCTAGATGGAGGTCTTATTTCTCTTCTAACTCTATCCCTTGCAAGATGATAGTCTCCTAAAGGGTTTTCAAGTTGTTCAGGTTCAGGTATATTAGCAATTTCAATCTCAGTGTCATTTTAAGGTTCAGAATTTAACTCTTGACCAAGCTCCACCTCAAACTGATCATTATTTCCAGAGTTTAAATATGTCTGAAAAAGTTCAGATTCTAAAGCATTTTTGTTTTGATCAGTTTCAATTATAGATATCTCTATTTCTTTAATGCACGGCATATCTAACTCATTGAAGATCACATTCCTGCTAATTATAACCTTATAACCCCTTGATTTCTTTACCAATCCTTATAACCCTTAACACCTTCACCATGCCCTAAGAAAATTCCCTTAACGGATTTGGGCTCAAGTTTTCCCTCATTCTGATGTACATAAGCAACACAGCCAAAGATTTTCAGTTTAGAATAATCAACAAAGTAACCATTCCAAACATGATCAGGTATATCAAACTTTAAGGATTTTGTAGGACGCTTATTTATCAGATAGGAGGCAGTTTTTACTGTTTCTCCCCAAAATAACTTTGGTAAGCTAGAACTTATCACCATACATCTAACCTTTTCTAACAGAGTTATATTCATTCTTTTTGTAAGCCCATTCTGTTGAGGAGTATAGGTAACAGTCATATGTCTAAGGATCCCATTTGTTTTGCAGAAATAATCAAACTCTTCATTGCAAAATTCAAGGTCATTATCAGTTCTAAGTGCTTTAACACTTTTATTAACTTGATTTTCAGTAAGAGTTTTTCATTCTACAAAATTTTTGAAGGTGTCAGACTTGCTTTTCAAAAGAATGACCCAACTTTTCTTTGAAAAATCAAAAAGTATTTAAAACTAGAGTAAGTGCATACAGTAACCGGTCCCCACATATCAGCATGCAAGTAATCAAGAACAGATTGTGATTTATGAATGCCTACAACAAAAGGTAATTTCTTTCGTTTCCCATAGATGCAATGTTCACAAAAAGACATTTTTCTATTCTTTCATTTCCTAAAAGACCTTGCTTCTTAAGAATGTACATATTCTTATCACTATATGTCCTAGTCTTCTATGCCATAATTCAGATTTATCAGATTCTGAGACTGTAGCAACAAGAGATTTGTTTTGTGAAGGTAAAGCTTTCAAAGTATAAATCCCAGTGGATTTTTCAACATTAATGACTTTTGCAAAATCCTTTTGAAGTGTTAGAATACCTTTATTTATGATGGTATCAAAACCTTCATCATCAAGAATACCTAAAGAGATTAAATTTCTCTTCAGGTCAGAAATGTATCTAGTTTTATTCAAAGTCAGGACATTTCCATTTTCCAATTTTAAAACAGTTTTACCAATACCTTTTATTTTGTAAGAAAAGTCATTTCCCAATATTACATGTCCTCCATTTATTTCAAGAAAATCAATGAAAGCATCTTTGTGAGGTGTCATATGAAAAGTACACCTAGAGTTAAGAATCCATTCAAATTTAGTTGATGATTGGTAGGCCATATAAACCTACGCATCTGAAGCTAAAGCTTCTTCATAAGCTATAGCAGCCACACCATCAACTTTATTAACGTTTTTCAATTCATCAATCCTTTTGTTACAATCTTTAATAAAATGTCCCAATTTTCCATAGAAGTAACATTTCTTTCCCTTAGCCTTATTATTTATTCTTATTGGATTTGGATTTGTTACTTTTGAAATTTTCAGAAAAGTCTTTATATTTTCCAAAACTTTTGTTTGAAAAATTGTTATTGTTTGTTTTTGAGAAATTGTTTCCTTTCACATTGTAACCAACTCCAATAGAGGAAGTTTTTAACTCACTTTTAAATTCAAGTTCCTTATTCCTTAATGAGGAAACAATAATATCAACAGTAACAGAAGTTCTTTCATATTCAAGTGCATTTTTCAAATTTTTATATTTTTCAGGTAAGGATGATATTAAGACTACAGATTTTTGATCACTGGAAAGAGTTCCACCATTATTGCTGAGATCTTGAGAAAGTTTATTAAATCTATCAAGATTAGTTTCAAGATCACAATTGGGATCAAACTTGAAACTAAAAAAATTGTTTCCACGGGTAATATTTATTGGGAAGAGTCTTAGTTTTGTAAAGAGATTCAAGATTTGCCCAAAATTCAGCTGCAGTCTCAGTTTCTCCTACTTCTGTAATGACACTATCAGATAAATGCAGAAAAATAGTGCTCCATGCTATTTCACCTTGTTCAATTTTTTTACTATCAGCCACTTCTTCCCTCCAAGATTCATCAAGGGATCTAGCACGTCTAAAATGAACAGAGCCTTTATTTTCCTACTCCAAAGGGTAAAGTCTCCCTTCACATTCCAAATGTCAACATCAACTTTGGTACTACCCATATTAAGAGTTAGAAAAACAGAGTCAATGCTTAAACAATTGTAGAGGCAGAGAAAAGTATGATGTACCACACACAGAGAATGACAAAATCAACTATTGCACACTTACACAAAGTAATAAAATGCAAGAAATATCTTTATTTCAAGCAAGTGTACACAATTTAAAATATCAGAGATGCGGATAACAAGATATCACAAATATAACCCAAACACCGGAATATACTAGTTTCGAAGTTGAGAACTCAAAATAATCTTGAAGAAACCGTTAATCTCTGCCCCTTCAGATTCTAGGGTTCTAGAATGGAACCCTAGAAAAAGGAAGATCTATGAGGGTTTCGAATAAGAAATCCAAGAAAACTAAAGATCGAAAAGAAGGAACAGTAAATTAGGGTTAGAAACTCGTTACCAACGTCTCAGATCAGTGGTGTAAAATAGTGAATACCAAAACTATTTTACTTTCTCTGCCAAAAATAAGGAACCTCGCCCTTTTCAGGAAAAAAAATCTTTGAAGATATCACGTTCACCAAAAACACTAAGGAAAATTATAGATTGAAAAATTTTGAAGATCGAAGTGCTCTGATACTACTGTTGGTATTAACAGGTCCCAAATACACAAAATAATTCCAGAATGTAAATTGAACAGAAAGGATTTTTCGCCTAAGGTCAGGATGTTCACCCAAATAGGGCTAATCACCCGTTGAGGATTCACCGAAGTGATTATCGCTCCAATTCACTAGAAACCAGCAATTAATCAAAGCAAGTATCACGATACAAAAGATCCATGAAGGATAATGCCCTCAAACCATAGTTATAAAACCCGGCTTGGACCAGCCGATCGAGCCGAGAAATCGGTGACCCAAGCCCTTGTCCGGGCCGAGTAGAGTAATTTTATATGGATGCACATGACTCGGTCAAAATCTGGCTTTGACCAAGTTAACCGGCGATTTTGATCGAGTTAACTTGGTTGGTTGACCGGTTTTCAAAATTGCATTTTAAAATATTGGGGGTCCAAGGAATTGAACATTGGACCTCTAAGTAAAACAATTACCCCATCACTATTAGAGGAGTAGAGTACTACAATGTTTATTATATGCAAGAAGTAATATGTATCCAATTTATCATTATGTTTTGTAAAAGTATTTTTATAAAAAAAAAAAAAATTGGTCAAATATTTAGCTTTATTTTATAGACCTAAATAATTAGTGAAAAATAATTTTAAAAAATACATAATTTTGCCTAAAAACATTTATATACTTTAATTTTTTTATATAGATTTTTATGCAAGGACTCATCGGTCCTACCATTGACCTACCGGTCCGACCAGTAACCCTAGATCCAATACCTCGTTCAAGTCGATGTCCGAATCGGGTCTAATAACTATGCCTCAAACCCAAATTTTCTCTCAAGAAACCACATAATCGATTACACAAAAAAAACCAAGGTTACTGCCCACAACAAGAACAAAAATGCCTAAATCACACCCATACAACCACTAGATCTCACCAAGAATATCTAGAGTATAGATATTACAGGCAAAAATCGAAGGTTTTTAGAGAGAGAGCAAGAGAAGAGAAAACCCTAGAATAATCTCGAACACCAACAAATGAACAAGTTAAAACCAATAATACAAACGACCAGAAACATCCAACGATCACAACCATTCCACGTGGCTTCATCTCAGCCTTTGAAATAAAATGCAATGGACTGCCGGGTTATATTCAATATGGGCTAGACTCTTCATATTAATATGGGTTGCATCATAGGGCCAACAATATTATCATAATGGGCTACATCATTGGGCCTAAATTGTTAAGCATATAAACTTAACACGCCTCATATTCTCTTTATATTTCGTCGAGCAAGTCATTTTCGACCAAGAGTACTTTGGTCAATGGGTGGTCCACCTTTGATGAACTTGTATAGTAGGTCTCAAATAGAGGTCAGTGCAAGCCTAGAGATTATATTAGTTGAAATTCTATTTTCAACTAATACCATTTTTATCCCAATCAACGTATATCGTTTCTTATCATCAGCACATCACAGTGAGGCTAGCGGATTTCCTCCTCATCTTTATCCATGAAGTATATGTCTTCGAACATTTTTCTTTTATTTGGCTTCTCTCCCTATGCCCGTATGAACTTTTCTATGCCCGACACACTTAGCGTGGAAGACTAAATGCCTTGATTGTTCCTCTTCTCCTCTCTTGGAACTAGAAGGAATGACTTGCATATAGAAAGAAAAAAAGTGTTAGTCAACGTACTCTCTAGCCTCTTTTACATGGTTCTACTAGGAGTTCATGGTCTGTCCTCATACGGACCTTCAAAGATGGTTTCTATCTCTCGAATGGGTCTTGGAGTTTTTGTGCATCTTAGGCCTTCGCGTTGGAGATATATTGGAGTGGGGGGATTCGTAGCTAACCATTGATTTCATGGTTGTGTGGAACGTCCTCATTGTGTGAGTAGCCTACTGGCCCATCTACTTTGATACCTTGCATTCACCTTTTGACCTATCTTTACAAAGATATCTTCATCGTCATATTCAGACTTATACCATTGGTAGTATCACGGTAATTAAAACAATGGTACCTGCAATATTTTAACAAGAAATGGATTCTCGTATCACTAGAATATAGGTAAGACCATCTTCATGATCCTCTAGGATTCACAACGTTTGCCTTGATATTACGATAGTTATGATGTTGCCAATGAGGCCTATAAGCCCTTTGGCTCGGCAACAGAGATTTTTCTTTATCCACTTGGTTGTGCCTCTTCTATGGCTCTGCAAACCTTATTATTTTGTGATCATGGATATCCTTCTTGATATAATATACTAAGTTACTCAATTGCAAACTCTCTCCAGATAGAGTGTTCATATCTAAATCAAACCTCAAGACCTGAAGGCTATATTTTTTGGAATACTTTCTACATTCACCATTTCCTAGGTAAAAAGGATAACATAACTCTAAAAAGATTTACTGGGGCCCTGCCTCATATTATGGATCCTCTCAATTGTAGCTGAACTGGGTGTTCCCATTGTGAACATACAGATGATGAACTTGCCTAGAGTTAGCTTATTATACCATTTCTTAGTCCCTCTAGAAAGAGTAATGTGGAAACCTTGGTAATTTTATTGAAGTTCCTCCCACCCAGTTCATGTGGGTGTTGTATTACCATACATAGTCAATGAAGTTACTTGTCCTACTAAACTTCTTCATTTTTGACATGACGAACTTCCAAGAGCTTTTCAATTACTTGATTGCCTAAGAATGTAGCATATTCCTCATTGTTATCCATCTTCTTTGACTAGAGTTGCCCGCTTCCCACTTCATCTACAATAGCGTATGGGTAACATGTTGCTCACCCTTAATAGGATGGCCAACTTTTTGCTTAACTCTTCTATCAGATTCTCTATTGGGCTCATCAAGAATTACCTATGAACCTTGTGGCCCATTTCATACACTAGTCACTTTGAAGGTCTCAGCTTTAGCTCAGGATGGGACATTTATCTCCTTATGCATAATAGATCAATAGCTGGATTGACTGCTTTGTAGGGAAAATGTGATACCTTCTTTCTCTTTGTTAGGGCTTCTGGTCAAACTCTCACTTTTTCTATCCTAGTGACACTACAACAAAGTTAGTCATTTGCAACACTAAAAAGGCAACATTTGCTGATAAATGTTGCAAAAATGGTCTTTTGGCAACATTTTCGTAAGTGAATGTTGTCATTAATATTAATAAATGATTTTTGGCAAAGTTTTTTAGAAAAATATTGTGATAGACCCCTTTTTGCAACGTTTATTAAGTGTTGTGGAAGGTTTTAAACGTTGCGAAAAGTTTCAATAGCTTAAGTTTTTGCAATGTTTGGCGAACGTTGCTAATAATGTACATTTTGCAACGTTTATAGTGTATACAATTTTTTGGTACATTTCAATTCCAACCAAACAACCCACAAAATACTCAATCCATAACCCACCAACCCGAAACCAAACCGATTGGATTTAAAAAAATGAAAACGGCAGCCCTAAAACCCAATCTGGCAATCCCTCATCTCTAATCTCTTTCGCTTTCCCCTTCTTCCCCTGAAATTCTCAAATACCCAACACCAATCCCTCATCTGTAATCTCTCTCGCTTTCCGTAGGCAGCACTGTTGATTATTGTCTTTCCCCATAGTGGTCTTTACAAGGAAGACCAGTTCAGAAGGGTAGGCAATATATTCGTCGTCTCTCCCCCGTAGGCATCCACTTCTGATTGTCGTCCATCTACCGATTGGCATCAATTTCTCACCACACTCGAAAGGTAGGCAATTATTTGACTTATTACAGTTTAATCGATTAAGTGATGGGTAAGAATTATGACTGCCTTTTCAATGAAATTTTGTAACAACCCAAATTTAAAAAATTTAAATCGCTACCAAAACTATTTATAAGGAAATGTCAAATTTCATTTTGATCTACACATCTTATATAATTCACCAAATTTAAAACTACTAAGTTGCACATTCTTGGAAACTCAAATAAATACGGATTATTTATTTGCACAAAACATATATAGCAAGATAATCACCAAATATTATACACAAGTTAAAATTCTCAAGTCATCATACATAATTACATGACCAAATAAATTGTCTCATATTTAAAAAAAATAATGAGTCTAATAAATTTAAACTAAAGATTTCTGCTAAAATTTGAAATTTAAGGCACGTTACACTGATTTTATTTTACTGTGTCCCATAAATCTTGGTACTACAACTGTCCCCTTATAGCCTGCCAACCAACGACCAGTTCTAACCTGTGAGAAGTAGGGAAAATGATGAGTACATGGGAATACTCAGTAGGAACATAAAATATGGTGCAATCCCAAATAAAATATTTAAATCATGCATAAAGAAAAATCACACCGTCGTCATATCTTTAGAAACTGGTAAGAGCTCATATCATATCATATCATTTGTACCGGAATGGCCATAGCATCATATCATAAAATATCATATCATATCATATCTTTAACTTTCATAAGTAAAAACCTTCATCAACATGAAGGAAATATAATTTAATCAGGATAAATCAACTGCACATATTTTCCTATCTTGTTAAACATGCTTTAATTTTGGAAGACAACAAAAAATCATGTTCCAACAATTCCTTTTTCTGCCTCTGTTCTTGTGTCGTGCTTGTATATATATTTTTGATGTCTATTCTATCATGGGCAATTATACAAGAGTTGGTGCCTTGTGGGAAAACGTGTGGGATGAGGGTTTAAAAATGGTAGGTTGCATGCACACGTCTCTATCAAGAATGTGACATATCTCAACCACCCTTCTAGTGGGACACTTGGCAAGTTAGGAAATTTTTCACTAAAATATAAAGATAATAATAAAAACTACTACTTAACCATTTCAGCAAACTCCCACACATGAACTATAAAACAAACCTAAATAAATATAAATTCTATTCTATGAAAATTTTCGGGGGCATTACAATCTCCCCTCCTTAAAATATTTTCGTCCTCAAAAATTTACCTTGGATAATCGAAGAGTTTTGGATACTTGATCTTAAGCTCTTTCTCCTTCTCCCAAGTTGACTAATCAAGTCCATGATTTCGTCATTGGACCTTGACTAAGGGAACTTCTCTGTTTCAGAGTTGATGCACTTTTCTATCCAAAATCATTGTCAGGATTTCTTCATATGATAAGTCTTATTGTACCTCCAATGTCTGTTAGCTTACCACATGATTAGGATTATGAACATATTTTCTGAGCATTGAAACATGGAACACATTATACACTGCTGTGAGTTTAGGTGGTAAGGCAAGTCTGTAAGCCACACTACCAATCGTTTCAAGAATTCCGAAAGGTCCAATGAACCGTGGCCTCAACTTTCCTTTCTTGTCAAATCTCAATACACCCTTCATTGGTGCCACCTTTAGAAAAACTTTGTCACCCACTTGAAATTCCAAATCCCTTCTTCTACCATTAGTATAACTTTTCTGTCGATCTTGTGCTGCCTTTATTCTTGCTCTAATCTTATCAATCGTTTCAACTGTTCGTTCGATGATTTCTTGACCCAAAATTCTATTCTCTCCAACTTCATCCCAATGGATAGGAGATCTGCATTTCCTACCATAAAGAGCTTCATATGGGACCATGCCTATAGTAGCCTGAAAGCTATTGTTGTAAACGAATTCCACTAACGGCAGATGTGTCTCCCAACTACCGCCAAAATCCATAACACACACCATCAACATATCTTCAAGAGTTTGAATGGTTCTTTCTGACTATCCATCTGTATGAGGATGATAAGCAATACTAAATTTCAGTTTCGTCCCCATGGTTGCCTGCAATATTTTTTAAAATTTAGATGTGAACCTCGAGTCTCTATCTGAAACAATGGTGATTGGAACTCCATGCAATCTGACTATCTCTCTGATATATAATTGTGCGAACTATTCCATGTTGAAATTTACTTTGATTGGTAGAAAATGAGCTGACTTTGTCAGACAATCAACTACTACCCAAATAGCATTATGGCCTCTTGTTGACCTCGGAAGGCATACCACAAAGTCCATTGTTATGTGTTCTCATTTTCATTCTGGAATATCCAACAGTTTCAGTAGTCCTGATGGCCTTTGATGTTCTACCTTGACTTGCTGACAGATAATACATTTCTCCATGAATAGACCAATTCTTCTCTTCACGTTTCTTTACCAAAATGTATATCGAAGATCTCGGTACATTTTTGTACCACCTAGATGTGCAGCATAAGGGGTGGAGTGAGCCACTTTCAATATCCCGTTCCTCATGCTCTCATCCTTAGGTATACACAACCTTCATTTAAAAGTCAGTATATTATCTACAAATACTTTAAATCCTCTATGTTTGTTTGTACCAACTTCAGCCTTAATCTTCTGCAAAAATGGGTCTTTAACCTATGCTTCCTTGATTCGATCTCGAAGAGTAGGTTGAATCATGAATGCTTTTATTATTGTTGTAGTCTGGGTTGGCGGAGTGATGACTTCTAATCTCAATTTCTTAAAGTATTTTATCAAATGTTCCTGCACCGTGGGCAAAACAGCTAAATGGGATCCCATCGTCCAGCTTAAGGCATTTGCGACTACGTTGGCCTTACCCGGATGGTTATGAATTGTACAGTCATAATCTTTCGCTAGTTCCAACCATATCCTGTGTCTCATATTTAGTTCCTTCTGCGTAAAGAAATATTTGAGGCTCTTGTGGTCTGTATAGATTTCACACTTCCTACCGTAGAGATAATGACGTCATATCTTTAAGGCTTGAACTATCACTGTAAGTTCCATGTCGTGCGTTGGATAGTTCTGTTCATAACGCTTCAACTGTCTCGAGGTATAAGCAACTACTTTTCCATGTTGCATCAAAACGCAACATAAACCATGCTTGGAAGCGTCAGTGTAAATCACAAATCCATCAGAGCCATCTTGTATTGTCAATACAGAAGCCGAAGTCAATCTCTGGTTAAGTTCTTGGAAACATCTTTCTCATTTTTCCATCCACTGAAACTTCACATCCTTTCTTGTCAGCTAAGTTATTGGCCTCGCTATTTTTGAGAAGTCCTCAATAAATCTTCTATACCGACACTAGATGGTCTAGGCCAATTTGTTACTGCTTCCACCTTAAATAGGTCTACCTCAATACCCTCAGCGGTAACCACGTGACCTAGAAAACCCACTCGATCGAGCCAAAATTCGCACTACTTGAATTTGGCATACAATCTTTCTTCCCTCAAGGTTTCAAGTACTACTCAAAGTTGTTCCTCATGCTGCTGTTTATCTTTAGAGTACGCCAATATGTAGTCAATAAATACTATGACAAACTAGTCTAGGTACTGATGGAACATTTGGTTCATTAGGTCCATAAATACAGCTGGAGCATTAGTCAAACCAAAAGGCATGAAAGTGAATTCATAATGTCCATACCGAGTCCTGAAGGCAGTTTTCGGTATGTCACTTGCCTTAACCTTCAGCTGATGATACCCCGGCCTCAAGTCGATTTTTGAAAACACCATTGCACCATTTAACTGGTCGAATAAATCTTTTATTCTTGGTAGTGGGTATTTATTTTTGATAGTCGATGATTCAACTCCCTATAGTCAATACACATCCACATACTCCCATCCTTCTTCTTCACGAAAAGTGCTGGAGCGCCCCAAGAAGATACACTCGGTTGAATGAAATCTTTCTCCACCAATTCCTCCAACTGTAACTTCAATTCTTAGAGTTCTTTCAGTGACATTCGGTATGAGACCTTAGATACCGGTGTAGCTCCGAGAACCAAGTCAATTGTAAATTCAACTTGCCTATTTTGTGGAATACCTGGTAGATCTTCTGGAAATACGTCTGCAAAGTCTCGCATTAATAGTCGTTTCTGTATGTTGGGAACCGCTGATATTAACTAGGAATCCTTGACACAACTCCTTTTTCAACATCTTGTCCGCTTGAATAGCTAATACAAGTCGAGGTAGAGATTTGATCTTTGCTCCAAAGAATCGAAACTCTTCATCTCCTGGTCTGTTAAATAATACTTCTTTCTCGTAATACCGAATGGTCACATGATTAAGTCCCAACCAATACATGCCTAAGATAACATCGAAATCTTTCATCTCCAAAAGGTATGAGTTCACCTTTAGTACTTTCTCGTCAATCTCTAACTCTATACCTTTAGACTTTAGTCATCTGATTTCTGCAAAGAGTTCTTCCTGAAGGGATGCTAACCTCTAATTCAATATTCGTTTTCATACATGCAAGGTTTGACTTAGCTAAGAAGGATGCAAAGATAAAAGAGTTTGTAGCTCCGAGTCAAAAAGTACATAAGCAGTACATTAGATAATAACCCGTTTTTGAATTAATAATGCTAGACGTAGCGACCATAGGGCCGAGATAATGCAATGTGTAGTATTAGTTAAAAAGAACATAAGCAGGTATGAAAGAAATAATAACAAAATACATGCCATCACATTCGAATTTTGATATACCTCATGCTGATTCAGTGAAATACTCATGCCTTCCCATTTTTGTTCTTGTCTTGATCATCATCATTCTTCTTTGGAGGCTCTGTACAGTTAAGACCAATATGTCCCAACTTACCACACTGAAAACACATGTTCTTTCCTAGTAAGCATTCACCTATGTGGAATTTATTACATTTAGGACAAGTGGTAACACTCCCACTCGTCCCATCGATACGAATCTCAATGCTTGGTCTTTTATTCTACTAATTACGTATGTCCTTGCTCTAGTCGTTCCAATTTATTTTTCCAAACGAATACGTGCCTTGCTGGGCATACCACTGAAATGTAGTCCTCTGATATGAAATAGCATGAACCCTCTCCAATATTTCACGATATGAAGTAAAATGATGAGACATAATGATCATGCCGATCTTCGGTCGTAATCCATTTTCGAACCTCCTGATCTTTTTAGCTTCTATATCTACCAAGTGCAGAGCATACCTTGAGAGCTGCTCAAACTGTCTCTCGTAATCAGTAAGCGGCCTGTTTCCTTATCTGAGCTGTGGAAGCTTTGATTCCTTAAAGTCTCTCAAAGCCCGTGGAAAGTACTTTGCCATCACTTCATCCTTAAATTGCTCCTAAGTTAGGTTACGCTACTGCTCTTCAGTCCTGGTGCGTGAGACGGATTCCCACCAGTGACTAGCTGTCCCAACAAACAAAAATTCTGTGCATAGTACTTTATGTGCATCCGTACAAGTAATGTATCGAAATATGCATTCCAAACTTTTGATCCACTCCTCAATAGCAAGTGGGTCGGAATCGTCGTCGAGAGTAGGAGGCTTGTACCTATGAAACTGATCAACCACTGAGACAGTTCCAGGGACAAAAGGATGTGTATTTTGATGTGACGGTGCATTTTGTGGTAGAGGTGCTTGATTCTGCCTGCTCAGTTCTTGGACCGCTCGCAATAAATCACGCATCAGATTCATGTGGGTAGGTAGTGCCATTTCCTAAAGAATTTAATATAAAGTCACGGTCACATACTAGTTCAAAGTCTAACATGTTTTACCTATTTTATCGTAATACATATCATAAATTGAGCTGAAAACAAACTGCATGTCTTAAGAATTTTAAACGTAGGCATTTCAAAATATTTAAGTTATGCAAAAGATTTAAATAAATTCTTCTGCTTACCCCTTTAAATACCTTAGAGTCGTCGGAGGGGGTCGATTGGTGGTCGTTGAGTGCCAACGATCATTCGCATATTTAATAAATTGAAATTGTCATTATTCTTAAATTCATAGATTTTCAGAGAAATATAATTTTTTTAACAAACATTAAACATGGAAATAACTAAGCAAATGAACATTTTATTACACGTAACATTGGAACAGGATGTCCAATATTTATATAATATCGTCCATGTACGTATTAGTGTATATATATATATATATATACATGCATAGTTAGATTAAATAAATAAGTACTTATTTCTCTAATTCCCACATATATAGTAACAATCATTTGACATATTCCATTTAAAATAGTCAATCATTTAAAATAATATATTTTTTTTTGTTCTTTTTATTTTACCCGTCACTGTTCATGAACAGTGACGTGCACGATTTTTTTTTCTACAAGAGCTTTCCATCTGAAACATGTCTACTTATGTTAAGCAAAACCAACTTTTTCGTATCATATTCTCTTAACAATGTGACGGGACACAAAAAAATTTAATTCCATGTTATACAAAAGTACACACACCTAAACATTATTGACTTGTATATTCACATTTAATATAGGAAGTACTAAAATAATTGTTTTATTATTTTTATTTACACTGTTCATGGGGTGATTAGTGACCCCCATCACTGTTCATGATCGTGAACAGTAACCCGACCCGTCACTGTTCAAGTTGTGAAAAGTGACTTTTTTTTTTTGTCATGTTATGAAAAATACACTAGTTTATAGGAAATTAAACCTAAACCTCTGATACAAAATTGTAACGACCCAAATTTTAAGAATTTAAATCGCTACCAAAACTATTTATAAGGAAATGTCAAATTTCATTTTGATCTACACATCTTATATAATTCACCAAATTTTAAACTACTAAGTTGCACATTCTTGAAAACTCAAATAAAGATGGATTATTTATTTGCAGAAAACATAAATAGCAATATAATCACCAAATATTATAAACAAGTTAAAATTTTCAAGTCATCACACGAAATTACATGACCGAATAAATTGTCCCATATTTCAAAAAAAAATTAACAAGTCTAATAAATTTAAACTAAAGATTTCTGCTAAAATTTGAAATTTAAGACACGTTACACTGATTTTATTTTATTGTGTCCCATAAATCTTGGCACTACGACTGCACCTCATCGCCCGCCAACCAACGACATGTTATAACCTGTGAGAAGTAGGAAAAATTGTGAGTATGAACTTAAAAATATGGTGCAATCCCGAATAAAATATTTAAATCGTGCGTTAAGAAAAATCATACCGTCATCATATCTTTAGAAACTGTTAAGAGCTCGTATCATATCATATCATATCATTTGTACCGGAATGGCCATAACATCATATTACATCATATCTTTAACTTTTATAAGTATAAAATTTCATCAACGTGAAGAAAATATAATTTAATCGGGATAAATCAACTGAACCTCTTTCCGACCTTGTTAAACTTTCTTTAATTTTGGAAGACAACAAAATATCACATTCCAACAATTCCTTTTTCTGCCTTTGTTGTTGTGCCGTGATTGTATATATATTTTTTGTGTCTATTCTATCATAGGCAATTTTACAAGAGTTGGTGCCTTGTAGGCAAATGTGTGGGATGAGTGTGTAGAAAATGGTAGGTTGCATGCACATGTTTCAATCATGAATGTGACATATCTCAACCACCCTCGTAGTGGGACAATTGGCAAGCTAGGAAATTTTTCACTAAAATATAAAGATAATAATAAAAACTATTGCTTAACCATTTCAACAAACTCCCACACGTGAACTATAAAACAAACCTAAAAAAAATACAAATTAATATCTTACCAATCTTACACGTGTCACTCTCATAGCATTTAAATTCATTTAATATAAAATATAATTTAAGACTAATTCTTTCGATTTCGATAACTTGGGCTCCGTTAATCCAAATTAACTTTTTCTCGAACCTAAAGTGTATATTAATTACGACCTATCCAACGAGCCTATTATTCATATACTTATCATACTCGGTCAAAAATCTAAGTATATGACCCAAATAAAACTGAAATTGCTATATATCATTTTAGTCCCTAACTTTCAAAACATCAAGATGTAGCACACAAAATTTAAATAACATTCTACGAAAATTTTCGGGGGCATTACAAATTCTGTCTAGAAATAGCTGGCATGAAAATCGGTATTCACTGATTTTTTATCTCCATGCTGGTCAGTTTAACTTATACAGGTTTAGGTAGGTTGTTCAAGTAATTAGGGTAGCCCAAAATTCTGTCTGTCGTTGAATTTCTTTACTGGTATTCTAAAATAGAAAATACTGTTAAAAGAAGTTACATCTTTGACCAGTTTATCTGAAACATGATGATATGGGGAAGTGTTGAACTCCAGTCAACAATAGAAGGGTTCTGCTTCCACTCCTTTGAGTTCAAAATCACTCTGATGATTTTTTTTTCTAGTCTCACAAGTTATGATATCTAATTCAGCCTTGATGTCACTATGTAAATGAACCCAATGATGCAGCACAATATGTACAGAAAGAGAACATAGAGAAGAAAGAAAACAATGGAGGGGAAGAGAGGAGAAAATAGACAAGAGAGGAGAAGATTATACTTGAAAGGAAAGCTACCAGACCAACAGAATGAAAAATTACCTAATTCATATTTAATAACTATGAAAAGAAATAAGGAAAATCAATCTGAATAACTTCCAAAATGTTTCTTATTCTTCTGCCTAAAGTGAATATCTAGAGTCATTATGGTAAGTCTTCACCCACTCTCATCTCTTCTACAACTGTCAAGGATAAGTTTTGAGATGCTTAGTTTATGCTTCTATGAACCATCAACCAAGACTTCAAACGATTGAAATTATCTGATGGAGTTCGTCATAGACATTAAATTGAAGACTTAACAGTATTAGACACTTATTTTAGGAAAAGAAAATAGGATTTATTTCGAGGGATTTTCCCTATATTTGATTTATATCCACTGCAGCAAAAATTCAGACTTTACATTATCAGTCACAATTTTCTTTTCCTGGTTCCCTATAAACCAACCTAAACTTTGCATGTGCAGGAAAGAGAAAGCCCGATCTTGATGTTTTGAAGCACCTAAAGGTTGAGCCAGCAAACTGAGTTTTTGTTGATGACAGGTACTGTTACTATTTTCAGTAGGAATTTACAGATTGATGAAGCAGGGATAATGGATCTCATGCAAGAACTGATCAATTATTATGCTGATAACCGTAGTTGACTTTCTTTTTGTTTTAATGTGCAACTTTATGATCCACGGGATGTTTGACGCTTTGTAGGTTATGCCACTTAAACTAAGCAACTTCTATGTGTGCATGCTGGTTTTGCTCACCTTTTTTTTTTCTCGAGATTTTGATGAAGTAAGTTAGAATCATATTTTGATGTGAAAAGGAAAGTGTGTACATTAACCCTACATCTTGCCTGGAAGAGATGCAAAATGATGTTTATTTCTTCTAGCATTCCTTTATGCTGCTTCCAGTGTGTTTATGATGGAGAATGAGGCATTCTGTTTGTTGATCACTGACATGTATTATGGTTTACGTACACCATTATGAGAAATGTAGAGGCAGCTATTGAGATAGTGTAACAAATTACCACAAATTACTTATAACATTTACGAATCTTTTTATCTAATGTATCTTCGTGTTGTTCAGTGTTGAATAGTATCTTTGCATATAATGGACAAAAAGTGGCTACACTTATCAAGGTTATCATCTAAAATTAAATATTGGAGATCTAGATATCAATCGAACAAAATTTAACATATAATGATCATAATGTTTAACTTGTAGATTTTCATAACAATGTAGAGATGGAGCCTAGAAGTTTGTTAAACGAGCTCGTGAAAGTTGCAATTCAGAAATGATAGTATGCCCTTGTGTTAGGTATAGGAATCTAATGCATCACCATTATGATACAGTTTATGAGCATTTGATTATTAAGGGTATGGATCCTACATATAGTGTATGAGTATTTCATGGAGAACAAATAAGTGAAGCAAATTTGCTCGATGTAAAAATACCTAAGTCACATATGATGTTTAAGGACTTCTATGCACAACATGATGTGGATCATGAAAACCCTCTTGATGAAAGAGCAAAAGAGATTGAAAGTTTAGTTGATGATGTTGAAAATGCCTTTATATCCTTGTTGTAGCGCGTTCACAAAGATATCAGCTTCGGTTGCTATGTTTAAGCTTAAAGCTTCACATGTTATCTCTGACAGTGGTTTTGATGAACTCATAAATCTTGTTGGAAACATGTTACCAGAGAATAATACACTTCCAAACTCATTTTATGAGATGAAAAAACTTGTTAATACATTTGATCTTGGCTATGCGAAGATACATGCTTGCATGAATGATTGTTGTCTATATATGAAG
Organism: Fraxinus excelsior; assembly: GCA_019097785.1. Taxonomy (NCBI): domain Eukaryota; kingdom Viridiplantae; phylum Streptophyta; class Magnoliopsida; order Lamiales; family Oleaceae; genus Fraxinus; species Fraxinus excelsior. The sequence continues at coordinate 11,714,994 of CM032643.1, forward strand.
GAGCTCGAAAAAGTTGAGTTATGCCCAAAATGTGGTTGCTCAAGATGGAAAGTTAACCAACGGACTAAAAAATTTCAGAAAGAAACTTCAGCAAAAGTGTTACATTATTTTCCTATAATACCAAAACTTAACAAGATGTTCGGAATAGAAGAGATGACAACACAATTAAGATGACACTAAAGTAATAAAAGTTCAGACCGTAAAATTAGGCATCTGATTGATTCATTGAGTTAGGAAGTGATCAACAGAAGGTAGCCACATTTTACATTAGATCCTCAAAAATGCTAGGTGTCAACTACTACATTGGTACATGTTTGAGGAGGAGGAAGTTGTAGCAGAAGGAAGAATTGCAACAACAGACCCAAGTGCGAAGGTGCATCACATGCCACTCGGAAGAGACTGTTGGAAGGTTTGTGTTGAGGAAGTGTATATGGATCAATTGACTTTATATAGACCTACATATGAATTTCGAACTCTTCATGAAACCATGAGAAATATTGTTGCTTGGCTAAAAAATAGTATTAGACTTCTTTGATGAAGGTATGTGAATCCATTTCTATTTTGGAGAATTACATTTTCTCATTTTTAATGTTCATAAGCAACATATATGAAGTGTAGAAGTAAATTGTGGCTAAGAGTTGGTATTTGTTGATATTCTTTAGCTATCATATTGTTGGATGTTGATATTCTTTAGCTAGCATATTGTTAGATGTTGATGTTCTGTAGCTAGCGCATTGTTGGTAGTAAGTTATGGCTAAGAGTTGGCATTTGTTGATGTTTTTTAGCTAGCATAATGTTGGATGTTAAAATATTTGCAAAGGTCGACTCCTCAATATTGTATCTTGAACAGTTTGAATTTTGAGGGGTTGGTGTACCCTATTTTAAATTATATGTACTGGTTTGATGATATTGTCTATTGTTCATGTGGTTTTAGTCTATATTAAAGGGGAAACTCTGTCAAAATTTTGATTTGCATGCTAATTATACCCTTATTACTTTTGTCATATGCAGGGAGTTAGATTATTTATAGGATAGCTTGTGATCACAGAAGTAAATCCAGATATAAATCCAATATTTTATAATACTTTGTTGGACAATTATGATTGCTATCTTTTTTAGTAGGGTAATGATGTTAACTTTTTGAGTAGGCTAATGATGTTAGTATATTGTATTGTATCATATTCTCCATTTTTGTTGATAAGAACTATGTAAAATCTGATTACATATGGCTAATTTTTAAACATTTTGTTGTTTCAATATTATAGGTTTGTTGGAAATCAAATAAATTAATTATGCAAAAAATTTAAAAAAAAAATTCTAAAATGACCTATGGCGACGTTTGCTAACCATTGCCAAAGAAGTTACGGAACTTCTTTGGCAACGTTGTTGTAGCTCTCTACTCTACGACAATATCTTGATTTTTCAACACACATCCAATAGGTTGTTTTTGTTGTAGTATAAGGTGGTACTAGCTAGCCTTGTTGCTCCATAAAATATCTAACAGTCACATTACCCTCCACGAATCACTGTATAGTAGCCATTGCAATCACATTTTAGGTCAACGTAGCCATCGTCCTTAACTTCATGTTCCTTCGCCTTTGGGTGTTTCCTTCTAAAATAACAGAACCTTCATTTTAACTCCTAGGATTTTCATCATTGCTTGATTCGGTTCTACCCATTCCTCTTGGCATTTTATGTTCCTCATGTGGATTTTCCTTGTGGTTTTGGTTAGGTCAGAGATGGTACCAAACTATTAACCTCAAAAAACATAAATTATTTTTTAATTCTAGTAGTGAAATTTTCCTACCAAAGTTTTAGCTTTGTTTTGCCCTTTTGGGATTTTTGATATGTTTTGATTGAGGTTTTTTTTAATATTATTTGAAGGAGAGATTTTTTTGGCATATTTTCGATTGAAAAAATGCACTTCAATTGGAGAATACTAAGATTTTCAAGAGTATTGACTCTAATTTTTGCCTTGATCCGAGGTGAATTTTTGAGTGAAAGGATTGGATCCTTGAGTATTTTCTTCCTTTAGCCTTTTTTCCCTTTGATTTCCAACCTCTTTGTGTTTGTTAATAGCCTTTTAATAGATGATTTTTACTCATTTTTGTGAGTGGAAATATTCATCATTATGCTGGAAGTCATAATTAAGTTTCAGTGTTTTAGTTGAGTATTGTGCTTACATTACACTTGTCATGCAATTTGTTATGTATACGCATGGGTTTGCATGGCATATTACAAGCTGATTTGATTTGCTATGTACACGGTGGAGTTTGCTTACTAGATGGTGCTTTGACGACGGGGCATTTTATGCTTTGGTGGGACCTTGACGACTTTAATGCAAATACTAGTGGACATGCGGCATGTAATGGGGTCCTTCGGTGCAGAAATGGAGCCATTGTGGACAATAATTATTTTAGCACATATAACACCATCTATCTAGCTATAGGTTGAACTATGCCTAACTTCTATTTGAGTAAAAAAAAACAATTCAAAGATCCTAAAAATTATAAATTCAAAAAAATAATTATAAAGTACGTCAATAGACAATTGTGTATTTTTACTTTTATGTATGAAAAGTGTTAGAATTGACAAGTTCACTATAGTTATCCTCTTAATATCAATCGTCAAATTCTGACAACAACCAGTTATGTGTACCCAATTGAAATGTTCTAAATTAATTGATTTACATATCTCTAGTTCAAACCAATCATATTCAACTAAGTCAACTCATTATGTCTTTATGTGAATCTGAATAAACCTTAACTAAGAGCATTCAATCACAAAATAATTCAATTTAGGATCTCAAAATTAGTAAATGTATATCTCTACCTTCTAAACAAATTCGATTTTTACTACGTGATGTGAACAAATAATTTACCTCTCACCTTATTCCGTTCACAAATCAATAAAATAGTGGCCAATTATTTCAAAGCGTGAAGAATAGAAGTATTAACTACACAAACATTAATTGAAGGTCAAAACATAATAATTAAGATTAAAGGTTCATACAAGGTTAAAATCGTTCGTCCCAACTAATTGCTTAGTTCCTCATCAAAAAATGAAGAATAACATGAAAAGGATTCGGAATACAGTTACTGGGTTTAAAGGGAAAAAAGGAGAAAAAAAAAATGATCTTGTTGACACACTAAAATGCAGCCCAAAATCGAAAGGAGGTCAAATTGATAAATCCAAGGGAAAGGCCCAACAGAAGCCAATTAAAAGGCCCAAGAAGAAACGCCCAAGTTGAAGGCCTGTGGAAAATCCTGAATATTGGAAGCCCAAGAACAAAGGAATACCATCGCCCCAAGGTTGTAGGACGACCAGAGGCCGAACAAAGATGGTACGGCACAATCGCCCAGAACGACAGCCTCATTGTCGCCCAGAACCCCAAGTCGCCCAAAATCAAACAAGTCTAAAGGATACAGTTTGGAAGCGGTTGGCAAGTAAACCCGGCACGATCCCACGATCCAGGAAGCAACAAAGGTAGTGGCAGCGGTTACTAAGCAACTACTCCCCGAATTAGTGATTCCCCACTAAAAGAGTGGGCGGTTACGAAGGACACGAAGCAAGTCTGAGCAGTTTCGATAACCAATGGACGCTCAAGAAGTATAAAAGAAGTAACGTCATAGAAGACAAAAGGGAGACCGAATCAAAAACTCTCTACAAGAGATCATGTAATTTTCATTTCTTAGTTTAAATTTAATCCTTTTTCAGTACTCGTGTGCTTGCGCCCCTTGGAGGCGTTTTGTCTACTTCCTAATTGTAATCCTTCACTGGCATACGCACCCCTTTTTGGGACTTTGTCTCAAGAGGTCTGTTCCTTACACAATCGTCTGACCCCTCTTTCTCGTAATTGTTGGCGGGTTGCAAAACGCGCGAAAACAATTTGGCACGCCCAGTGGGACAGTTGGTGTTTGGTAAGTGAAGATACAAAAAGAGAAAAGATATCATGCCTCATAAAAATTCCGATAAAGAACCAGCAAGTCAAGGAGTAGTCCAGTCTGTGGTTGAGCGATACGAGGAGCAACAATACTCTCCACAGACAGATGGACTAAATCCAATCAGTCACAGCCGCTACGAGCCAATGACAGAATTGAGCCCTCGCACAATTCGTGCATTGCTGGGAGAACTCACGCAGGATGTCGTTGAACAGGTAAATCTACGTAGCATTCATAATATGGAGAAATTTACCCAAAACGAGAATAGGCATTTTGATAATATGGCTAAACAACTAAATACGTTGAATGAAATCATGAATAAGTTGGTAGGCCAAATATGTCAACCTACTATGCCTATAGATAATCACTTCCAATCTAGGACTATTGTGGGGCATACCTCGCCATACAATTCTCCTGGTGTAAATCCTGGCCCAAATTTGGAGCCACCTTTTGGCCCTTCTACTTCAAACCAAGGGGGAAGTGGAACCATAAACGTGAATAATGGAAACACTATGTCTAACCTGGGGGGTGGTGCCACCATGAGAGATAATGTCCCAAATATTGGGCAGAACGGGTTGCGTACGAATGACGGTTTAAACACTCAGTTTACCGGTTATAACAACCTGAATAATGGCACTTTTATGGCCAATCAAGGGCAGACCACTAGACCTCCCACGAATCAGCCAGTAAATCAGCCAATAGGGAACCCATACGACCCTAACGCCGTGCTAAGAAACCAAATTATGGAAATAGTACAAGATCAAATAGCCGTTGGGGTACGTCCGGTGATTAGGCCAATTTACACCAAGCCATACCCTGATTGGATAGATCAGGCATATCCATGGCCTAGAGGGTACAAAGTACCGGAATTCTCACTATTCACTGGCCTAGGAGAAGTATCTACACTAGAACATGTAGGGAGATTCACGTTGCAAAGTGGTGAGGTGAATGACTACCATAAGTTGAGGTTGTTCCCGAGTTCCTTAACAGGAGTGGCTTTTTCTTGGTTCATTAATTTGCCAGCAAACTCCGTTCAAACTTGGCAACAAATGGAGCAATTATTCCATGCTCAATTTTATAAAACTGAGTCCGAAGTTACACTGGCCGATTTGGCGAATTTACGTCAATTGCCTAACGAGTGGGCAGAGAATTTCCTACAAAGGTTCAAAACGGCCAGAAGTAAATGCTTCGTGCCATTACCTGAAAAGGAATTTGTCAAAATCGCACAAAGTTGTTTAAGCTTTGATCTTAAGAAGAAATTCCAAGATAGAGAATTTCCAGACTTATTCCAACTTAGCGCGAATGTCGTTAGATATGAGCGACTGGTAAGAGAGGAAGAACAAATGAAAAATTCCAGTAAAGGGACTTATTATAAAGACCCGAATTTCAATATTCATACTATTGATGATGGTTATTATGACCAGACCGAAATATGTTTGGCTGAACTAGTAAAAGGAGAAGCATATACTTGTCCTATGTTAGTTAAGCCAAAAATAGCAGGCAAAGATGAACCTGCAAAAGGTGAAAACAGAAAAACGCGAGCGTTCTCGTTCGACATAACCAAAGCTGATCTTATATTCGATAAATTATATAAGGATAAGCAGATAAGGTTGAGCGACAAACACAAATTGCCCGACTCTGAACAAATTAAGGGTAAGAAGTACTGTAAATGGCATAATGCATGGTCACATGCGACTAATTATTGTATGGTTTTTCGCCATGTGTTGCAGGATGCCATCGAATCAGGACGAATTACGTTCGAGGAAAAGAAGAAGATGGCGGTGGACGAAGACCCATTTCCACGGCCACTAGCAATGAATATGATAACGACTGGCTTGAAAAATAAACTGCCAAGGTTTAAACTGGTGATTGATGACGAAGAGGAAGAACCCAAGCCGCTTCCCAGCGTGTTTGAACGCATCAAAAAGAAAGAGCCCAAACAGGGCGAGGACATTCTGTGCGACAGATGTAAGCACGAGTTAAAGGCGAATGCAAGGTCATCAATGACACGGCCATCCCATCATCGGCCTGATTTTGTATCAGTCGCTCAGCCCGTCAGGGAGCGAAGGATGCCGTTATACGGAGGATTGCATAGAGAAAGGGGGTTTAGGCCGACCGGTCAAAGAAGAACCTTTAGGCCGCAGCCTCGCCAACCCAATGTATGGCATTCGTTCCAGAACAACGCAGGAAGGGTAATGCCGTTCAATGAAATGACCAGAACCCAACAAAGACGTTACCAACGTAATTACGGGCGGATGATGAGGCAACAGCAAGAGGAATCGCGCCCTAGAGCGCCCAAAACGCTCAGAATAGCCAACGAAAATGTTTTTGAAGATAGCGAAGAAACAGGCACTGGTGAGTCAATGGGAGATTTGCCGGGAAGCTCATCTGGTAGGTCGAAGTTTGAGCGAGACAGGAAAGACGAAGATGATCCCGACTTACCTCTAACTATCCAGTTGGCACATTACCTCCTGTCCTGGCTAACAACTACTTGTTGGCCGATGAGTTCAAAAGCAAAGAAAAAGAGGATAATAAGGAAGACGCCTGCGTGCTAGTCTGCGATGAGGGCCAAACTTCCAGAGAAATGTGTGACGATGGCGAGAACGATGATATGACAGATATTGAAGAAGAGATTGATTTAGAAGCAGAAAGACGGAAAAGGGGAGTATCGCGCAATACCCTGTTGAAACAATTACACCAGGAAGGAGTCCGCGAAGTGGATTTATTGGGGGAACCATCTGGTCGATCGTTTGATTTCTATGTGCTGTATGGGACGCCAAAAAGGAAAAAGAGGGTACCTCGCTCTGAAAAATACGGATCGTCCCCTAGAATAATGCCTCCTCCTACAAATTGGGTAACTGAGGAAGAAATATTGGGAAAAGAGAAGGAAGGGACCCAAGGAAAGAAAGCTCAGTCCGATGTGCTGCACGTTGATCTATCACCAAGAGATGGCCCGCCAGAAAATAGGCAGGAAGTGGAAATAGACGCTGCTGAAAAAGTAATCTTCAACAAACCAGCGATGAGGTTAACCAAACACTTAAGGCCACTGTACGTCAAAGCCTTGGTTAATGGTGTACCAATAGTAAAAGTACTCATCGATAACGGGGCGGCCATAAACACCATTCCAGCTAGGATGATGAGGAAATTTGCTAAGACAGAAAGCGATATGATCCCAACGGAAGTCATTCTTACAAGTTTCAATGGTGGGGCAACATCAGCAAAAGGAGTTATGCCACTGGACATAACTGTAGGGACAACCACCAGGACTACTATTTTCTTTGTGATAGATGGTCCTACTAGCTACAACGTGCTACTAGGAAGAGATTGGATCCATGGCAGTCGATGTATTCCCTCATCACTCCATCAATGCTTAGTCTTCTGGAACGACAAAGGGGAAGCAGAGGTGGTACAGGCAGACCATAGGCCCTTTGTCGCGGAAGCGAATTCAGTGGAGAGATTCATGTATGAAGGGAATTATGGGCCTGTCAGAGTTGTTCAAGATGGGGAAGAAACTCAAATTACTGCCCAAAGCGAAGAGCCTTTCTCAATGGATTCACTCACTGAAATGTTTAATCAAATGAGGCCAAACATAGTGGCCTTGGAAGAGCCAGTAATTGGCAAAAAAGAAGCCAAACAACCTTAAATGAGTGTTCGACAACAAAAACAAAAGGCCGAAGTTCAGGCCTTCAGAGCCAAGCTAATGGCTTTCAATAAAGAGTGTGGACGGATGAAGAAAGAAGAAGCGGCGTTAAAGATGCTGAAGGACAAGTTGATAGTGTCCGAAATGGAGCAGAGCTTGGATTGGGAAGTTCATAAAGTGGATTTCCTGGAAGAGCAAAATTCTCCGAGCGACGTAGATGATGAAGCGACGAAGATCCCTAAGTCAGGATACGCGCAAGCTCAAGACCCCTTGGTCAAGGTTAACATTGGTGAGGAAGGAGAGGATCGCCCAACGTTCGTCAGCCAAATGCTGCCTCATGAGGTTAGTAACCGATTAATCGCTTTATTGAAAGAATATAAAGATTGTTTTGCTTGGGAATATGAGCACATGCCTGGTTTGGATAAAAACTTGGTAGAACATAGGTTGCCGACTAAACCAAATTTTAAGCCTCATAAGCAACCTCCTAGACGTTTCGCCCCCAATGTATTGCCAGAGATCAAAAAAGAAATAGAGCGATTGTTAAAAGCGGGTTTTATTAGAACGACCAGATATGTGGAGTGGTTATCCAATATAGTGCCAGTATTAAAAAAGAATGGCAAGTTAAGGGTATGCATAGATTTCAGGAATTTGAACTTGGCTACTCCCAAAGACGAATATCCAATGCCTACGGTAGACTCTCTAGTAGACTCAACTGCAGGACATGTGATGTACTCTTTTATGGATAGATATTCGGGATATAATCAAATCTACATAGCCGACGAAGATATACACAAAACTGCCTTTAGATGCCCTGGGTCTTTAGGGTGCTTTGAGTGGGTAGTAATGCCGTTCAGATTGAAAAATGCGGGGGCAACTTATCAAAGAGCAATGAATCTCATTTTCCATGATATGATAGGCAAATTTGTGAAAGTTTATGTAGATGATGTAGTGGTCAAATCTGTTAAAGAAGAAGACCATTTTGAACAACTGCGATGTTCATTCGAACGGATGAGGCAGCATAAACTAAGATTGAACCCTTTGAAGTGTGCGTTTGGCGTGAGTGCAGGAAATTTCCTTGGATTCCTGGTACATAAAAGAAGGATTGAACTTGATAAGAATAAAGCGAAGGCTATTTCAGAAGCTAGGGCTCCTAACAATAAAAAAGAACTGCAAAGGTTTTTAGGCCAAATCAATTTTCTAAGACGCTTTATATCAAATTGTGCAGGGCGAACGAAAGCGTTCTCACCTCTCCTAAAGCTGAAAAATCAAGACGAATTCGTCTGGAAAGAAGAACATCAAAAGGCTTTCGAAAGCCTGAAGACATACTTAACGAGCCCACCGGTGTTGGTGTCACCAATCCAAGGACGGCCGATGAAATTGTACGTGTCGGCTGAACAAGAATCGATAGCGGGAATGGTCGCACAAGAAGACCAAGTTGGCGAAGAAAGGGCGATTTATTACTTAAGTAGACGGTTAACCAAGTGTGAGTGTAATTATTCTGCTATCGAGAAGTTGTGTCTCGCATTATACTTCACATGTACAAAATTAAGGGCCTATTTACGGCCTGTAACAGTCTATTTAATTTCCAAAGTTAATCTAATTAAATACATGTTTTCTCGCCCTATTTTACACCAACGAGTGGGTCTCTGGACTTTAGCACTGTCAGAATTCGAAATAAAATATGTGCCCCAAAAGGCAGTTAAAAATCAGGCCTTAGTTAATTTTCTGGCCGATTACCCATGCTTGGACGTGCCTAATGAACTAGAACTCGAGGTTGATTCATTTGAATTAAAACCATGGGTTTTATATTTTGATGGATCGAAAACTTCTAAAGGAGCAGGGGTAGGAGTGGCTTTGATAAATCCTTTAGGGGTTTGCTATAAGTTCGCATTCACCTTGGACAGAATCTGTACTAATAATCAAGCCGAGTACGAAGCCTTAATTGTAGGCTTGGAATTGATGGTAGAAATGAAAGTAAAGAACTTAATCGTTAGGGGCGATTCTCAATTGGTGATTCATCAATTAACCGGCGATTTCAAATGCCAAAGTGATTCTATCATAAGTTTATACGAAATCGCCCAAGAGTTGTTGGAAGAATTTGACCAAGTAGAGCTTCAATGTGTCAATAGAATATACAATGACATAGCCAACGAGTTGGCACAGTTGGCTTCTGGCTATTCAAAGGCGATAAGTTGGGAATCTATCTACGAATACGGAACTATGTTGCCCGTTGTTCAACGGAGGGCAAGAAAAACGGAAATTCAATGCATAGAAAGTGGGATCGCGCTGGATTGGATAGATGAAATTAAGGAGGCTTTCAAAGAGCTTGATGGGCGAATTGATAGACGAACGAAGTTGCGTTTATTGAACTACGCATTAATAGACGAAGAATTATTCAAAAAACGTTCTGATGGTGTGTTATTAAAATGTGTGAACTTGCAAGAGGCTAAGACAATTATGGCCGAGGTGCATGAAGGGATATGTGGAGCCCATCAGGCTGGCCAAAAGATGAGATGGCTAATCATTAGAAGTGGATATTTTTGGCCAAAGATGGGTGAATCATGTGTTCAATATGCAAAAAGTTGTTTAGCGTGCCAAAAACACGGTCCAATACAGAGGGCACCAGCAAGCAACATGGCACCCATTATCAAACTTTGGCCGTTCAAAGGTTGGGCGATAGATTTGATAGGGAAGATTTACCCTCCATCATCCAAACAACACACATTTATTATAGTCGCCACGGACTTTTTCACCAAGTGGGTTGAGGCAGCCCCTCTAAAGGAAATCACCCAAAAAAATATCATAGAGTTTGTCCGATGCCATATCATTTACAGATTTGGGATCCCACAAACTTTAATGGCAGATCATGGGACTTCCCTAAATGGAGATCAGGTGAAGGAATTCTTGAGCGAATTTGGAATTAAATTGGTAAATTCCACACCGTATTACGCTCAGTCAAACGGTCAGGCGGAGTCATCCAACAAGATTCTGAAATCTATCATAAGGAAGATGATAGATGAAAACGCCAGAAATTGGCACGAATGCTTGAACAAAGCCTTATGGGCTTACAGAACGTCGCCCCGCTCGAGCACTAATGTCACACCTTTCCAACTCACTTACGGGCAGGAAGCTGTAATGCCCGTAGAAATCAACGAGCAATCCATAAGGGTGCGTCAGCAGTACGAATTGACTAGAATGATCAAGAATCTTTGGTTTCAAAACTTGTTAAATTGGACGAATTGAAGTTAGACGTGTTAGACAGGTTGCAAGTTCAGAAACAAAGAATGGCTAGATTTTACAATAAGAAAGTTATAGCCAAATTCTTTAAGGCGGACGAATTGGTTTGGAGGACCATACTTCCTTTAGATAGTAAGGACTCAAAGTATGGCAAATGGTCGCCAATTTGGGAAGGGCCTTATAGAGTGAAGAGCGTGTTGCCGAATGGAGCTTACCACTTGGAATATTTAGATGGTACTAGGCCTATAAGAGTTTATTAATGTAAGTAACTGAAGAGAATATTTTTCCAATCCTTCCTTTGGGAAAGTGAACAGATAAACACTTGAGTGATAAAATCGCAATCATAATCTAACCACGCCAAGCGACGGCAGTTAACAAACTGGACGATCACGTTCCGATAAGCAAAATATAGATATATGCGTAAATGGTATGATTACAATTGTGATGTATTCATGCCGAACGATGGCGGTAAGTAAAATTGGACGATCACTTTCTAAGAAAATCAGAGAGACAAGGCATATTCCAAAACAAGCTTCCTTTATTATTCCAGTGGCTCCTTACAAACCAATTCCTTTACAAAAAAAATTAAAAGACATAGGCAAAATACAAGGCGATACACGCTACAAATCATCTTCTGACTGAAAGGGACAGAAAGATTGAAACCAGTACGGCCAGCCTTTCAGTCTAGGCCGTAAGAGGGTGAACTGCCCCTGCAACATTCCCAAACGCATTGCTGCAGCGGTAGACAAGGAGAAGCAACCCTTCAATCCATGGCCAAATGAGAGAGTGAAATGTTCCCTACAACCTTCCTAAATGCATTGCTGCAATAGTAGGTGAAGAGAAGCACTCTCAACACAGCCAAAACCGAGGGCAAAAAGTCTTTGCCTGGTTTTGACATTTCCTATACCTCCCATACAAAAAGTAATTTCAAAACAAAAGAGATGAGTCGAGAAACCCATCCCTTATGAAGAGGAAATTGTTTGGCAACGACCGGAGTGCCATGCAATGACAGGAAGCTCTGATGGTAAGGAACAGAATTTGAGAAGGCATGAGGAATGAAAAGAGAGTATAAACAGCATATTTTATAGGGGTGGAAGATCAAAAGCCGGAATCTGGAAGGTCACATTTATGACCAGTGAGTGAAAACCAATAAGCCCAAATCATTTTAGGGAAGAAAACTCAAAAGCCAAGAGAATATTCATGAATGTTGGCACAAAAAATTGAGTACGAAGAAAATCGGTACGATCAGGGATAAACCTACTTTCAAAATAACTATTTCATTAATAATGGTGAATTATATCAGATTACATAAAGTAAAGGGCAGTCAGTCGTCGAAAAGTTAAAAAATTAGAACAGTAAATGTTCAACTACAATTCGCCCCAAACTAAGCGCATTTGCTGCCTAAGTCTATCCCACTCTTCGCCCTGCCTAGAGGAAAGGATACCAAACTCCGTCACCAAGTCATCATCAACCACCAACCTATTCTGAGACGGCTCTCAATAAAAGATTTGGTTTTTGCCAATTACCTTGGGAGGCAGTACGCTTCTTAGCATCTATTCTCGCCATGCAATCGTTCATTTTTGCTTGCAGCTCCTTCATTTCAGCATTCAGGCTCAACATCAAAGAGTCTTACACTACAAGTTCTGAAGAAACCTCAGTCAACTCAGCATGGTTCCTGTCAATTTCCTGAAGCAAGGACTCTTTCTCAGAAGAAGCGCGGAGGTATTGGGCACTTCTGGTCTTCAATTATGCGTTCTTAGCCAACAAAGAAACGATGTCTGTCGTGAAAGAACCCTCAGCTCAACTTCACCTTGAAGTCAGTGGAAATGCTGAGCGATGGGAGTGAGAGTACTTGCAGTAGGTTCGCACTCAACATGTCTAGCTTGGCCTTTTGCTGAGTAGCGCTGGCACGGCCGATCTCCATGTCCATGAAGGAAACATACCCAAACAGTGCCTGTTTGAGAAGTGTCATGTCCTCGTGTGCAGGAATGGAAGACGATGCAGAGGATGTTTTCATGCGCGCCCAAGAGTTGAATAGGTCTTGGATGGAGTTGAGAATGTTATCAGATTCCTGCAAAAGAAAGTTGCCAATATTGAAAGTTTTTCTACACAACAAAGCAAAGTCAGAGATAAGAGCGCAGTAAAAAGACCTCAATCCGCCGGTGGGTTGGAAATTCAGGAAGCTCCCTTATTTCTTCCATCGCTTGAGGAGATTTCCCCTTGGCCGGGCAAGAAGGACCTTCCCCACCAGAAAAAGATACCAGAATCTCTGCACATTTCATATCACAGTAAACCAATGAAACAGCAACGATAAAGAAGGGCCAAAGGTATCAAAAGTAAGCCTTACCTTCTAGGACCTCGCTTGGGGGTCGACACCCTGAGGAAAAGGATCGTCTGAAGACAATGTTGCTGGAGATTGATGCTTGGGCGGCGCAGCCTTGACAAGAGGGGAGGAGGAAGAATCGACCAAAACCATAGCCCCGGAAGAAGAATCCTTCTGGAAAGAAAAGCACATCATTATCGCATGAAAAGAAAACAACTCGTGCAGTAGGTGAAGTTCAATTACCTTTCTCCTTATGATAAGGGGGGTGTCATCATCATCATCATCATCCTGCAGGGATATTACTGTCGCAGCTGGCCGCTTGCGACTAGGAGCACTTTTAGAAACGGTAGGCTTCGAACCTGGGGAGCGTGTAACTAGTGGGAAATTGGAAAAGTACCCTGTTTATCCAGGAGGTGGAAGGCGCGATTTGCATCAGTTGAGAATAACCTTTGCTTCACTGACGGCCACAGTTGGTCAAAAAGGGGATGAGTAGCAGCAGTAGGGTTGAAAGGAGCGAAAGTACAACCGGTTGCCAAAAGTTTATTACGGACATCGATGGCTTGGGCTTCTGTTTTGTTAAGAATGTAGAAGCGATCCATCATATTATTTGAGTAGCAAGGAGGGACATGCCACATTTGGCCGAAACCCAGCTGGCGAGCACAAAATTGAGGCGCATATATCTCTAACCCCCCGCTTTAGCATTGGTCACTGTCAGAATGTCGTGAAACAATTCTCTCCCTACTAAAAACTGAACCCAACAGGCAGAAAAAAAAAACAAATGTAATATTTTTCTAACTAAATATAAAAGAGATAAGTAAAAGGGAGGGAATTTTTTGCTCGGAAGGAAAAGGAAGAATGAAAGGGTTGAACTCAAAGTGTGGAAGAAAGTGAAAACATCTCTCATGAACATATTTACAGGGCTCAGTTGATGAATAAGAAGCCCATAACAGGAAACCTCGCGAGGAGGAAAAGGTGAAATACCCAACCGAGGGAAATAGACTCTCAACCACAATTGAGCAAACCATAAAGGCCCACTGCAGTGGGAAGATACATTTTCTTCAATTGATTGGAGCATTGGCCATGCTCCTATAAAGAGCAGCCAGAAGGAATGAACATAAAATTCAAGGTCTACCCCCTAGCCAACTCATGAGATAGGGGCAAGTAGCTCCTAGAGGGTTTCAAGCTAGAAACACAAAGGACGGATTTACAGAGCAAGACTTGGAGAAAAGCAACTCGCTTAGAATGGCTAGGCTCAGATACAGCATGACATAGTAAACGGCCCTGTCAGGCTCGAGTAGACTCAGTAAAGCTTTTTATCAATTTTGAGGGGCAGCACAGAAATACATGCCCGAAAATAGTTCGCCAAAGGCTGAAGATTTTTCAGCCAGCCCCAAACGTCCCTCAAAGTAATGGTCATGGGAACAAGAGGAAAAACAAAGGTATTTAACTCGGGGGACCAATAACTTAGGGCGATTGGAAAAAGCACAGGGTCATATTTTGGGGGGAAAAGGGTAATCTCCAATAGGTCCAGAATTTTAGCACGTTCAAAAATTGTTTGGTGGGACCATGAGCCACCATACATGCATGCCATCTACGGAAAGATGCATCAGTTTTAGGCCAAGTACGAATACCTCTATCATGGATCGGCTTCAATGGCAAAGATTGCGAGAAAGGGAGATCCTCAGAACACGGGAACAAATGTCCGACAGCGGCCTGTTCGACGGATTCAGCATCATTGAACGACGGACCCAAATACAACTCATTGCGGTCCGCATCGGATTGTGAAAGAAAAGAAGGGTTCACATATGGTCTTGCAAGAAGGGTCTGGAAATCCTCAAAAACTGAAAACATTGTCCGAAGAAGTCTGAGAAGTAGTCATTATGGCACAGAAAGTGATTTGTTTTCGAAGATGGTTTGATCTAAATCAAAGGTCGCCGCAAGGAAGACGGTGAAATGGCGAAGAAAGACGTATTGCTGCAGAAAGGTGAATGAAAGGATGCCGCGTACTTTTGGGGTTTAAAAGGGTTTAATATAACGTCGCAACTTTTCAAGCACTAGAACGCAAGCGACGATTGAAATTCTGGGAAGTTCAAATATTGCGGAAAGAATACATAACGAATATGGCAAAATTAATGATTAGTATTAATTCTGCCATATTGGGGGTAATTGTTGACACGCTAAAATGCAGCCCAAAATCGAGAGGAAGTCCAATTTATAAATCCAAGGTAAAGGTCCAACAGAAGCAATTTAAAAGGCCCAAGAAGAAACGCACAAGTTGAAGGCCTGTGGAAAATCCTGAATATTGGAAGCCTAAGAACAAAGGAATACCATCGCACCAAGGTTGTAGGACGACCAAAGAGGCCGAACAAATATGATATGGCACAATCGCCCAGAACGACAGCCTCATAGTCGCGCCCAGAACCCCAATTCGCCCAAAATCAAACAAGTCCAAAGGATACAGTTTGGAAGCGGTTGGCAAGTAAACCCGGCACGATCCAACGATCCAGGAAGCAGCAAGGGTAGTGGCAGCGGTTACTAAGCTACTACTCCCCGAATTAGTGATTACCCACTAAAAGAGTGGGCGGTTACGAAGAACACGAAGCAAGTCTGAGCAGTTTCGATAAACAAGGGACGCTCAAGAAGTATAAAAAGAGTACTTCATAGAAGACAAGGAGACCGAATCAAAAACTCTCTACAAGAGATCATGTAATTTTCATTTCTTAGTTTAAATTTAATCCTTTTTCAGTACTCGTGTGCTTGCGCCCCTTGGAGGCGTTTTGTCTACTTCCTAATTGTAATCCTTCACTGGCATACGCACCCCTTTTTGGGACTTTGTCTCAAGAGGTCTGTTCCTTACACAATCGTCTGACCCCTCTTTCTCGTAATTGTTGGCGGGTTGCAAAACGCGCGAAAACAGATCTTGTTGCACCAAAAATTCGTATTTTTCAAGTCAAGTTCTTGATACTCTAGCTTTCTTTCTATTTATCCTCTTGTATATTCTACTTTTTACATGACCTAGTTAACACTCCAATTGCCTTGAAAGACCAAAATAACCTTGGAATGGAACTTGTAAAAAGAACTCAAAATTTCGGCCGATCAGCTTTTGCAAACCCGATTGAACCACTGCAAAACCATTGTACATTGGCCGACCACGTTCGGATCACGGTAAGCAAATCGTAGTCACCCTCTACATCTTCTATCTTTTTTCATTTTGATCCCTACTTATAGCGTTTTGTACAATTTTGGTCTTTTTTGGTCCAAAACTTCAAATTTGATCCAACAACTTCCAAAAGCATCCAAGTTGGACTCTGACCTCTATAATCATCCAAATTAGTCATCCTCAAGTTTCAAAAGTGGGCAAAATAATCCTCAAAACTTTTTATAAGTTAGATTTCACTTCTGAGACTTGAGACTTTCCTCCAGTTGCTCTCTTATTACCTCTTTTAAATCATATGTTATCTAGTTAATCTTCAATTAATTCGAAAAACTCCAATTAAACTCAAAATCTTTCTTTTTACTCCAAATATCTCCAATCTGTGATGATTTTCTTTAGATTTGAGTTGCTCAACCTTTAAACTTTTGTTGGCACGTTAACCCCACTAAACATCCATATCACACTATCAAGTGTCCAAAGATTAGCTAGGATGTACAACATTTTTCTTCTTTGCAACTGCTTACATCCTCACATATAATAAATTATTATTTCTCATTTGTGTGTAGCTATTTTACTCCGCCATTGATAATCAAAACTAGGTCTATTCTTCCTACTCTCCACTCTCACTTTTTTACACTACAGAGTGGGTAGCATCACTTAATCATCGGTATTTTTTAAACAAAAGAACCTCACTTCTTCCTATACTTTTACCTATTTTTTCATCAAATAATATAATGTCTTTTATTAGGACGTGTATTTGGGATCAGACCCTAATTGTATGGTTAATACCTAGCTTCTACCCGTCAACCAAAAACTCTCCATACAAATATTCGATGAGCATGAAATCAACACATATCTAAATAACTTCTAACACAAGCTCAACCATCCAAACTATCCTTTAAATTAAATTAATTAATAGCATTTTTAATTTATGATCTTTATTTTAACTATCTAGTGCAAAATTTATCAACATATTCTATTAATGTAATTCACTCAAAATAATAGGGATTATTCTACTTTACCATCATGATTATTGTACTCGAGATTATAACAATCTCACATGGATAAGCATATAAATAAAATAAAGATAAGTGGCCTCACTTCATCACGATTCATGAATCATAAATAAATTCATCATTAAGGTCTATCCAACTACCACGAATACATTAGCAATAAATATATATTTTAGTTTTTCTTTTCTTTTTCTAATTTTACTCTTTTTGATTTTTTTTTTCAAAATTTTCAGTATCGGCTGAAGTTTTAACAGCTGACGATCCAATTCCTTGAACATATATATTCTCCATATCATATAAAATTAAAAAAATAAGCACAAGCAGCCCCTCGAAGCATAGCTCAACGGTGCAAATGACAGAAGTGAGGTAGTCTCAACTGAGCTAACAGCCGCAATGTGAGGGTTTGATTCTTACCTCTAACAAGATTTGGAATTGGACTCTTTGTGGGCACCAGTACGGCAACTCTACACTTTGTCCTGCTGAAACACATCCTGCGATTTATATCCTCAACAATGCTATAGAAACAGAACGGTGGGAGCCCTCAAGGATGGGGTTCAACCTTAAAAAATAAGCACAAGCATGCTTAAAGTTGAAGCATATGCCATATTGATGGGATTTAGAAAAGAGAGGTAAAAAAAACTGTTGATGTGATGTGTGTGGTTGAGGCAAGTTGCAATAGTTCTAACATCAGTAAAATGTAATGACATATATTCTTCCCTTGACATATTTCCTCATTGCCACTATTTTTTCATTTCTTTTCCCTCATTTGTAAAATAAATTATTTTGGTTATTTATTCCTTTGACCAACCGCATCAGATCCATGATTTTTTCAAGTCGTGATAACCCTTTGATGCTCACGACCTCATTCACGTTCTAATGCCCATACTGTGTGGATGTAACATGAAAAATCTAAAATAATTCAAATGCGAGAACTCTTTTTGAGCCACTATTTTGAAACGTGTATAACAAACAAAAATATTTCATCAAAATTAATTGTAATTGAACTTTTTGTATCTTTATTGGAGCATTTATTTATATGCTATCTTAGAGTTGGTGTTAAATCCATTAGAACTCTCAGATGTGATGATCTTAATTTTAATTAGGAAAAATTGTAGCAATAGTACCAAATATTTCATTAAGTAGTAGATTTTGGCCAAACTTTTCATTTTATATTATCCACGGTACCAAACATTTTAAAACATCGTAGATGAAGTCTAAGTAGATGAAAACTGTTAGTTTGACCGTTTGTTGACCAAAAATCAAAAGTTTGACCAAATGTTAACTAATTTAAAAAGGGTAAAAATGTAATTTTATGTTTTATATATAAAATAACTAAAATAAAAGAATTAAGTTGAAGAAGAAAACAATGTTCACCTTCTGCCCACACCCCTACTAGGGGTGTAAGCAGTCCGATTTTTACGGTTTTTGACAAATTTTCAAATCAAACCGTTTAAACCGGTTTGAGAAAAACTCAAACCTAAACCAAATCATTTTGAACGGTTTGCAAAAAACTCAAATCTAAACCTAACGGTTTGGTCCGGTTTTAAACCGCCGGTTTCACCGTATATTTTTTTGTCTGTCTACTTTTATGACATTAATTCATTGAATTCAATATATATTTATATCTTACTAGTAATAAATCTAAAATAAACTAAATATATCTACTACAAATTTAAATATCAACTAAATCAAAGTAAAATCACAATAAATTAAAATATAGTTTTTTGTTTGCCATTTTTGATTAAGACGTTACGAAACGTTATAATACAAGTCTACTAAACTAAATATAAAGCCCAAAAAATATAATGATGTTCAACAAGACCTCGTGATCATTATATCTGAAAAACAAAACTATTGATTAAACAGAAAGAATAACCAACCATAATAATAAATCAATTGTTTATAATATCTAAACATAACAATTATACAAGCTTGTCGTTATATTTTGTTACGAATTCAGTTTATCACATATACTCAAACACCAATTGTTGTCACACATGATTCAGTCTCAATTGTCAAACAAATGCATTCGTTATATCATCATAGTATTGGATACTAGATAGATAAAAGAATCTTTAAAAATATGGTAATAGAAAATATAAACCACATGCCACAACTTTCATTGAATCATCAAATGCTTCCACTTCATCTAAATATTGGCACAGCACTATAGGTTCATTTTTAATTTGTAACCAATTCTTTCCGCATATACAAACATCAACCATCCTTGCACCTAATAAACTCCTAAAGGAATCAGGTATCTAACCTCCATTTGAGAATGCAGATTAAAGCAATTGTAGAAATTTGAATTCTAAAAAAGAAAAAGATTTTTGATAGACTATGTTAGTCTTGAGATTATTATATATGAATTAGGATTATTTAGTAATAATAATATATATGTAATACAAAATTATAAATTGACAAAAATACATACAAATGACAAAACTATTGAATTTTACATATTTGGATGAATTTTTTAAATAAAAAAAATCATTATTTTTATACATTTTTTCGCCGGTCCGGTTTGGTTTCAAACCGTAATTAAAATTCTTAAACCTAAACCAAACCGTTTTTGACCGGTTTGGTTTGGTTCAAAACCATTTCGTTGACGGGTCCACGTGGCACCAAACCGACGGTTTCTAAAATGCGGTTTCGGTTCGGTTTTCCGATTTGACGATTTTTGCTTACAGCCCTAACCCCTACACCCACCCACGCCAAAACTAAAAATAAAAAACAACCACCTCCGTCGTTCCCCTGCCACACACCCACCTCCACCTCCACCTCCACCTTCACCTCCTCCGAGTTCCTCTACTTGGGTACACTAATCAGTTCCCGGTATGCAAATGTTGGCTCCGCCGTCACCCAAAATGAAAAGAACACCTTGAAGGCATTTCGCTAGATTACCAGCAGCTGGGGTCGCCGGAGCTCCACTCTCTCCCACCCCTGCCACGTCAACACTCTCGCCAAAATTACAAAGATGTTACTGCAAACAACCATCGTTCTTCTTATTCTTCCTCAGAAGAAAATGAAGAAGAAGAGTTTTTTTTCCATCTAGAGGGTCCACATGAAACAATACTAGTCCATTTCACACAAGGTCATCCTCTCCTAAAAGCTTAAACCCAATTAATTTGAACTCTCCAGCTCATTCTTCGTCATCTGATAATAGCCCATTAGTGGTGCTGAATTCCAGTAGTCCCATGGGCTCAACATCAAAATCGCCGGATAGCTTACTGAATTTTCCTGCTCCTTTACCACATTATATCCCACCTCTTCCACCCTGGGAGCCGAGGGCATGTATGCCATTTTTGCCTTCATCGTCTGAGGATGGGGCCCGTAATTCCTCGCCTCAGAGTTTTGAGTTTTAGGGTGTTAGAAGAGGGCTAACCCCATCCCGTCCTCTGCCTCCACCGCCGCCACCACCACCACCAAGGAGATGCACCATAAAGAAAATGGAAGAGTTTAAGGATGACATAAATGATGGAGTTCGTGTTGATGCCAATGAGAAATTGGGTGGTTGTGGTCGGGGTGGTAAATTCGGGGTTTTCACGAGAGGTAGACGGTGTAGGCGAAGAAGATAATTGCGACGATAGGGTTTTGGTGGTTTTTGATTTTTGATTTTAGGGTGGGCGAGGAGTGTGGGTATGGGAAGAAGATAGAACAGTGTCTTCTTCTGTTTTGGTCATTTTATATGTAAAATATAAAATTGCAGTTTTACCCATTTAAAATTAGTCAACATTTGGTCACACTTTTGATTTTTGGTTAACTAAAGGTCAAACTAATAGTTTTCATCCACTTAAACTCTAGCTACGATATTTTGAAAAGTTTGATACCATGGGTGGCACAAATGAAATATTTGGGCAAATTCTGCTATTTAAAATGTTTGGTACTGCTGCTGCAATTTTTCCTTCTAATTAAATAGAGTTTGGACTTGTCAGACATGTAAAATTCTACATATAATTTGGAATTTAGACCTCTTGAATTAGATTTAAGACCCTTTAAGATTTTCACATCTCACTAGCAACTCAATGAGCCCGTTATTAAATCACTAATTGAGTGACATAGGATCCAAAGTCCAACAATTTAAAATGCAACATAAGTCAAGAACATAGTAGGAAAATTTGTTCCCTTCTTTTAATGTAGTGATCGAAAAAGAGGATGATATGTACCCATCAAAGGGATGATTACTAGGTTTTGATATGATTATTTACTTAGCATAGCTTATTTAAAAAGTATATCTCTCCAAATTTATTTTTAAATTATACAATTTTTTAATAAATAATTTTGTACGTGAGCCTATGACTTTTTCCTACGTTTTAATTATACATTCTTCAAAATAAATATTTTTCACTTCAAATAATCTTTTCTAAAGAAGCACTGAGTCCCATTTTTTAGAAGAATAGATTATGTAATTGTGATTTTTTTTTTTTCTGAAAATGTATAGTTAAAAAGTAGTAAAAAGTTTTAGGTTTACGAATAAAATGATTATATTGGAAAAACGTATAGTTGGAAATGAGTTTTTGGAAAAATGATTTTTTTAAAGAATGGAGCTCATATAGGAGCTAATTAATATTCATTTTTTTGGACGACGTGATTAAGCACGAGGGAAGGCCATGATTATTAAAAATATTTTCTTTTTAATATCTATTATAAACTATAAACTAAAGCTAAAAGAAATAAATATCGAATACATAAGAGAATAATTTTATTTACGAAGTTACAAATAATTAAAATGACAAGAATATATATATAAGTATTTATAAATAATTTTATTATATACATAACTAAAATATGATAAAATCACTATATGGAATTCGCATACTTTTTAGGTGGAATATTTTCGAAAGATTGCTAAAGTTAGGGCACCCTTTACCTTTGTCCTTTTGACTAGAAACATTGATACCTACAAAAGTTACTAGTTAACCTTGTGTAAAATCATTTAATTAATTTGAACTTCAAATTCATCCCATAGCTCTATAATATTGGTGGCATCAACGTAAAATATACAAAACTCGACAATATGGAAAAATTAAAAAATTAATTATCGTACTATCTACTCGTGTCATGTCAATATATTAAACAATAATCATGTCGGTATTGGATTATATTGAACTGTATTACATATAAAAATAATAATTTTTTTTAATAATTTAAATTGTTGGGGACAAATGGAAATTATGCAATTAGTGAAACAGCCCTGATGATCAATTCCAATTAGTGTAATCCAGTGAAGTAAATTCAAAAGCTAGTTTCCATATTATAACCTTTTCCTTTTGTATAGTCCACTCCACCCCCAAGTGGCTTGATAATGGTCCCCATTGTAATTCCTTTAATTTGAGGGCAACTCAAGTTGAATCATTTGTGGGGGCACAAAAAATCTTATCCATTTTCAGATTTTCAAGTCATTAATAGATGTTGGAGAATAAATGTTTTGCCTTGTCAAGTTTATAATTATGTGTAAAATCTTTTTCTTTCCTTCTAATGTCTGATTTGGACGAAGCAGTTCCTATTTGATTTAGATAAAAATTAATTTTTTTCGTAAATTTTGATATAAAAAATAATGGAATGTGAGGTTTATAAGTTGCACGTCCCATTCAATTTCATGTTTGATATGCAATACTGGATAGAATTGGATGAAACTAATAAACTTCAATCGCTGTAATAGTTTGAATCATAACAAAAATATCGCTTCGTATAAAGTTACTATTTATGGATAATAGCGTAGATTATTGGTTGAAATGGATTATGCAATTGGATTTAGCTCCAGTTTGACGGCCATTATATTAAAAAAAAAATGGAGTTTTAAATAGAATTTTTATGAAGAATACGTGATTAAAAGTAGGGAAGTATTTTAAGCTTACGAGTAAAATATTTTATTATGTAAATATATGATTGAAGATGAGTATGTAGAGAAAGTTTTTTTTTTTTTAATTTCAACATAGGGAAAAAAACTTAATTTGACTTTCACTTTGACTTTACAAAGCGTTGAACTAAGAAATTTGAAAAAAGATCCAACTTGGGAAAGGGGTGGATGACAACTGGCAGATTAATATCGTCATGCCACGTGTCATTCATGTCTCAGTTGTTCAAGCAGACATCAAGGGTATGTCTGTTTTTCAGTTTTGTATAAAACAATAATGTGTTTCGTTCTCTCTAGAAGAAAAAAAATTTTGATTAACAAAAGTTGTGAGAATTTTAAAATATTGTTTTACTTTCAACTTCTAAGTAATTTTAATCTTTTATAGTATCAATCGAATTTATTAGATGATTTTTAAGCTGAATTGGACGCTTTCAAATAGCATTAAGGGAAAAAAAAAGATTAAAATATTATTTATTCTTTTGTTGATTATTGTCGAGTACCCTGTATTAAATATAATTTTAAGGTAAAAATGCCATATTGAAACTGATCTAAATCCACTATTAAACATCTTGATCTAAGATTTTAGGATTTCAAAGAAGAATAGATTTACATTTCAATGAGCTTGTTTACGCAGGAATAGTATATATTTTGTCATGAAAAGCAAAATATGCAAAAAATTATTAGTGGTATAATATTGCATAGATAGTTGACCATGCGGACAAATGAGGTCAGCAGTATCAGAAATACGCTACACGTCTACCGTCACGAAACCATCACCCCGACGAGGCAGTCGATTTGCATGAAGCCCTCTACCTACACTTAGCCCTCCTACTGATATAAGGCTGTCTACCTCCACTAGACCTTGGATCTCGTGGATTCATCGACCCTCTGAGACCGCCTGCCACCACAAGGTCATGCTACGACTCCCATACCGTCCAATAGCAAACATAGGAAAAAGCACCCACTTGAGGAGTGGGAGCCGTTCTAACCTGAACGTGGGGGAAGTGAGGAAGCTTATGTGGAACACGTGACACCAGCAACCACAGACACACGCGTGGCCACAGGTGTCTATAAATACCTCCAAGGTGGAAAAGGTTTTGGCTTCTTGAAACCCTGAACTATCAAACTTACATTATATTATCTTCCCGTTTTCTCTAAGCTGTCAACTAATTCTCATGCCGGAGGTACAATGGAGGAGAAAGCTCCGACCTCTTCTTGCAAGTAGCAACCATTGATCGGAGTAGTCGGACCACCGCATCCGATGAGGTAGACACGGAAAACAATTTTGCAAACATTTCATTGGCGCCGTCTGTGGGAATATTTTCCACTAAACAGAAAAGCTATGTCGAAAAGACGAACAAGGAGTGAAATACGCATGGTCGGGAATACAGCGTAGACGGAGTCGAAGTCTGTCGCAAGGGGTCAAGACCCGGCACCGCCACCGCAGTATGTAACGCATGGCCAATTTAATGCCTTGGAGACACAATTGGCAGCCATGATGGCCCTTCTGCAAAGTCAGACGTAGAAAATCGCAACCTCTCCATAGAGCTCGTCGGAGGCCACACGTGAGAAACAACCCCATGTGGCTCAAACCGTTACCCCGCCTATTACTCAGCCAACAACGAGAGACATGGGGACTTCAGGTTTTGCGTTTCCACAGATTCTCCAACCCGTGACAGACTTGGAAAAGAAAATAGAGGAGATGATAACCCAAAAGATAGACAATACATTAACCAAGAGAAAAGACAAGCGCAGACAGATGCGCCTGGAGGAAGATCCTTTCGCTCCCGAGATTATGGTCATGCATTTGCCAAAAGGCTTTAAGCAGCCAATGATAGAAGCATACGATGGAGTCACTGACCCGCTGGACCACTTGCGAACCTTCGTTGACTTAATGAGGCTCTATGCAGCCCCAGACGCAGTGATGTGCAGATCATTCCCTCCGACGTTGAGGAGGGAGGATAGAGACTGGGTGGACACTGGCACCCAAGTCTATAAGAACCTTTGATGAACAGTCTAGGAGCTTCATGGCATACTTTATGAGCAGTAAGAGGAAACGAAAGACAGCTATATGACTGATGCAGATGGTGTAAGAAAAGAAAGAGTCATTGTAGGAGTATTTGGCTAGATTCAGCAAAACAACACTTGGTATAAGGGACCTTCAAATGTCAGCAATAGTGACAGCATTAATGAACGGGACCCGAAATCGGACATTGAAGATGTCACTTTTCAAAAATCCGCTGGAATCAATGCATGACTTGTTGAAGAAAGGTGACAAGTATGTGGATACAAAAGAAGCAGAAAAGATCACGAAAAATCTTAGAGAATGATGGGAGACGGGGAACAACAAGCAAAAAAATAGGCGATGTACGAAAATCCATTGACAAAGATAGGTACAGGAATGAGCGTTCGAGTAGGGGGTACCCCTAGGATCGGATGGTCAAGCAGAGATGGGAGGAGGTCAAAGCCTTCACCCCTTTGAATATTCCACGAGACAAACTATTGATGGAAATTTGAGACATGAAGGAACTTGAATGGTATAGACCAATGACAGCACCAGCTAGCAAACGGGACAAGAGCAAGTAATGCCACTTCCATAAGGACTATGGATATGAAACTGAAGAGTGTATCCATTTGAAGGAAGAGATCGAGCGCCTCTTGAAACGAGGATTTTTGTCTAAGTATGCGAGGAATCATCGGGCAAGCAGAAGGTTGAGGATCGACCTCCGCCTAGGGCCGGTGTTATAAATGTAATTGTTGTAGGAGTTACAGCGGGTGGAGACTCAAACTCCGCAAGAAAAAATTATGCACGGACAGCTGTAGTCTGTTATACTCAGGCAAGGTTTGATCAGAGTATCACGTTTGATAAGAGGACTTGATAGGTGTGGTAGCCCCCCACGATGATGCTTTAGTGATAGTTGGTGACATAGCAGACTACGATGTAAAAAGGGTGTTGGTCGACGGCGGGAGTGCATCAAATGTTCTAACGTAGGAAGCATTTCAAGGTTTGAAAATTTCAGTGAAAAGATTGAAGGATGTGTCGACCCCCCTTATAAGATTTGGAGGGGCTACTGTGATACCAGAAGGAGTGGTAGAGCTACCAGTGACGTTGGGTACCTACCCGACGAGTGTGGTCATCATAGCAAATTTTCTGGTCGTAAAAACCCCCATGACGTATAACTACGGTCGGCCGTTGTTGAACGCTGCAGGGGCCATCCCCTCTACTTAGCACCAGGTGATGAAATTTCCAACCAGTCGAGATGTAGGATGTGTGAGGGGCAACCACCAGTCATCGAGGAAGTGTTATGTGGACAACATATGGACGAAGGGACCCCCCCCCCGAGTGATGATGCTGGACCTTGAGCCCCCAAGGGGCGGATCGAACCTCTCAACCCTACAGAAAAAATTATGTTGGAATGAGGACATGAATTCAGCGTGAGAATAGGATTGGAGCAAGGCGAGAAAGAGGAGTTGGTAAAATGTCTGACTAGTAATTTGGATGTTTTTGCATGGAGCCCGAGTGACATACCAGGAGTTGACTCGTCTGTTGCACAACATCGCCTAGGTGTCTTACCGTTCTAAACCGATAAAGTAGAAGAAAAGAAATCTTGTCCCGGAGAGACAAGCGGCAGGAAAGGTCGATGTCGATAAGCTACTGCAAGCAGGTTTCATCAAGGAGGTACAATATCCCGAGTGGCTAGCAAATGTCATCCTGGTGAAAAAATCGAATGGAAAATGGCGTATGTGTGTAGACTATACCGGACTCAACAAGGCATGTCCGAAAGATTCGTATCCACTACCCAGAATAGATTACCTGGTGGACGCCACATCGGGTCACGAACGACTAAGTTTCTTGGATGCATTCTCTAGGTAACATCAAATTTCCATGGCAGAGTTGGATCAGGAGAAAACCTCTTTCATAGTTGATGCTGAAACGTATTGTTATACGGTCATGCCATTCGGTCTAAAAAACGTCGGGGCAACTTATCAGAGAATGGTGAATAAGGTCTTCAAGGATCTGCTCGGAAGTGTCATAGATGCATATGTGGACGACATGGTCGTGAAGAGTATGAAGGCAAGTAACCATGTTGATGACTTGCAAAAAGTGTTCGACACCGCTTGACAAAACGGCTGAAATTCAATCCAGAGAAGTGTGTTTTTGGAACAGCAGGTGGCAAGTTTTTGGGTTTCATGATCACTCAGAGGTAGGGATGGCAAAAAAGCTCGGCGGCTCGCACGGCTCGGGCCCGGCTCGGGCTTTTCCACTCATCATGAAACTAATAAACTAATTATAAGTGACAAATTTATCTCATAATGTATCACATAGATTATTTTGAAAAATGGGTGATATTTGTTTGTTTAATATTTATTGTATTATTAGTTTTTTACTGTTTTCATTTCTCTAAAACTCTAAGTACCTAAATATTTAAAGTAAACATTTTCTCATTTACACAAATGTTTATTATTCTATATTAAGTGAAATTATTAGTGACATATATTGCTTAATTACATTTAAAAATTTAGCTAATTTCATCAATGGTTACTAAAATTTGTAAGAAAATTTAAATCGATCATTAAAAAGATTTCTTACTTTGTTATAATGGATAGTTACTCATTTATAAATCTAACGTGTTATCCGACATAAGCCTATAAGGTGCCACAAAAACAAAAAAAAAAGAAAAAAACCCGAGCCGGCTCGGGCTCGGCTCGGCCCGCTAAGGCTCGAGCCCAAAAAAGCTCGGGCTCGGATCGAGCTTTTTTTTTTTCCGGCTCGGGCTCGGCTCGGCTCGTTGACATCCCTACTCAGAGGGGCATCGAAGAGAATCTGGATAAAATTCGAGTCATTTTAGAGATGAAGAGCTCTGAAAATAGGAAGGAGGTCTAAAGGCTAACAGGCCGGGTAGCAGCACTGAATCGTTTCATGATCCGGGCGGTGGATAAGTGTTATCACTTCTTCAAGGCGATTGGTGGCTCTACCAATTTCGAATGGACCAAGGAGTGTGAGGAGTCGCTGGAATTTTTGAAGCAATCGTTACAACAACCACTTGACTTGACTTGACCAGCCCATGCCCAAGGAACGTGTTGAGCCTATACTTAGTAGTGTCAAAATATGTGATCAGTGCAATGTTGGTGAAAGAGTTCCCGAAGATGCAGAAGCCAGTCTACTATGTAACCAGGTATTGAGGGGCTCGGAAACTCGATACACCGTGGCGGACAGTTGGTATTCGCGTTGATTATAGAGGTCAGAAAGTTAAGGCCATACTTCCAATCCCATACTCTACAGGTCATGACCGATCAACCTGTTAAGCAAGTCTTGTACCGGCCTGAGACATCGGGAAGGATGTTGAAGTGGGCGATCGAGCTGAGCGAGTTCAACATTGAGTTTAGGTCAAGAACAGCCATCAAGGCGCAGGTGTGGGCAAATTTTATCGCAGAGCTGACAATTCCACCTGACCACCCACGGCAAGCAGAAGCAATTTGGAAAATCTTTGTAGACGGGTCCTCGCATAGTGAGGGGTCCGGAGCAAGCATCATTATGATAGGACCAGAACTCGAGGAGTTGGCATATTCATTGCGTTTTGAGTTCCCTAAGACAAATAATGACGCTGAATATGAAGTAGTCATCGCGGGTTTGAACTTGGTAATCAGACTTGGGATAACATCAGTAGAAATTTGTAGTGACTCCCAGTTGATCGTCGGACAGGTGACAGGAGAATTTGAGGCAAAGGACGGAAAGATGGCATCCTATTTGATGAAGGTTCGGGACTTGCAAAAGGGGTTTACGATCTTCAAGATAACCAAGGTCCCTCGCAAAGACAATGAACGAGCAGACGACTTGTCTAGGCTGGCATCAACTAATTCTAAGAATCTACCTAGCACTGCTAATATACAAGTCCTACCATAACCGAACATTTTACTCATAGAAGGCGTTGCAAGTTTGGAGCCTAAAAAGAGCTGGGTAGACTCGTTGGTAGACTACCTGACGGAAAATAAGTTGTCCAATGATGCAATTGAGGCTAGAAAGCTGAAAGTACGAGCATCGTCGTTCACAATGATCGTCGAGCAGCTATACAAACAGGGCTTTACCATGCCATACTTGAAGTGCTTGCGTCCAACAGAAGCTCATGACGTACTACTCGAGATACACTCAGGAATTTGTGGCAATCACCCGGGGCAGCCACCCTTGCTTTCAAAGCTCTTCGATAGGGTTACTATTGGCCTACGATGAAGGAGGATGACAAGGAATTGGTAAGAAAATGCGACGCGTGTCAACGTCATGGAAATTTAACTCATGTTCCCATTGAGCAGCAGTCAGCCATTTTTGGGGTAAGTCCTTTCTTTCGGTGGGGAATGGACATTCTAGGACCTTTGCCCAGGCGAAGGGGCAACATAAGTTTTTGCTGGTGGCCATTGATTATTTTATCAAGTGAGTTGAAGCGGAGCCTTTGGACACCATTACCACGGCAAAGGTACAAAGCTTCGTCTGGAAGAGCATAATATGCAGATTTGGTATACCAAGAGTTCTTGTCACCGACAACGGCAGGCAATTCGACAACCACAGCTTCAAAACTTTTTGTTCAAGTTACCGCATAGATCACAGACTCACCTCGGTGGTTCACCCTCAATCTAATGGACAGGCAGAAGTCATAAACCGAACGAGCATGTGGGACCTCAGAACAAGATTGTAGAAAGAAAAAGGGCTTTGGGCAGACGAACTACCTAATGTGTTATGGGCATATCACACCACCCCGCGAGAGTCCACATGGGAAACCCCTTTCAAGCTATCTTTTGGTATGGAGGCTGTAATTCTAATGGAAGTCTTAAACGAGTCTATCAAAATGAAACCCAACAGCTTGATGTCTCGACCACCAATGCAGAGCTCGACCTATTAGATAGGGTGAGGGAGAGATCAGCTATGCGGATGACGGCTTATAAGCAGAGGGCCGCTGGGTACTTCAACCGCAGGGTAAATCGAGAGTTTTTCAAGCAGGAGATCTCGTACTAAGGGAAGCAGCAGCGGCAGGCCACCCTCCAACCAAACTTGGACCAAATTGGGAAGGACCATACGAGGTAATCTGAAATCTCGGGAAGGGAGCTTACAGCCCGAAAGACTTAAAGGAAAAACCATTGGGCAGACCATGGAATGCTGAGCACCTAAAGCAGTACTATCAGTAGCCGAGCAAGCACGAAGCAGCGTAGTGTTTGAATGTAAATATAGTCGTTAGCCGAATTTTTATTTTTCCATTTCTGATGCAATGACCGAGTGTAAATACTGTAGCTAGGATTTTTCATGATGTAATGCCTGCAATAGGCACACCATATTGAAATTTATTTAATGTAAGGCCTAGATGGCGGCAAATGATGAGGGCCCTACGAAAGGGCCAGCCAAGCTGGTACGTCCCGGTGCGTCTACTGAGTCCCCAATCTAGACAATTCATATTTTGCTATGAGATGTTGGTTTATATCTACTTGAAGTGAAGACTGCATAGCGATGAGCAAAAAGTCAAAAACTGACTAGCTCAAAATCACTATGGGCTGCTAGTGGTTAATACTCAAAATCACCTAGCCCTGACCTCGACGATGCAAGATAGCTCGACACATAGCGGTGAGCAAAAAGTCAAAAACTGACTAGCTCAAAATCGCTAGGGACTGGTGGTGAGCTTCCAAAACCTGAAATGGTTAAGGCTCAAAATCACCTAACTCTGACATCGACGATGCAAGATAGCTCGACACATAGCGGTGAGCAAAAAGTCAAAAAATTGACTAGCTCAAAATCGCTAAGGGCTAGTGGTGAACTTTCGAAACCTAAGTTGGTTAAGGCTCAAAATCACTTAACCCCGACCTCGACGATGCAAGATAGCTCGACATATAGCGGTGAGCAAAAAAGTCAAAAACTGACTAGCTCAAAATCGCCAGGGATTGGTGGTGAGCTTTTAAAACTTGAAATGGTTAAGGCTCAAAATCACCTAGCCCCGACCTCGACGACACAAAATAGCTCGACGCATAGCGATGAGCAAAAAGTCAAAAACTGACTAACTCAAAATCGCTAGGGGCTGGTGGTGGTTAAGACTCAAAGTCACCTAATCCGACCTCGACTATGTAAGATTGTTCAACACACAAGAATTAACAAAAAAAAAAAAAAAACACGATAGAGGCAAAACCAAAATGATATTCAGTTAGCAAGTACTCAAACTTGAAATGTAACAAAAGCGTTTGTCCACATCTCGGAAGAGAAGAATGTGTAAAATAATTAATGTGCGTGTCCACATCCCATACCAGAAGAATGTGCAAAGCAACTAACTGACAAAAACATCATAGAGAATGTCCAAAGGCCTACAACTAAAGATCGGGTCAACTCGAGTGAAAGTTCTCCTCACTCCCTCCTCGTGATGTTTGCCCAAATGTGTTGGGTCGGGGGGCTCCGCCTGCCTTGCTTTGGCACTTTGCCAAGAACTTATCATAGCTTGTGAGAACATGCCCTTAGTTTTCTACCAAAATTCTTACTTAGAAGTGTTTGATTGTTATTTTTTTCCATTGAAAATATTCTCCAACTTTTAAAAATATATCTAATTTTTCTTTTTTTTAAGGAGAACATTTTTTGTGAGGGGAGTAGGTTATTTTTCATACCAAAACACAAGCAATTCATTTAGTACCATTAACGTTAAAATATCAGACTATGTAACAATAACATAAAATAAATATTACATCTCGCCCAAGTCTATCACATAACATCATCTATTTTTGATGTTTTAAATGAAAGTTGGGCAACCGTAATTAACAAATACATATAGCTCATGTTTGATATACATTAAAAATTTTCATTTTCATTTTCAATCCCACATTTTTAAATAAAATAATATTTTTCATCGTATCAATAATTTTTCATCTTTTTTAACAACACATTATCCATCAATATACTATTTTAGTCTCCTGCTCAGACACGCCCATGTTTATATATAAAACCAGTAAAAGCAATCAAACCAACCGTTAAATTTTTAATTTGGAAAAGGTTTTCCATCCCTAAATAAAGCAAATGAAAGAGAAATCTCTCTGCGTTCCTGTACTAATGTCGAATGATGCTTTCACAGCATAAAGCGGACACCAAAGTAGTCTTCTTCTTCAATTACATATAGGGTTTTCAAAATTCATTGTGCTGTTATTGGCACTGTACGATACTGCAATACACTAGCTATTCTATGCAATTCCATACGCGAAATTGGATTTCATCGGTACAAACACCCTCTCTATCTCTCCATATATATTTTTTAAAATTTTGGATTTGATCGGAGAAATAATGGTTAACAGACTTTCGGGTTTCTTGAATTGTTTTGTTTTTTTCTGTAAAAAGGTTCTTATGGATCGGTTTGATGTGTTGAAATTTAATGGTTCTCATAAGGGTTCTCTATTTTTTAAATTATACAATTTTGGTTCACTTTTGGGGGTGGGCATTCTTCTTTTTCCGGCGAGCTAGTTTATGAGAGTCAATGTGTAATATTAGTACTTTGTTGGCAGTTTAGTGAAAAGAGATCTTTTACCTTTTGAGAATGCAGAATTATTTTTGTTTCACGTAATTGCTTCTTGTTTCTTGGTGTACTATAAGATTTGTCAACTTATAATATATTGTACTCTTTGATTTTCTTTTGTTTATGGGGTGAGGTAGAAATAATTATGAGAATAAGTTTGAATTGAGATTAGAAATATACTGCGCTTTATCGATATGTGCATTTGAAAATTGGATATGAAAATCAGTCAGAAATGAAAATTTGTAAGTTGTGATATAGAATTGTCCTCTAGTTGGCTACCTAACAAAGTTTGGTGGCTACTAAAGAGACTTTTGTCCTGCATTAATTGATAATGTTTTGTTTGTGTTTAATGTAGAGCTTATAAATTGGTCTCTTTTCAGTGCCTTGATATTTTTTGATTCTGTAAATAATATTGGTTCTTTCTGATTACAGAAAGACATATATAAGAGTGCAGATTTGTACTGGGTAGTTGTTAATTGCGCTTTGGCGAGAAAAAAAGCTGAGGTAAATGGAGACTTCCAGGTGTTGGTTCAAAAAGTTATTCCATTTCAAAGAGAAACCCAAGCCTCCGAGCAAGAAAAAGGAACCTACAAGTAATGGGAAGGAAGGGTCAAAGATGCCGGTGAATGAGGAAACACCTTCAAATGCAACTAAGCAGAAGGTCGAGGCTGCGAAGCAGTATATAGAGAAACATTACAAGGAGCAGATGAGGAGCCTTCAAGAGCGGAGGGAGAGGTAATGACCCTATTGTCACATTCATTGCAATCAGTGTAACACTTGCTTATTGTTTATGGCGATGTTCAAGCCCGTGTCTATACTATTATATATTTTCATTGGAGTTTAAAAAATTCCCCAAATAAGCGACTCTATTGATGCATGCAAGAACATTTGACCTAGATCATCCTGGTACATTTGGTGCTTGGAAGTTGGAAGTAACTAATTTTCTACCCTGGAATTTCTGCGTGCTTCTTGCTTTAATTTTGTAGTTCTACTAAGATTTAATATTTCTGTACTGGTTGGAAGGGACTCTTATCATTTCTATTGAATTACCTATGATTTAGTACTTAATGTTTTATGAGTTTGCATTTGACTGTGTGATACTGAAGGGGTTCATGAAATGTTAACGATAGGTTGGCAACACGACAGCTATTATTTTATTTCTATTTAATTACCTATGTTTTAGTACTTAACGTTTTTATGAGCCTACATTTGACCATGTTATACTGAAGTAGTTCATGAAATGTTAACAATAGGTTTGCAACACATCAATTTCCAAGAGACAGATTTCATAGTTAATACTGTACGCATGATCTTGGAAATTGGAACATTGTTTTGGTTGCGAGAAGGAACTCAAAATATGGAGAAATTATCTTCAAATTCAATTTGTACTTGTAATTTATTTGGTGTTGATAGCTAAAAACATGCCAATCCATAAAGCTATGTATTTTTCCTTTTATCTAATGACACCTTTCAGATACGCATTTTTGTCTTTTGATCGGGTTGATGTTGAATCAACTTATGTAGATTACGCACGTGATATTGTTAAGGTTTTTAAATTATTTTTAATGTAGATTAAGTAGTTATGATCTTGATGGTGAGTGTTTGTGCTAGTTGGCCTGCTTATCGAAATAGATTAAATAAATGTTAGTTGTTTTTATCACTGCTGTCTCACATTCCATGTTTTATGATAACGTTTCCTACGGAATAGTTATGAACGGGATTAAATAAATGGTATATGTTCTTGCCACTGCTGATGCTTGGTTCTCACTTATCGATATCATTTCCTGTATAATAGCTCATGGTTATTATTGGATATTACTCTTTCAATAAGGTAGTTACTGAGCTTGAAGCATTGCATCGGTC
Organism: Fraxinus excelsior; assembly: GCA_019097785.1. Lineage (NCBI taxonomy): Eukaryota > Viridiplantae > Streptophyta > Magnoliopsida > Lamiales > Oleaceae > Fraxinus > Fraxinus excelsior. Next base: position 11,749,546 of record CM032643.1, read on the forward strand.
AGTTATTACTGCCACTATATTTGCAAGGTCACCGGTTTACCAACATTGGCTCGAAGAAATACCTATTAAAGCCAGTATACATCTAGCATATTTGTACACCATAGCACAAGTGCACTGCCCAATGTTTTTATATTCACGCTCATGTCTTTGGAGACTTGTTATGCATGCTCATATAGCATATTGTGCCAACTACTATCATAATATCTTTACATTTATCTACTCACCTGTGACAACATTTTAATGCCTTTTATTTTGGTATCCCTTAGATATAGTTGTTTAAACTTAGGGTGTGTTTGAGCCATATTATTTTGGAAAAATGTTTTTTGGAATAGTAGATTGATGGAGAATGTGTGGTTGAAAAAGGAAAAGTTATTGATGCGATGAAAAATATTATTTTATTGAAGAATGTGGTAGAAAATGAGTAGAAGCATGATAATGAAAATTTTAATGTGACTTAAACATGAACTTAATGTTATCTCTAGGTTGGCACCATTGTGACAATTTTTATTAACCACTTGCAACTTTGGGCTTTTCAAGTTGTGAAGCTTCCAGTTTGAAGTGAAAAATTGTGTTTCTTATACTTTTAAAAACACCTGGTTCTTCTTATTTGTTGCTGGGAAGGAATTTAAAAATGATCATTTAGATGAAAGTAATATGTAGAAGACGATTTGAACAGTGGACATTTTGTGGGAATGTATATATTTAACATGACATATTTATCTATGGGTGTTTAGTGAAAAAAATTGAATTTTTCTCAAACGTGAAGCTAAAACTTCTTTTGTGAAACTTTAAGAAGTGAATACAATAGATAGGGGAGATTGAGGAATTGAAGAACTTGTCTTTGGAGGTAAATTGTATTGATTAAGAGTGGGAGAAAGAGTTGGAGAAAGTGAGAGTAATTGGATGTGCATGTATGCCTTGATTAATACCTGCCGTGAAGGAATTCTTTGCCACTTGTAGTGGTTATGTGTTTCTTCATCAAGTTTTGGTGGTTTGTGGCTAGATGCTTGTGAGGCTCAGGCTCGAAAGCTAGAAAGTTATATTTAGCCGTGAGCTTGGTTGACATCAACTATCGTTCATTAATGCAAATACAATATATTAAATATGACATGTGCAAGGATTATCTTAAATACGACATAAAGGAAGGCAACTAATAATACGGATTCAACCCATAAGGTGAGTGACCTTTAAAATTCTTTTAAATTCAGCATTATGATGTCAACTGACGATTTCAAGCATAGCATCTGCTACCAATGCTCTCAGTTTTTTGCTCAATGTCAAAGTGCAATTAAAATAGTGTTTTTGATAGTTGATATTGAGTTATAAATAATGGTGCTCATGACATTTAGGGGTCAAAATTATATGCTCTTAGGAAGTTTAGCTATTTATAGTTCATGAACCATGTCCATAATATCCATAATGGACACTCACATGGATCACAAAAATAATATAATGCTTATTAGACCATTGATTATGTGGCTTTGGGTCTTACCTTATATATCAGGAATATACATAGAACAAATGGGTGGAAGAGGAGTAAAGAGAGTTAAACCAACCCCTGTCCTCATGAAAACTGGTTACTGAATTACCTATGGGTCTTTGAGTAATTAGAATGATGAGCTGATTACTTGTGTTTTCATGCAGGCGTTATTCGCTTGAAAAGAAATTGGCTGATGCCGAGGTCTCCGAGGAAGAGCAAAACAATATATTGAAGTACCTGGAAAAAAAAGAAACAGAATATATGCGCCTTCAGAGGCATAAAATGGGTGCTGATGATTTTGAGCCATTAACAATGATAGGAAAGGGTGCATTTGGGGAGGTCTTTCTCTCTCTCTAGCTCTCTCTTCCTTGACATGTTTGTGGGCCAAATGTCTTTCTATCTGTCTATCAGTTTTCCCCACTCTGATCTGATCTACTTCCTTGAGCCTTCCCCATTTGCAGAGAATCAAGCAAGAAACAACGGATAATTAAAAACTTATACCAGGGTGACATGATGTTGAATTTATACTTGGCGTAAAATAATCAGAACAGTGCTTTTTTTTTTTTTTTTTCAAAGAACATTGTGCATAAAGGAAAGCTTTTATTCAAATATGCTGTTTAGCCTTTTCCACATATGCTGAAATGGTAAATGCGGATATTTGGAAATAAAAATATATGTTGGCTTCTTTCTCTTGATATTTTTGGAGCTTCTCAAAATACGAGTTAGAAGATTTAATAGAAAGAATGCTGAGCATTCTTGTTCCTTGAGATTGTAATCATTAGTGGTGAACTGATTCCATACCTGAGGTGAAATTCCACTGTTAGGAACTTGAGCATATGTTGAAAAGATGGGTCCATCTGCTTTTATTTGTTTCAGGAATTGCTGCTTCTTGTTGTCTCTTTAACCAGTGGGAGAAAATAATATTATTCTGCAAATGCTATTATTATACTCTCTACAGAAGTTCCCACTTTGCATTCATTGACTTGAATTCCTTCGTGTGGTGCAGGTTAGAGTATGTCGGGAGAAGTCAACTGGTCACGTGTATGCAATGAAAAAGCTTAAGAAGTCAGAGATGCTTCGCAGAGGCCAGGTATGATTTATTTTGCACACATGATATTAAAGTTTGTAATTATTGTGTACTTTTGCCTGCTCCTACTATTCTCTTTGTGTATTTGTCCAGGTTGAGCATGTCAAGGCAGAAAGGAATCTGCTTGCAGAAGTTGATAGCAATTGCATTGTCAAACTTTATTGTTCTTTCCAAGACGAGGAGTATCTTTATCTTATAATGGAATATCTCCCTGGTGGGGATATGATGACTTTGCTTATGCGTAAGGATATATTAACTGAGGAGGATGCTAAGTTTTACGTTGGAGAAACAGTGCTTGCCATTGAATCTATCCACAAACATAATTACATTCATAGGTAGATACTAATATTCTGTTGGTTTGTTGGCTGCTTTTTTTTTTTCATCGTGTCTTAATTTTCTGGTTTTATATCAGGCGGTGTTTGTTTCATCATAATTTTGCAGAGATATCAAGCCTGATAACTTGCTTCTTGATAGAAATGGACACATGAAATTGTCAGATTTTGGATTATGTAAACCGTTGGACTGCAGCAATATTCAAGAGAAGGATTTCTCAGTAGGAAATAACTACAGTGGTGCTCTACAAAGTGATGGCCGTCCTGCAGCACCGAAGCGTACTCAACAAGAGCAACTGCAGCATTGGCAGAGGAACAGGAGGATGCTTGTAAACTTCCCACCTACATGACTGTCATTCCCATTCCTGAGAAGCTGCCTTTCTTTTTTTCCCACAAAGAAAAAAGCTATAAAAAAATATGAATAGGAGAACAATTCTTTCCTACTTACATGACTATCATTCCCGCCCCGAGTGTCGCCTTTCCTTTCTCCGCACATAAAAATGACAATAATAAAATATGAATAGAACAATCCTGATATGTAGAAAAGTAGCAAATCTCACTTATTATATTTGATATGTATTCTTCTAGAATGCTGGGAATAGGGTTCAGTCCTAGTGTCCAATTGTTAAGAGTATATTGGTTCCTTTAGAGCATGTTTCATTATTAGCCCTAATGTGTTTGTTACTGTGGATTATGTCAGTGGATTGCCCCAAGGTTTTCAATGCATAAAATTAGTAGAACAGTTAGTTCTGAGCCTGGCTTGAATCTCTATAATTCAAATTGAGGCTCCTCCTGCATGGTGGACTAGAAAGTTTATTTTCTCCTCTCTAGTTTCTCAAATATAGTGCCTCTTCTACATTGTGATATGTAATTGCAACTGTTATTCAACTAGTCTATCTTGGGTAAGTTGTTAACTTGCAAAAATATCAAGGATCTAAGTTCCATCTCCCTTCAAGTCCATGGAGTCAAAAAAAAAAAATCCAAGGATTCCGGAGATAAGTAGAGATCTTGGATTTCTCAAATATTTTCTTTTAGGAGATGGTTTTTTTGGATTTGCATGTTTCAAATTTCCTGCTGGGGAAGGACTGTAAAAATCTGTATTGAAAATCTCTTTCTGTTCTAATTCTGTAGGCCTATTCGACTGTTGGGACACCTGATTATATTGCTCCTGAAGTTCTGCTGAAGAAAGGATACGGGATGGAATGTGATTGGTTTGTGTTTGTCCACGTAAAGTTTTTCTCGTATTGAACTTAAAAAGAAGATAGTTTATCCATCTAAATGAGATAGTATGGACTGTGTTATCCCAGGTGGTCTCTAGGGGCTATCATGTACGAAATGCTTGTGGGGTATCCGCCTTTCTATTCAGATGAGCCTATGTCTACTTGTAGGAAGGTAATAATAGTATTATGTAATGGGTTTCATGTCATGCTAATATGTATAGAATTTGATTCTCTTTACCACTTCTAAAAAGGTCTTGTATTATTAGGTTTTTAACATTAGTTGTTTCCATTATGCACTTCCTTTTTATCATGATTCAAGCTAGTCATTGCTGGTTATTTAAAACTCCTTCGAATGATGTGGGAGACCATGAAACCAAAATTTCCTTTATTTTGCTCACTCTCTATTATGAGCTTGTATCCTAGAATATGTACTAGTTTGCTTTGGCGCTTTTGGTTGATATTCCTAAGCTATTGTCACTGATGTGTGGTCATTGTCCACTTTTTGGCTAATAATTTGTCTCATAAGCTGTCATAATTATTAAAATAACGATGAAAGATAAATCATTAACTTCAACATATTCTCATTTTGTTGGATCCAATTGATAGATTGTCAATGTGTTAGGGTCTAAAAGGTGTGGGATTCCAACCCCTCAAATTTGGGTTTTTGGGAACAATGATTGGGTTTCCACCAATTGGTATTAGAGCAATCCCACGTCCTGGGTTCGAATGCCGGAAGGGGCGACCCAAGCGAAGTGGAGCTGAATATCAGCAGCCAAGTGGATGGGCCGGCTGATAATGCGAAGGTCGTTTTGGAGTGGGCCGTCGTGGACGTCGGATTTGGGCCGTGGGCTATTGTTAGGGTCTAAAAGGTGTGGGATTCCAATTCCTTCAAGTCTGGGCTTTTGGGAACAATGGTTGGGTCTCCACCACAATGTCTTTCCCATTTTTAGGCTAGGTAGTACTGCAAGTTGAGGATCTTAAGATTTAACAAACGATAGCTGTATATAATGCTGGATAAAGCATCTACCCAATTTGAATGGTTTCAATCAGATAATAGTTTTACTTTTCATGGGTGCATGTGAAGAATGAAGCCAAACTTGTAAAATTGCTACCAAATTCTTGACATTTTGATAACCTTGTAATGTCGTAGTGATCTTCTGGTGTGTCTGGGAGAAAAAAATATGCTGTAGTGCACTTTCTAGCTTCTCTTTTGTAGGCATTTTGATATTGATGTCAATAGCTTGAGTATCGCTTCTTTATCCATTTTCTGTTTTAATTTGCTCCTTTATTTTGGTGCAGATAGTGAACTGGAGAACTCATTTAAAATTTCCTGAAGAGGCAAAGCTATCCCCAGAAGCAAAAGATCTCATCCGTAAACTCTTATGCAATGTTGAGCAAAGGCTTGGAACAAGAGGCTCTAATGAAATTAAGGTTTTCTGATATGTTTCATTGAGAATCTTCTTTATAATGGAGTCTAGTAGACTGATAAAAGTTACCCTTTCTATTTTTATTTTTCTAAGGCTCACCCATGGTTCAAAGGCATTGAATGGGGCACGTTATATCAGATCAAAGCTGCGTTTATTCCAGAAGTTAATGACGAGTTGGATACGCAAAATTTTGAAAAGTTTGAAGAGGTTTTTTTTTCCTAGTTTCGTCCAGTCTTACATTGGCAGATTTGGTATTTTATTCCTATTCTCATTTTTCTTCTCGTTTTTTTGCAGTCAGACAATCAAATTCCACTTACCACAAAATCTGGTCCCTGGAGAAAGGTTTGTACATGATTCTGGATTTAGATAGAATTCTTAGCTACTGTAATTTCTTTGACATGGAAAATCCTTTTCTTTGATTTCTGATTTGTTGAAGTGGAGAGCTAGTTATGTTATATTCTTGGGAATATCTAGCTATATTAATCATGTTATTGGCATACAAAATTATTTAACATAACATTCATATGTATTTTTTTTGTGATGGCCTATGAAACTGATGCTGTTTATAATTATCATGATATAGTGACCGTCTACTGCTCTAGTGCCCAATCACCGACTAGTTCCTGCAGATTGGCTTTTGTGTTTTTGTTGCTATGTTGTAAAACTGGACCAGACCAACCTGTTCGACCATAAAAATTAGGAACTGGACTGGAAATTGGTCAGGTTACATGGTGTAAACCTATATGAAAAAGGCTGGTAGAAAAACTGTGAACTGGACATTTCAACTGAAAATCCATGAACCAGACAGTTTTTCTGGCTTTCATGTTTCTTTCCTTATTAAGAAAATATTTTTAAAAATCTCGATAAAAAATTTTCTTCACACCACAGGATTATCTACTTGCCTACTATTTTGGCTTTATTGAAGGAGCTATGTCACTCCAAAATCCCAAGAAATTTTTTTCCTATAGGCAAAAATCTTCACACCACAATGTGCATAAACTTAAAAAAGAAAGGAAGGAGGTGAAAAAATTTCAAAAATCTGAGGAGAAATGCACAGAAACTGAAAAGGCAAGAAAGAGGTGATAAAGTGGAGGAGAAATGTGTAAAAAAGAAAGAAGAGAGGTGAAATAATCGGTCGAAAAAAAATCTGTGTTGGGAGCTTTGTGAGACTTTTATTGATTTGAATCCTTAGAAAGCAGATTAAAGATATCTTAATGTTGGAAAGATAAATACTCGTTCCTGGTTTGTAATGAGAGAAATAATAGTAATGGTACAAGTTGGAAGAGAGAAATAAGAAGGCACAAATACCAAAAGGTTTTATTGTTTTTTGATACTGGTGGTATGAAAATTTAGTCTATATTATTATGAAAGTTTATCGTATATAAATATTTATTTAATGTCTTTATTTTTTTACCCTTTACCTCTCCTGGGTTAATGCCTGTGCTGGTTTTAAAAAGGGTAATTAGCACCTACCGTCCCATCCTTCACTATTATTGTGCAAAACGTCACTACATAGCTTTTGAGGTGTGGCTGGCTCCCTCAAGATCTATATTAATGGTATCAGAGCAAGCACCACATCTCTCAATTGCAATCAAGTGGTGCGAATGGTGACACCGATATAGTAGTATTGGTTTGGGACTAGTCATGGACTAGTACAAAGCCAGTCCAACGTGAGCGTTAGGATTTCGGAGCGTGGTGGATTATTATGATTTCCATTGCAAGGTATGTGACTTGAATTCCACATCGAAAGTATGGGCTTTATATGTGTGGTTTATATAGACTTGGCTCTCCAACTTCAACAGTTAGCCTTGCTTTCGATTTGTGGTTTATATAGACTTGACTCTTCGACTTCAACGGTTAGCTTTTAAGGTATGACTCTCCCAAGATCTATATCTTCAACCTTGACTTTTTCACCACTGCCAAAAGAACTCTCCTTTGAGTCACAGATTTTCTTTTTCACTGCTCAAAAATCCCAACCCTTCAATATCAAAGGACTCATCTCCAAGCCTTTTACCTAATAAACTTTCAACATCAGCACCAAATTTTACAAGATCCATTTCAGATGGAAGAAACACATGTAAATGATTCATTTCTTGCCTCAAATCATTCGGCGTGGCTTTCGATTCAGTACTCCCAGCAGCTTCTGTATTTTCTGCATCATCATACATCACACTGTCATTTGCCGAAGTGCATAATTCTGCTCAGAGGAGCCAAAATTAGAACCCTATAAAAAAGCTGTTCATCATTTTCCTATCAAATCCTCAATCACTTAAAAGAAAAAAAATGGGAAATGGAAAACAAAAATACGCAACCCAAAAATAACAATTTATCTTAGCTTCACCATGTATCCTTCACTACGTGCTTTCACTGGCGGCTAAGAGAAAGATAGGAGAAGGAAAAGAATGTTCTAAGAAAGGGAATAAAGGGGAAAACTGTTCGGAGATGAAAGGGGAAAATTATGCATTTCACGTTCGGTGTAAGGGAGGAAAGAGGAAAAATGTTCTAAAACGAGAATGGCCCTCCCTTTTGAAAAAAAAAAAATTGATTGGGCACATTCACTTAACGGAGAAGTTGGATGGAAATGGATGGAAATGATGTTTTGCGCAATCAAATGTGCAATTAAGGGTAAACATGCAAAAAAATGGAAGGTACGGACGTTTTGCACAATAATAAAGAGAGGTAGGGATGTTATGTGCTAATTACCCTTTTAAAAACATTGGTTTTTTGTGCTATAACTTTTCAAATACTAATACTAAGAGTGGGTAGAGTGGATACAACAATTCTTCCTTCTGTGTGTTTTAGCTGCAATTTCATGGAATTTGAGTTTTCTTCGCTCCTTTCATTGGAAATATATAAATTGTTTGATTGGTCCTGGACCATAAGAACAAATATTAGTAAATTGAGGCTTCCTTAGGGAGAGTTCTATTCGGTTTTATTGTCAATACTAAAGCATATTATGTATTGTTAATTTAGTTTGTGACATTATGCCTATGATGTATGCAGACCTAAAAATTTTTTGCAATGTTTTCTGGTTGCAGATGCTTTCATCTAAGGATGTCAACTTTATGGGTTACACATACAAGAACTTTGAAATTGTGAATGACCATGAAGTTCCTGGGATAGGTAACTTCCACTTCTTGTGGTCTAGCTTGTCAATTTCTAGGATTACAAATAACATGCCATGCAGAGATCATATTATTTCTTCATTTATATTTATGTTTCTTTTAAATGCATGATATATCTATTATTTTTTTCTTTTTGTTGAAAATATAATCTCTTTTTTCTTTTCATTCAACATTTATGATCTTTTGACTAGTTTCTAAATACCTCTCTTTTTCTTCATAGCTGAACTGAAGAAGAAAAGCACCAAACCCAAGAGACCTACCGTGAAGTCCCTTTTCAGTAGGATTCTTTTTCCCTTTCTGATAGTTGCATGCTTGAATTTGTTTCTGCTTGTCTTATATTCTGACGTGGATGTGCATTACTGGTTGTGGTCCTATACTGCGACCCCAAACTTGCTAGTAGTTTTTTTTTTTATTTTCCAAAACATTTTTGTTTCTTCTTGTTGCATTATGGGGTTGGGAGAGTATAATATGTAAACTACTGTTGCTACACTCTACTGTTGATACTTCTACATTCAATTGGAAACAAATTTGACAATGCTCTAACTCATAGTGTAACAAAATGAGAGTACTTGCGAATTTCTCCAAGTTGCACTTCTTTGTGAATTAGAAATGAGAAAAAAATTGAGGGCTTTAGTTTTTGTGCATATAGATATTTCAAATAAGAAACTATATAATCTATAACAAATTTGTATGTTTACTGCTATTAGATCACTGTGGCTGGTGCCTATGTGAAATTGAAAATATAACTGCAAATGCTTCTGTCTGAGACTCTCTTGAGCGATTTTCTGCTCGTTCCAAGTGGACAAAAGTGGCCATCTCATTGTCCTACATAAAAAACATCATAACTTTGTTAGTCGTATCCATCTGCTTTCTTGATTTTCAATAGGACACTTTTCCTAACATAATTATTTAGTTTATCTTTTGTTCTTGGGGACTTCCCTTTAATTGATTACTCGTACAGTGGAGTAATCTCCTATACAAAATTATGTTTTTTTATTCCGTTTTGTTAATTTTAAGAAGGCTTCTATTAACACCCATGTTTCTCTATACACCCTCCTTTTCCAATCCAAAATTTAACGATATTAGAATATACATCCCTATTATTTCAAAAATACCCCCGATTTACTCCATACATATCTCAACTCCACCTCCACCTCCACCTCCACCTCCACCTCCACCCCTGTTGTTGTGAAGAGGCACCTTTGCAACAGACCAGAAGGGTGGGGTTAGGAGGAGGTGAGGAGGAGGGAAGTGATGGTTAGAAGTGAAGGATAAAATCTAAATTTTCTTATAAGGTAAATTAAACATTACGAAATTTTGTGTCTGGATGCTAAATAATATATTCTCATTATAATTTGCTGGATTTATAAACCCAGTTGATTATTCTCATTAGTGTGAACTTGTATCCTTGTTTTAATTGTAACAGATGAAGAATCAAATTCTGCTCATGGAAGTTTTCTCAATCTATTGCCCCGCCAATTAGAAATGTCGAAAGAGGATGAATCCTAAACCTTGACAATCAGTTAATAACAACATGAGACCAACTGTAGCAGAAAAGCAGACGAGATTTGATATTCTTTTAGGTTTGTAGGGCTGCTTTCATCTGAATGTATTCAGAAGTGTAAGCATTGATGATGAAGGTGGTTTTGCAGGTATTTGTGCTTTGTTTTGTGTAAATTATATATTGATTGTGCATAGTTCTTTTTCCCTGTCTGATATTTGATGTGTAATTTTTTTCTCCTTGGTCAAGCTATAGAGACCGTGATTCATTGCTTCCTCGTGTATTTTTCATCTCAGTACTGAGTCAATTACAGTCAAGACAATTTTGAAAATGTTACATTTATATTTGAATTCTTGTTTTTGATAATCATTTCGCAGGAACCACCCACTTTTTCCTCGGCTTGTATTTCGGTGTTTGATTTTGCATGTATTGTTGAAACAAGTTTCCAGCTGCGGATTTGCATACCATTTAATCATTTCCTCAGTTCAGATGTGAACTTGTTGTCTATTTATGGACTTATAAGTAGGCTTAGGCGTTGGGTGGATTTGTTTGGGTATTTCAATAACCGTAAGTGGAAATTACATAATTCTAGGGATTTAAAGTTTAGAGTTAAAAAATCGGGGGTCAAACTTTATTTTTCAAAAATCAAGTGATATATAAAAATCATAACCCTAATTTTTCACAATACCCCCACCCCTCCCCATCCCATCCCATTGCTGCCGGCAGCAGCGGCCGCTAGCTGCAGCTGCTGCGGCTGTCTCTGGCAGCGGCTGCCGACCACCTTGTGATGTGGCGGATTGGAGGTTGTTGGCGGATCTGTGTGATGACAGATTGGTGGTTGGCTGTTTATGTTTGTTGTTGTTGGTGGCGGATATGTTGTTGTTGGGGTTCAGTTTTCATTCGTGTGTTTTGTGGCTGGTTAGTTTGTGTTTGTCTATTTGTGACCCATGACCAAGTATTGGTGGTAGCGACGGTAGTTTGTGATCAACTGTTTAGTAATATCTGTGACCAATTACTCAACTGTGACCTAAAAATTTAATAATACGTGACTGAAAAATAATGTGACCAACTAATTTAAAAATCAGCAACCTCAAAATAATATGTGACGTACAAATTTATTGATCTGTGACCTCAAAATAATCTGTGATAAAATTGACGATATGTGACTAGTAAATAAATATGTAACTTATAATTATGAATATGTGACATTAATCACAAACTGTGATTTTATTATCTTTATTTAATAAATATTTTTAATTAATTAAATTGATACTTGATTTTTGAATTTTCATATTATTTACCTTACTTTTGAATTGAGGTAAAGAATATATCTTAAATATGAATTTTTCCCTAACCGTAATCACCCATTATACTTAGTATTTTTCTCCAAGTACAGGAGCAAAATACCAAGGGCCTGCCAGGCCACTCACACTGGCATGCCCCACACGTTTAAAATGAAAAATAAAAAAAAACACCCCCTCCCCCTACAGTCAGGGGCTTGGCAGGCCCCTGGCATAAAATTATCCCCTTGTAGAAGCTTCTTTATACTTAAGGTGTTTCATAAATGAAACCACTCGAGTTCACATAATTATTGGGACCAAACCCACTAATCAGATACCGTCGGTTTCGGTTCGGGTTGGATTTTACTCATAACATATTGTTAAAAAAATAAATCGTGATTTGACAATACAAATTATTTTTTCAATATTTAGTAGAAATAAAATAAATAAAATATATCAGCAAATACATATTTCACCACTTTCTTAATTGAGTGCAAATGTATCATCAAATAATATTCAATACCTAGCATAATGATATCCAATTCCAGTTGTGGCTCTGCACGCGATATCTCAAGAAAGGTTTGTGAGACAGATGAGTAAAGTGCAATAGAAATGACTATGAACGAAAGCTATATTATTCAATTATTCAAATAAATGAATTTGTTTGACTAGGTACATACTACTTAGCCTACCACTAGCTGATCCTTGCAAACTTGTAGGGACGGGTTCATTAATTTAGATTGAATAAATTTTTAAAAATAAAAATTTATAAAAAATAACAAATTCGATTTTAGAGTCGGGTGCTCACGGTTATGATTCAAGAACTAAGAACCGACCCGGACATGGTCCGTTTTCGTTTCTCGGTTCCAATTCTTAAATTATTCTTTTGAAACCCAATCTCCAAGTTTCGGTTCGATTTCGGTTACTCATTCCTACTTATAATCATTGCACTTTCTCTCCACAAGTCGATTTTAAGTGCTAATTGGACATGGAATATAGGGTGCGCACCTGGTTGCTCCAGCGACTTTTATGTTTACCCATTGTTGGCGTGGCATTGGTCGCGCTGAAGCATATTTAGCAGTGTCGAGCTATGCTAGGCTCATGACCACTATGGCATGTGTGCTAGCCAAGTGTTGTAGATAGCTGCCATTTACCTTTTTCTGTTTTAGACTTGGGCAGAAAGTTTCTCTTCGACTAACTGGATTTTCCTTGTATGATTTATACCTATGGTCCTTATAATGATGATCCTGAAATTTTTTGTCAAAAATTATATTTTCTTATAATTTGGTCTCACTTTATTTTAATTCACACATTAGAATTCACATTTTTTAGCTTATTTTTTTTTAACTATACATACCTTGGGACGCACGACTTAATAGTAAATTATAATTTTTTGACTTACCGATGCATATAAAAGAACTTTCGTAATTGAACTTGAGAAGTAACGGGGCCATAGATATTTTCATTGAACTCAAAAGTAAGTTGTTACTATTGTTTATACAAGCCAACATTTTGATAATTATTACAAACCTTCTCATAGATCCATTTTGTTAACGGATTAATCCCATGTATTGAAATTATTTGAGATATTTCTCACTATTAACCATTTATTATGGAATTTCAAGTTTTAATATGATATCACATCCATTTGGTGCATATAAAGATCGAACGAGTAAGGTGACTTGGAGACGCTAAAATGCTGTTCATACTTCATATTTATTGAAAATATTAGGCTCGTAGTTACTAGAAGAATTTCTTATGCAAGAAGAAACTAGTATGCACCCCAATCCACACGAGTACATTTTCAATCCCATGCTTTTGCGCAAATATATCATATCATACCTCGAAAAACAATTGTAATAAATCTTATATTCACTATTTTTATTAATTCAATTTTTGGTTCAGCTAAAAAAGTAGCCCCAATGGGCATGGCTTCGTGGTTAAGCAGGAGAGTTCTTTAGAAAGTATCAAATGTTCGAATCCACGTACTAGCTAGAAAGCAATATTTATGTTGGAAGGTAAATATCCCGTGAAGAGAAGATCACGGTGCTCTCTGTCACTCCTCTATGGTCATGTCCGCAAGTTGATAGAGAGAAAAATCGCTTCCCAAATGTTTGGACCAAATATGTATAAGTGATGATCGCATCCGACTCACTCGGGTGACGAACAATGGAGGAAAGTCATTACTCATGATTAATTGGGCGAAATTTGAATACCTGAATCATAAAAAAAAAATGATAAAAATCTGAGTCAAAATTAATAATTAAATATAATCACACATTTTTTGTGATTCATAACTTTTATAAGCTTTTTAACCATATATTTCAACAAAATTTATCAAAATCTAGTAAAAAATGTTTTTTTTAGAAAAAAAAAAAAAAAAAAACAATAAGGGACTTCAATGATTTTGTTCGATCATGTCTATATAGTACATTTTTCTCTATATTTATTACTGATTGTAAACCTTTTAAGCTTAGACAACGTGCATTTATAATGAGCTTTATTTGTTTCTCAATCTTTAAATTAAATCTTCATCTATGTTTGTGTTATGTCAAATGCTTTAAACCCTACTTATTTTAAACATCCCTATCTTGTAATTGGGATTAGTGGTGGTCATCAATAATTTAATCCAAGTTCTACGTCAATAGCAACTATAACTCGCATATTTTGTTATATCTGATAGCGTAAGGTCGATTGTATTCTTTCATCAGCTATGGCAGAGCAGATCGCGACCATTCCATCATATATTGATATCTCGGATCGTATTTTCTAGAGGGCCACATCATATGGTAGATTTACTACTAAAGCAGCATGGCAGTTGATCCGCTCTAGCAGACCAGTTCAGGATTCATTTCGCGTACAGTGGAGCCCTATCATACCTACTACCATTTCGTTCTTCTGTTGGAGACTATGACATGATTTAATACTAATTGATGTCATTATCCAGAAGAGGATCGACAGTCATTTGGCTTCTCAATGTCAGTATTGTTCTAAGATTGAGATCATCACTCATATTTTTACCGGTTGCAGTATTTTAGATCATGTTTGACAATATTTTGGGGCTTTATTCCAAATTACCATGAGTACAGGAGAGAGTGTCAGACAGAGATTTCTGAAATAGATGTATTTTGGATAGTTTGCAAGGACCGGACACATTCACATCATTATTCCTCTATTGATTTTTTGGTTTCTTTGGATTAAGAGGAATAATTCAAAGCACATGAACATATGTATGAGCTCGAGACGTATTATTTGGAGAGTTTACCATATGGTATCCTTCCTCCATATTGGTGGACTATTCCGACCATTACATTGACGTAATGACATGAAGCTTGTTATACTTTTTGGTATTTTTTTGACTCTTCCCGCATCTCCTCCCCCTATCATGGTTTGGTGGCGCTTTCCATCATTTAGGTCTATCAAAATCAACACCGATGGTTGTGTCAAGGACGAGTTTGCAAGAGGGGGAGGCATCATTAGGGACTACCCAGGAAATTGTATTAGGGCTTTCTCAACTTCGTACGGACAATGTATGATATCAGAGGCGGAACTCAAGGCTATTCGTGACGAGATACTATTGGCTAGAGATCTTGGTTTGTCAGATATTTGGGTTGAGGTAAATTCAACTGTTGTCATTCACTGCATCACCAGAGGTGGCAGAGCGTGGTCTCTCTAAGGGATACTCAGACAGATTGCAGATATTATTTCACTTGATAGAGATATGATCTCCCACATTTTCAGAGAGGGAAGCCAAGTTATAGATGCACTTCCTACCGACAGTTGGCATCATCGTAGATACAAGGAATATGGACCATTCGACATACCACGACATATCATGGCGCTTGTTCAGATTGACAGGTATGGTTTGTCCAGCACTATAGTTTAGGTATTTGTATTTTGCTTTTACTTTTATTTTTGCTTTAACTTGTTCATTTTGTAAGGGAAGTAATACTTATTTTTTACTGCTTTCTTTTTATTATTTACTTTCACTGTTAGGGAAGTAGTACTTCTTTATTTTTTGATTTCATTGATATCATTTGTAACCACGGTATTCCTCCGCCACAAGTGAGGATATTTTAATAAAATCTCGGAGGTACTGCCCTCCTTCCACAAAAAAAAAAAAAAAAAGGTCGACTGCATGAAATTTGTATATTTTTATTGCATGTTTTGGGTTTAATTTTCATTATTCATTCAAAAATAAATCATTTCATTTACATATATATAGTATTTAGTTTGTGAAATTTTCAATCCCTTCTGTTGATTCGATCATGTAACTTGTATATATACTACTATTGATCTATACAATACAAATTATGTCAAAAAATACCAGCATGACTCATTGTTTAGTGAAAATTTCAAACCTTTCTGTTGATTCGGTAATGGAAATAAAAGATCAGAATCATAATTTTTAGAATAACTAGTCAACATTTATGTTATTATGAAATGTTTTATAAGTGGTGTAAAAGTAATATTTGAATATAAGTGAATGCTAATTAATTTAAAATTAATATCAGGAAATATATGCATGACAATGAATGTTAAATCATTTATTTAATTTTCAATTAAGTAAAATTGAATGTTAACTAGTATACGAATCGAATAATGAAATACATTCTTGAATGTAAAAACCTAATTAACTTATAATTATAATTAAAGACAATGAAATGCATAAATGAAGATGAATAATAATAAATTGAAAATTAATTATAGAAAATTCTTACATTAATGAAAACACACACGTGAAATGAATTTATCAAATGTACATGTATATTGTTGGTAACTATATGGTTAAATAAATTAAATATATATTAAAAAAACATAAAATAATGTATTGTTCAAATAATTGAAGCATAGTAGTGTTAGAATCGTTAAAAAAAAATGATTCTATCTCGATGTGACATTTAATATATTATAGATTTCTTATGCTGTATTAAGAATGTGTACTTATATTAATATATTTCCAAGGAAATATATGCATTCTGTATTTAATCAAATATTTACAAATAGTGAATTTGCTTATCTTATAATCTTGAATTAATTCCTTCTTATTATATAAGTACAACGAGATGGATAAATTCTACGAGTAAGAGCATCTCTAATTGTGGTGTAAAAAGCTCAAAACTTCTTCAACTACGAGATTGCATTTTTCGACCAAATATATATATAGATGTAAATTATCCACAAGAGACAAAAAATGGATATAGATCTTCCAATTGGAGGAGAATTTGGATTTAAATCCACTATGTTGAAAGTAAAGATGCAAAAGGGATGTTGAAGATACTAATTTACACCACAATTGAAAATGCTATACACCGAATTAGATATAAAGATAACTCTGTCTATATTTTTATCATTAGATAACACAATTCAAATAGGACTACCAGTCCAGTCCACATTGAGCTAGCACATGAGATCCTGAAATTACGTACATAATATTTCATTAATTAAATTAGTAGAAAATGTGACGAGCCGAGCACGAGTTGACTCGTTTCCTAAAACCCATCTTGCTTCTCTCTCTACGTGTGTGAAAAACTGAAAATTTCATTTTTATCTCCGAAGTGTAATGAAGTCGTAAGAGTGATATTGTTTGTGCATTCAACCATCAGATAAATTGAAGAAGTTGGCCCCTATTAATGTCACATCCCATATAAAGCTCCAAGCATACGATACATTTCAAAATCGAGAGAAGTTAAATCCGTATACGAATTACACAATTCTATAATTTGTTCTCATAAGTGCTAAATAAGAGTAAAACATAATTTAAATTGAAGAAACCTGATCCACATTACATAAAAGACAAAAATCAATTTAACAAATTACAAATTAAAGTACACATATTCCAACCACCATTAATCAAAATAGCTTCATTTGAAATCGATAATAAAAAGTAGTTATCTCGTTGGTATAATGAATCAAAGTTTCAAAATTTTTATAATTCTGTTCAAAATTTATGTGAAAAAATGTAATTGAAATCCATCAACATTGTTTTGGAAAATATGAGAAAAATTACGATGAAAGCGGTGTTTAAACTTCCTAATTTTCGATTTTGTACTCCCTAATTTACCTAATGGACCTTCCAATATATGAGCATCATATTATGTTATTGACTATAAACATTTGACATAACAATTATATTCAAATACTTTACATAACGAACAAAATTAACTACTACAGATTTTGTAAAATATTATTGTTACTTGAGTACGAGATATACTCTCATGTTTGAAACCCATTTTGAGGAGAATATAAATTTTGGAATAGTGATAGGTGTGAGAATGTGTGGTGGAAAAGTAATGAATTTTTTTTGATTTGTGTGTAATATTATTTTATTTGGAGAATGTGTGGTTGAAATGAAAAATAAGAATGAGAAAGAGAAAAAGAAAGAGAAAGAGAAATTAATGGGTGTCAAACGGGTATTTTATTAAAAAAAATTAGAATTTTGTCAAGAATATGCAATAATTCGCGCAACGTGACTATTAAGTTCATAAGATACAATGTGTTTAACTACAATTATTTTCTTTCATTTTATCAAATCACGTAGAATACGTAGAATCAGAGGATAAAAAGATACTACCTCTGTAGTTTATCAAGAATAATTTTACTTCTTTCATTTTATCGAATGACGTAAAACAACTAACATTTTCTTTGGATTGTTGAAAGTTTGACAAGAAACTGAATAAATTATATTCATTTGAAGAAGATGATGTCATTACATAAATTATGTGGTATAATCATGCAACAGAAAATATAAAGTAGAGATTAGATAGTGAAATCTTTTTTTTTTTTTTTTATGTGGTATAATAATAATACTAAACAAATTATGAAATCAGAAAAAAATAAAAATCAATCAAACACTTAGGAGAGGGAAAGGAAATGTTGTGTCAAAATGAAATATTTAAAGAATGTGTGTTGAGAGCATAAGTTGAGTAAAAAATGAAGGCAGTGGCACTACTTCTTTATATGCAAAATCTGTCGTTTAAGGAAAAACTTAAAAAAATTGAACGACTGCCTGAAATCACAATCTTAAACCTTTCACTGCAGTAAAATGCCACAATAACTATTGCTGCATTTTTGTAGGTCTAGGACACCTTGTTGGCTCACCTAGCAGTTGGTCACAACGATTTGCCCAACCTACGAGATCACAAGTTGGATCACACGGGAGCGGCTCCCACAAGAATTATCGTGTTCGGCTTGCGCTTGTGACTTGCCTCAAAGGCTAGCCGAGCTAGTTTGACTCATAGGTTGGGCAAGTCGCTCATTGACTCATCCCACTTAACTTCCATATGTGCATCACAACATCTTATTTAAAAACACAATATGTTCTAATATTGTGATTTCCCTCAAAACTAATGTTTTTATTATGAAATTAAGAGAAAACAAGAACAACAGAAAAAAACTGAGCGATTCAAAGCTCATGTATTTCATGTTGAAATATAATTACATTGAATGAGCAAAACAACAATATTTGACGATATAAATCAACCCGTTGCATCTCATCAATTTCAAGCATATTGACCATTGTTTTGAAGCATATAAAACCCATTAATGAAATACATTACCTCCAAGTGTTGGTGCAACTTGATTAGAAGCCATGGGACATCAATGAAGTTCCTGTAAATCAGATTCAAATGCAAAGAGGGAGGATAGGGTTTTTTGAATCCGGTTCTTCAATCTCACTTACTTTACACACCAAAAGGAGCAAATATATATATAATAAAATGTCATATTGTGTTAGTCCACAAAATTAATCCAACATTCTCCCACTTGGACTACATAATCTTACCACAAATGCTTTCATAGAAACATACATATGCAAACTAATCACACATAACCAACACATAGATAGGGTGCACAGGCCATACATAATCAGGCGATTCTAATCCAGAAGCATGACAATAACATTAATATGAATTCAACGGAATAAATATCATCATTTCGTCACTCATCATATCACAAAGATACATAGTATCATAAAATAGTGACATACATCCATAATATGCATGAATTATACAAAATTCAAGCAATCCGTACAAAACATACAAAGAACAACAAGCTCCCACTAAAACAAAGAAATTAGGCTCCTAACAATCCCATGCAGGAGACGTGTTCTTGAAACACACAAATGGGTAAGCCTTTAGTTAGTGGGTCCACCAACATGCTGCTCGTAGGTGTGTGCTCAATGGTAATAAGGGGCTTTGCAACTTTCTCTTTGACAAAGAAGAACTTGATATCAATATGTTTGGAGCGAGAAGTGCTCCTAGGTTTCCGAGAGAAAGATATAGCTGCAGAATTGTCACAATATAATTTCAACGGTATCGAAATGGAGTCCATAACTCCTAATGCTGAAATAAAGTTCCGTAGCCACATTGCATGACAAGTAGCCTCGTAATAATCCACATACTATGCCTTCATGGTCGAAGAAGCTATAAGTGTTTGTTTAACACTTTTCCACGAAACTGCTCTTCCTTCCATTATGAAGATGTACCCAGAAGTGGATTTCTTATCATCCACGCAGCTCGCATAATCGGAATCACTGAAACCAACCACTTCAAGAGTGTCGGTACGTCGATATGTCAACATGAGATCCTTGGTACCTTGAAGATACCTCAAGGCTTTCTTAGCTACTTTCCAGTAGCTTTGACTAGGATTACTCAAGTATCTACCAAGCATACCAACCACAAAGGCGATACAGGATGTGTGCATACTTGAGCATACATCAGGCTGCCAACAACAGAAGCATAAGAGACTGTTTTCATCTGATCTCTCTCAACATCATTCTGAGAACATTGGGCCTTAGAGGACTTGTCACCCTTTACAATTGGAGTCTTAACAAAAGAACAAGACTGCATATTGAACCTTTTCAAGGTACGATCAATGTAAGTATGTTGAGATAATCTGAGAACACCATATGCCCTATCATGAAGAATTTGTACACCAAAGACATATGAAACTATGCCAAGATCTTTCATATCAAAATGGCCAAACAATAGTTGTTTTGTCTTAAACAATAAGTCAGTGTCATTAGTAGCGAGCAAGATATTATCAACATACAAATCCAGAAATATGTACTTGCTCCTACCTTCATGTATATACATTGATCAGCAATATTCTCCTTGAAATCGTTAGTGGTGACAGTTTCATCAAACTTGAGATACCACTGCCTTGAAGTTTGTTTCACCTATAAATTGACTTCTGGAGCTTACAAACCATGTTTTCTTTTCCAACTACCTCAAAACCAATAGGTTGAATCATGTATACATCTTCACTTAAATCTCCATTCAAGAAATTCGTTCTTACATCCATTTGATGAAGTTCCAAGTCGAAATGTGCCACAATTGCCATAATGATTCGTAAAGAGTCTTTAGTCGAAATAGGAGAGAAGGTTTCCTTGTAATCGATACCTTCTCGTTGGATATAGCCCTTAGCTACCAGCATTGCTTTATATTTCTCCACTTGACCTTTAGCATCACGGTTGGTTTTGAATACCTATTTGCTGCCAATGGGTCTACATCCTTTTGGTAATTCTACCAAACTCCACACTTCATTTTCTAACATAGAGTTCATCTCATCATTCATAGCATTCATCCACGAATTAGATTGAGGACTAGAGATGGCTTCCTTGTAGGTAGTTGGATCTGAGGTGTCACCAATGTCTTACTCATCTCCTACAGGTAGACAATGTAGTCATTAGAGATTGCAAGTTTGCGAACCTTTTCTGATCTCCTTAAAGGTGCATCTTCTATGGCTACATCTGGAGCTTCTTGTGCTACTTGCTCAGCGGGTTCATCCTGAAGGGATACTGGACGCTGGTCAATCAAAGGGTCAACTGTTGGAGCGGAAGCGATAGACACATGGACAATAACTGGGTATTGTCTGAACAAAATTTCTCTATGACCTTAGCTTGTACCAGTGTCATCCTCAAAATAGATTGCCCAATCTGATTCAACAATTATGGTTGTATTTAATGGATACTAGAACTTGGAGCCCTTTGATCCTACACAATAACCAATAAAGTCATCCCTGACGATCTTAAGGTCAAGTTTCTTAGATTGCGGATTGTAGGGTCTTACTTCTACTTTATAACCCCAAACATGAAAATGACACAAAGTGGGTTTCTTCCATGACCACAACTCATAAAGAGTCTTGGGAACAGACTTATTAGGCACCTAATTCAAAATATAAGCTGTAGTTCTCAAAGCATCACCCCATAAGAACTTTGGCAAAGAAGGGTTTGCCAACATACATCGCACCATGTCAAAGAGTGTGCGATTTCTTCTCTCCCCAACTCTATTTTGCTGAGGTGTACCAGACATTGTATATTGAGTATCAATGCCACACTCTTATAGGTACCTTTCAAAAGATCCAGTGTTTCATCTCGTCTGATTATATCTCCCATAGTACTCACTACCTCTACTAGAATGAACCACTTTGATCATTTTCTCTTGTTGAAGCTCTACCTTTGCTTTGAAGGCTTTAAAGGCTTCCAAAGAATTAGACTTCTCACGAATGAGCTCAACAAAATCATAACGGGAAAAATTGTCAATAAAAGTGATGAAGTACTTGTAACCACCCATAGTTGTAGGAGTAAAAGGCCCACAAATATCGATATGGATTAACCTAAGTAATTCTGTGCACCTATCAACTTTGTTGTTTCTAACCTTGGCAGTCAACTTTTCTTTTATGCAGTCAACACAAGTATCAAAGTCTGAAAAGTCAAGATCCTGTAGAATCCCATCCTTCATCAATTTTTCCATTCGTTGCCTAGAAATATGGCCTAATCGCTTGTGCCATATAATGGAAGATTTTTCACCCAATTTTGACCTTTTTGTGGTAGCAACAGTATTAAGAAAAGAAGAAGAAGTAACAAGGGACGCATCCACCAAATCAAGTTTATAATGATTACCATATAAAAGACTCTTCAAAGAAAGAATCAGAAGATGATTGGGATATACATAAGGCCTTTAACTAGATGTATCTGGAGAGATTTAAGTTGAAAAAGGTGAATGACTCTACCTTTAAGAGATGTAGTTAAAAAATGAGAGCTTAGAAGTCAAACCCGATGAGTCAACTAGAAGATTGAATGAATTAAGGATTGAGAAATAGTCCTTAGATATTAAGGTTAAGACTCTTACGAGTGATCTTGAGAAATCTAGTGCTCAACTTCAATACTTTTTCTAGTGGATCTAAGACGCTTCTCAACATGTTAGATTTGAATAAACCAACTGGAAATAGAAGATGTTTAGGCTTTAGAGCCTGTCTGGGAGCGCTTTCTTCCCATTTTCTACAATTAAGTGACCATTTTTTACTGCAGAATGGAGCCCACTTTGGCGGCAAAATCTGACATTTTTAACACTAAATACCGAAAAAGCCCATATGTCATGCAAAATGAATTAAATATTAAGGGTAAAAATGTCATTCTATCATAAAATTGTCCGATATTGCGTCTACCATGTCAGATTTCCTTGGAAAATGGTGAAAAGCAACGGTCCAAATTTTACTTGGCAACATTTGAAATAGCAATTCTAATTGCACCCACACAGGCCCTTAATAAAACAAATCCTCATGTCGATTCCTCTTCTAAAATCAAGTTTATACTCGCATCAATCAAGTCTAAGAATGTTGGAGCCCCATGACAAAAATAATTTGTGCAACATAGGTTTCCTCAACCTAAGGTTCAAAATGTGAAACCAAGAGTAATTCCTAAACAATTGTGATGATTTAGGTCATATTAGATTTAGGTGTCGTAAGCCCTTGGTTAAGAATAACAAACAAGATATCACTACTCATGTTAAATTCTTGGTTAATCAAGTGAGTCACTTGATATGATGAGTTATTTGACTAAAACTACATCTTCTTTTAAGAAGATTTGGGTAAAAAGAGTGAACTATTTGATCAAAGTGATGTTATAAATTGTAGAGTTACTCGTGTTGCTCTTAAAGGTAAGAGTATTTATGTACCTCATTGAATAGATCTTTAGATGCATGCATCTATAAGCACCTGGTTTCTGCATATTCATGCAAGCACTATATGTTTTTATCTTATTTTTTGCATTATCCTTTTAAAAATGAATGTGAAATATGAAAAAAGGGATTTTTAAGTCATAACACTTTTAAGTGATATCATTGAACATGTTATTTTGTGATAAAGTACTAACAAAATTAATGAACGATAAACGAAGTTTTCATTAACTTTGCTTATAACTTGTTTGGAGTCCATGTTATAAGTTATTTCATGTATCATCTGTATTGCACACATTAAGCTCTTGTGAGTGGATTTTGATCGTGTGTGTGAGATTTGGAATGGTGGTCATAGGTGTGGTGGGGTGACCTTGAATATGGATTAATCTTTAACTAACTAACTAAGCTCTTGTATATTTTTCAAAAAGAAAAAGATTTGAATTCCATAGAAAAATTGTAAGACATCTTATACTTTTCTTCGTAGCCTTTATGCCTTAAGTAATTAAGCTGGTTGGGTATCTTAAAATCTGATCTTTATTATCATCTGACTTATAAGTCATCGACCTAAAGCGCATTACAAGATCATTTAAAAAGTTTAATGAAGCGAAGTTTGCACATAAGATTTGAATATATAAAATGAGTTGCTTATACAATTTACTCCATACAGGTTTAAAATAAGTTATATGAAAAAAAAAAATTCATTGTTTATGAATTATAATTATAAGTAAGCAATGACTTTTCACGTTATTTGAGTTTTCACTATATATCTCATCTTGTCATGTTTAATGTCGAAGTTATTGTTGCACACAGGGATTATATACTTTAGTGTTACACATGTTTTGCTTGTGTTGGTTATATAACTTAATTTTGTGCTTAATTGCCAGTTTCCTTTTGGTATTGTTGATTTCATGTAGTCCAGGAAACAGATAGGACAAGCTCTTGAGTTGAAATGGGAACTAAGTCTTTGGGTTAATAATGTTAAAATGTGTTGATTTTAATTTTGAAATAAATGATTTTTTTAACGGAATGTCAAAGAGTGAGTTTGTTAGGTCCAATTTGTATTGACTATTTTCATGTCCAAAATCACAGTTTATTGAGTTGTAATTAAAGTCAAAGAGTTGAGGGTTGGTAGTATAAATCTTGAAAGAGTCAAAGATGAACCAATGAGAAGTAATCATCGTAAAACCGCTTGCCAATTGTGCATAGAGCACCCGAGTATAGATTTTAGTAGATGCCCGTTCGATGGCCGTGACACCGGCTCTCAAGCGGTCGACTTACCACTTGCTAGCGACAAGAGAGGCGCTCAAGCGATAGTATTATCCGACATAATCCTATTCATGATTTTCAATAGATTTTTGAGTTCTATTCAATCTCAAACACTCTCTATTATATATACCCAAGCCAAAATTCATTTCTAAAGGGTGTTGGATCTAAATACAAAAGATCAGACACTAAAAACTGTTACCTTTACCAATAAGCCTTCAGAGTTCTGAAGTTAGGAAGAGACAATAGTGGTTCTAGTTGTTGTAGAACGAGTTCGTTCTGGTGATCCACATGGAGGGAAAAAAAAAGTCCAGAGTTTTGGAAGTGTAAGTTGTACAATCAAAGAGGTTCTTTGATGATTTACATGTTAGGTGATCAGAGTCTACTAAAGTTTAGTTATGTTGGATCAAGTGTAAATTATCTTTTTAGTGGATCTTTTGGCAAGATTTGCTCGAGTGTTTTGATTCATGTGAATAGTTCTTTAAGTAGTGTTCATTCCTTACCAATTTTAGCGTTCTTTACTTTTATTCTTTGATTTATATATGCTTGATTGACAATCCAAGTTGTCGTGGAAAAAATGTGAACCTTTGATATTTCTCACATATCCTAGCAAAGTTCATTGCTTATTTCCTCATATTTAGCCAATTGTAACCTTGTTTCAAAGCCTTTTGATCAAAAGAACGTCCACTAGCGTAGTTTCCACATATACACTCATGGATTTCGTTCATTACGTATATGGCCTCATCTTCATCTATGCATCTGAGTAGAGGAAGTGTATACCCTCACTTAAATGAGATATCACCATATAGTGTGTATCTTGTAGCTCTTATTTGCAGTTTTTGAGCTATCTTTTTATCTTGGGAAAAACCCCATTTTTCAAATACGAAATGATATTCGACATCGACGAGGTCTTATCCTATATCCATAGCATTTTATGCATTTTTTGGCCCATCAACAATTTTGATAGCAATTCTATGGATATTATTTTAAATAGTTTCACGTCTTTCAAACTTGCCAATTTTGACAAGGTGTTTGCATGCCCATTTTCCACTCTAGGGATATGGGTAAGTTTAAACTTGTTGAAACACTGAAGTTTCCTTATGGCTTCTGCAAGGTAAGCGGCAATTGTCTTATCTTTGGTTGAGAATTTTCCGTTTACTTGATTTACTATTAGCCGTGAATCGTTTTTTACTTTTATATTTTGAGTATGCATTTCTTTTACCAGTCGTAAACTTGCCAATAAAGCTTTATATTCAGTAACATTGTTGGTTGTTTGAAATGTGTACCTTAATGCACAATTCACATTATCTATTCAGGCTCTTCCTTGGGAAAGAAAACATCTAATAATTCTGCAACTAAGTCAAACAATACCCGTGCTATGATTGCGGACTATCCTTTGTAGCTTATTTTGAATTGCCCTAGCTCTACTCCCATTTCATTAATCTTCCCAATGCATTAGGTTTTTTAGTACTTGCTTGAGTGGAAAATTAGTTAGCACTTCAATGCTGTAGCTTGAAAATAGGTTCGTAATTTTTGTGACGCCGTAACTAAGGCAAGTGCTTGTTTTTCCATACTCTAATATCTCGCCTCTGCTCATTTTAGGGATTTAGTTACATAGTAGATTGGTAGCTATTGTTGTCCTTTTTTCCTCATGAGGTCCATACATAGGGATTTGATTATATTTCAAATACGCATCCATGAAACTTAACAACTCATGTCCCGTAGTTACATCTACTAGTCGATCAATTCTAGAGAGCGGTAAGCTACCTTTAAGACAAGTTTTATTCAAGTCCATGAAATCATGGCATGTTCGCTATTTCTCGTCACTCTTTGGTACCAAGATCAAATTAGTGTTGAGCTTCATGGAATCATGGATAAAACCATTTTCTGATAGCTTATCCACCTACTTTTTAATGCTTTATACTTTTCTGCTCTCATTGGCCGATACCTTTACATCTTAGGTTTGTTCTTTGGATCGATTTTTAAAGCTTGAAATGAAACTTAGGAATCCATTTTCACCATGTTAGCATGCTTCTAGGTGAACACATCCAGGTTCACGGTTAGGAAGTTTTTTAGCAATTTTTTCATAAGCTTGCTCAATTCTTTGCCAATTTTCAGTGCTTTACTCTTATTTTCTAGGCTAACGGGAAAACTTTATAACTCTTCAACAATAGTCGTTTCGACATGCAATAAGTTTTGTAGGGGTCAATAGAGTCATCAATCTCCAATTTATCCCCAGGATTACTCATTTTCACTATGGAAATGATATTCTTAGAAGATGTCATAACTCCATTTTTATTACTTTCATGGTTCATATGTAGGATTCCTTGATTATGCTTTAAGGAAATTTTACCTTTATTAGTAAAATACCTCACATGAAATTGATGAAGGTAGATGATTATACTTGTATCTGTCATGGTAGTCCATCCGAGGATTCGGTCGTACGCAAACTTATCCTTAACAATATGAAATTCATATATCATTGGTATACCTATGACTCCTCTCATATCTTGACTACCAAAGTGGTTTGTCCACGAAAGATTAGTGACTACCAACACACGGATACAAGGATTATATTTCTTCATTCGATCAAACACTTCATCATACATCACATTTTCTATGATTTTCTATAATTTCATTGTCCAAAATATTTTTCGGGCATTGTATCTTTTCGCATAGAGTATTGCATTCCACCATTAGTGCTTTGGGATCCTTTGTCATCTTTTGGGTAGCCTCCACTGTTTAGGTTGCCTCTACATTAGTTAGGCCTTCCTTTGCTTGGCTCATTCCTTTAGATCTCAAGTTTTTTCTTGATTGGAGTGTAGAATTTTGTTATTTATTTTGCTCTATTTATTCTTAGACGGTGCCAATTTGTTGGTGATAAAAATTCAATCAATAAATCCATCACCTAACTATGATTTTCTCCTCCTAAACTCACTAGTTTCAGTGCTCAAATTTGGAGCAAGAAAGGAGATAGCTATTCAAGAGGAAAATATTTGAATGGCAAGCCTTTATTCCTTCGGGTGGAGGTATTTGGGCAATTTCGTTATTTTGAGATAGGTAACAGGTGGTATCTTTTTATTGGCCGACTTATAATTGACTTCGTTATCACGTTTTGTTAACATACATGTCATGTATTAGCCTTGAAGTCATGTGTTAAGCATTTTTCTTGCGTTCTAATAGTAGTTCTTTGCAAGCTTGGACAAGATTATGTTCTTCTTACTGATAGCCCAAAAGTAACTAACCAAAAAGGGGGTGAATGGGGTTTTAAAACTTTTTCAAAAATTAATCTAAATTCAAGCAAATAAAGACTAAATAGATTAATTCAAATAATAAGCACAAATATAAAAGTGAAAGTAAAAGGAAGAGATGATGCAAACAATATAATTGTGGAGGTTCGATCCAAAGCAATGATCTACGTCCTCTATTACCAAACTCTCCGGCACGAACAAGACATTTCTCTATGTTGATTGATTTATGGTGCAATTCAACCATTTACAATGCTTCTGGTAACTTACAAACAAGGAGCACCGATCCTTATAAAATATTAAGCTTTATGGGATCTCAACACGACTCACTATTAAGTTTTCACAGAATCTTAATATGATCCACACAGTGGCTCACACCAAGGAACAACGATCATTATACAATGTTGATCTTTAAAGGACTTCAACATGACCTGCGCTTTATCAAAGTGATTTTACTATGGAATACCCTCTTGATAAATAATACAAACAAGTTAAACACTAAAAGAGGATAACACTTCAATGAATAGTAATAAATGATAGCTCAAGTGTTAGATGAAATCTTTTGATGAATATAATAATAAAAAACTGGATTCAATCAATCAAAGTTTTCAATGAGAAAATGAAGAAGAAATAAATGAAATATAGGTTCAAAAATCTTCTCAAAATATATCTCTCTTTAATGAATAATTGTAATAAGAGAGAAATGAGAAACTTTGATTAATATGATGATTTTACAAGTTTGATTCAATGAATCAAAGTTTTCAATATGAAGAAGTTGAAAAGTTTATGTATGTAAGTGCAAAGATTTTCTTCAAAACTATATCTCTCTTTTAAAATTGATATAAATAAGTTAAGTTCAAAGAAAAATGAAAAACTTTGATAAGAGAAATTATTCAAAAAGTCTGATTCAACAATCAAAGTTTTTGTTATGAAAAAATAAATGAAATGAATGCAAATGTAAGCTTAAAGAAATCTCTCAAAAGATATATCACTTTGATAGTCTTGAAGAATGTTTTGTTGAATACAAGAAGTAGATGTATTTATAGAGTTCAAAACGTCAAAAAATCTGGAAGTTCGGATGACCACGTCTGGTCAACCGCCTCTTGTCCGGATGACTAATATAACCATCTGTACAGAAAAATTAGAGGTCAGAATGGTCAAATTTTGGACTGTTGGGAATTTTCGGTCAACCGCCTCTTCCAGTCGGTCGACTGTCGGGCAGTTTGACATTTTTTACATTTTGGCCCCGTTTGTTCCGATTTGAAAGTTTTGAAAGGCATAGACTTTTGAAGAGTATTTTTAACTAACTTTTTAAGATAAAAAGTGTTTTTCAAGTCCAAATATCATTTTTTTTTCATTTGATCAAATCATTGTATTCGAATAACTTTTAATGCACAAAATTGTTTTTAGTGTATAGAAGGATCTTGAGCCTATGCATTCATTGTTAAATATCTAAGTGTTAGTACCATTACATTTCATCTAAGAAATCAAGTCTTTGATCTTACTTCGAAGTTTGGCTCTTAAGTTCTTGAATGTGTGACTTCAATCATGACTTCCTTCATGAGTCTGATTTATAATATGTTGATTTTGACAATACTTGATTGATTTTAACATTGAACCATCATCAATCAAAATCAATTGTTAGAAACAATATTAATCTTGTTTGTTTGTAACCAAAACATTAAGGATGAAATCAACCGTAGGTCGACAATTTCTCCATTTTTTATTTTTACAAACAAGATGATTTGCAAGGTAAGATTGAACAACTGATATCATATTGATAAAGGAATATACATTACAAATTTTGCATGTAATTTATATATTCTCCCTATCTTTACAAATCAATAACCATATATTTAAAACATATAAATGATTTTCCCTCTTTCCCCCTTTTTATGTATTCCAACTATATTATATTTTCAAATCAAAACATGCATAATCATCTCACTTCATTTTCCCCTTTTGGTATAAGCAAAAAGGCATATTCTTTAAGATCAAAAGACGACCATAGGAAACAATAAAATATTTTCCCTTTTTACTGCTTTTCAAATATATCTTACTCAATTTCTCTACTTAGCATAAGCAAAATAATAGCACATATATAGAGGGAAAGTATGGCATATCAGATCAAAATATTAAATCAATCATAGAAGATAGTAATATATTCCCCCTCAATTAAGCACAAGATGTCAAATATATCCAAGTTTAAATAAGAGGATAATTATCACATTTATAGTAAAATAATAATCAAATATTGAGTGATAAAATGACAAAAGCATACTCATTTGGGTAAACTTTATATAAATTCCAACAAATTATGCACATAAAATCATATGAGAACATTTATTATGAATTCAATTTAGCCACATACTTCACATTCATCGATAATTTCCAAATCTATTTGAGTATATGAAAATTTATCAAGTGTTAGAAGTTTAGTGAGAATATCGACAAATTGATTTTCATTGTTCACAAATTCTAATACAATATCCCACTTTTGGGTGCCTTTAGAATACCATAGACACAATACCACTAAGCTATCGAAAATTCATTTTATGGCACTAAAGTGAGATTCTTGAGTGTTGGGTTGAAATATAGCACATAATCACACACTAAATATAATATCGAGTTTACTTGTGATTAAGTAAAGGAGAGATCCGATCATATCTCGAGGAAGTACCTTGATTGGAGTATTCATTGATTTCAACTCTTCCATTTCAAATTTATTGAGCACGTTCAAGATGTACTTTGTTTCACTTCATTAGTTGGGAAGAGATTAATCACTTTATACTTCAAAAGATTCTTCTTCATCTAGTTGCACATTTGCTTCTTCCTCATATTGATCTTCAACGTTTTTAGAATCTTCCTTATTTTGATTTTATTTGCTCAAAAAAATCTTCAAACCTATATCATTATCAATACATTTCTCTTGATCAAAAGGATTATTTTCATCAAAAGTAACATGCATAGATTCTTCAACGACTAGAGTTATCTTATTAAAGACTCTATAAGTTGCTAGTCAATGAGTAACCTAGAAAGATTCCAATATCGAATCTTGAATCAAATTTTTCCAAAATCTCTCTTGTGCTTAAAATAAAGCATTTATAACATAAAATTTTGTAGTTTTCTTTCGACTAACTAAAACTCTATATAATATAGCAAACGATGTTAATAGCTCTGAATAAAAAATATTGTAGTAAATAATTTTCATAGTTTGAGCTATTTCTTACAATGTGCAATTTTTCCTTTCTATTACCCCATTATATTGAAAAGTTTTAGTAGCCGAGAAATTATGTTCATAACCATAAATTTTTGCAAAAATCAGTAAATGCAATATGTTCAAATTCTCCTTCATGATCACTCCTAATAGAGTATCCCTTTTTTCCCTTTCTATTTTGAGCATATTTACAAAAATGTTCAAATGCATTCAAAACATCATTTTTTAGGGTCAAAAATGGGACTTAAGTAAATCTAGAAAAGTCATCTATAATGACGAAAACATAATGTTTACCATTTAAGTTTGTGATTCTAGATGGTCTAAAAATATTCATGTGGAGAAGTTAAAAAAATTTTGTGGTTGAAGAATGTTGTTTTAATTTTAAAAGAACTATCTACTTGTTTTCCATGCATCACAAATGATATATTTCTCAAATTTCAAATTCGACAAACTTTTAAAATAACATTTTTTATAAATTTTAAAAGTAGGTCTATACTAACATGACCTAATCTTCTACGCCATAACCAAGTATTATATTTTCAATTTAATAAATATATTTCTCCGCATTCAAACTTAGTGTTTATGACATAAATATCCTTACTTCGGCTTCCTAGAAATATCATATTATTTTGATGTAGTATCCTCAATAAGGCACTTGAAAGAATCAAATTTGATATGATAACATTCATAACATAATTGACTAAAACTAAGTAGATTGCGTTTAAAGTTATCTAGGTTAATACCCTCAATGGTCACTGAACTTTGTCGAAAGTTCCACAGGGGTTATTGAACTTCAAAAATCCCCTAATCAGTTACTCAACTTTGCCAATTGGTCTCCCATCCATCACCGACCTAACTCCATTAGTAGTTGTGATGGATGGGAGACCAATTGGCAAAGTTGAGTGACTGATTAAGAAATTTTTGAAGTTCAGTGACCCTTGGGGAATTTTCAACAAAGTTTACTGACCATTGAGGGTATTAACAAAAAATTGACTTTTTTTTTTCAATCAAACCTTATCCACATTATTATAAACAGGACATAAAAGGACAGGCAAGACATTGTTACAAACTATAAATAACATATTTTATGAAAAAGAAAAAAAGGGAAAATCCTCAATTACAAAAAATGTTTGACATATTTTTACTCACAATGACGTGGCGAAATGTGATTTGCCTATCTTGTTTTTATTTTTTTCATCTTTCAATGAATACATGTAAATATTTTCTGTCAAATTTGTTTATACTTATAGCATGATTGAAAAAGAAAAAGGCATGTCATCTTATGATCACTTGACAATGACACACCAAAGCCACCAGAGCAAATAGTCATTCTAGAATCCCCACAATTCGCGACCACCACTCCTTCACCCCCACCAAAACCAGTAACGTCGTTGACCTTACAATTGTCTCCTACACCTTCAAAGCACCCTCCACCACATCATCCCCCATCTTATCCTACCCCAGAACTTCATCCATAATTTTGAAGCATCCCAGATTCCCACATTCACTTTCTCCCAATTATTTGTTATATAATAAGCTAATTTAATTATAATTGAACTCTTTAAACTTAGTTATATGTGTGTGTGAAATTAAATATCTAATTTGATAACGAGTTATTTGTGTATCATGAATATGAATAAAATAAATATGTAATTGTTGTAAAGTCTTAGACTAAATTTGAAAAATTGAACATTGGGATTGGGTTGGAATAAAGTTAGTTAGGCTAAGATTAATTTTTGGACTAGACTAAATTTATATTCTTTTTTATTTTCACCATGAATTTAAGCTAAGTTTTCCATTTTTTACAAGGTTAATCAATGGTCACTGAACTTTGTCGAAAGTTTCTCAGGGGTCACTGAACTTCAAAAATCCCCTGATTAGTCACTCAACTTTGTCAATTGGTCTCCCATCCATCACAATTACTAACGGAGTTAGGTCGGTAATGGATGGGAGACCAATTGGCAAAGTTGAGTGACTGATAAGGGGATTTTTGAAGTTCAGTGATCCCTGGAGAACTTTCGACAAAGTTCAGTGATCATTAAGGGTATTAACCCAAAGTTATCTACAAAGGGAACATTATCGGTAAAAGAAGATGAATAATTACCAATAACTTTAATGTCGATGATTTTTCCTTTATCATTATCTCCAAAGTATCATGACCACCATTCTTTATTTTGAAGTTTGACAATAAAGCTTGATTTTCGGTCATGTGCTTTGAGCATCCACCATTCAAAGTCTTTTATTCTTTATTTTCTTTGGTACCTATAAAAAATAACTCAATTTTTGGTCTTGGTACCCATACAGCCTTAGGTCATTGGTAGTTAGTGTTAGTGGACTTTTGAATCCACTTGTAGTTGTCTTCAAAATGTAATCTCTTTTTGATAGAATAATAAAAAGCTATATGTCCAATTTTATTACAAAAATTACATGTGATATTAGAAACGGGTGAAGTAGAGGCTTTAACAAAGAAATTTCCAAGAGATTTTTGTTCTAAAAATGGTTTGTATCCAATTCCTCTATGAAAAACACATTTCTGTTCACCAAGCATTAAATCAAAATTTATCTTGTCTTGAGTAAATTTATGAACAATTTGAGTCAAATCTAAAACTTTTCTTCTAAAGAGGAATTTTCCTTAATTAAAGAATCGTAATCGGCTTTTCCTTTTTCATAATCATTTTAAATTTTCAAAAATTTCTTTACCTCATTTTCCAATAAAGAGTTCTTCTTATTAATGATGATTCAAAGCAAGTTTTTCAAATTCTTCGAGAATTTGATCATAAGAGGTAGATAATTCATCATATGAACAATTTTTATTTGAATTTACCTCATCATCAATAGCTATAAAGACATGTTGACAATTTATTCTTGACTTTCATCTTCTTCATGGTCATTATCATCACTCTAATCCTATGTTGATTGAAGTGATTTCTTTTTGATAAATCTATTCTTCTCTTCGCCCTGGTCTTTTTTCTTTTGGAATCGACGATTGTTGTTCAAACTTTTCTATTTTTTAACAAGAAGAAGTAGCTTATTAAGTTCTTCATCATTCATATTTTCTATTGAATTGTTTTCATCAAGTACGGATTTTAAAGCAATTTAGGTCATATTCTCTTCTTTGCTTTAATTGCTTTCTCCTTTGTCTCGGTGCGATTTAGTTCATATGTCATCAAAGTTTTATAGAGATCTTTCAATGGATATGTGTTGATATCTTTAGTGTTTTTAATCAACATTCTCAATGAACTCCATTCTTCTGAGCAAGGCCTAATCATTTATTCACAAGTTTACCGTTAGTGAATTTTCAATCAAAACCTTTGATACCATTAACAATATCGGTAAAACGAGTGATCATGTCAACAATCGGTTCATTCTATTTCATAAAGAAATTTTCAAAATCTTTAACCAAAATATTTATCTTAGTTTCTTTCACTTTTGTAGTTCCAACATGAATAATTTCTAATGCATACCAATTAAAGAAGTCTCTCAAAAGATATATCACTGTGATGCTATTGAAGAATATTTTGTTGAATGTTCTGTACATATATTTATATAGTTCAAAACGTTAAAGATTTTGGAAGTTCGGATGATAACGTCCGATCGACCGCCTCTTGTCTAGATGACCAATATAATCATTTGTACAAAAAAAATTAGAGGTCAGAATGGTCGAATTTTGGACCATTGGAGATTTCCGATCGACTCCCATGTAGTTTAGCATTTTTTACATTTTGGCCCCATTTATTTTGATTTGAAAGTTTTGAAAGACATTAATTTTTTAAGAGTATTTTTAACTAACTTTTCAAGATAAAAAGTGTTTTTCAAGTCCAAATATCATTTTTAAAAATCATTTTTTTATTTGATCAAATCATTGTATTCGAATGATTTTTAATGCACAAAATTGTTTTTAATGCATAGAAGGATCTCGAGCTTAAATATCAAAATGTTAGTACTTTTACATTTTATCTAAGAAATCAAGTCTTTGATCTTGTTCCAAAGTTTGGCTCTTAAGTTCTTGAATGTGTGACTTCGATCTGACTTCATTCATGAGTCTAATTTATAATGTTTTGATTTTGACAATACTTGATTGATTTTAACATTGAACTATTATCGCTCAAAATCAATTTTTAGAAACAATATTAATCTTCTTTTTTATGATCAAAGCATTAAAGATGAAATCGACCATATGTCAACACTTACTTGGTGCGAGCCTTTTGAAACTCCTTTGTATATCGTCTTAATTAGCTATTAGTTTGATGATTGGCTAATTATATGGATGATATGATAGTGCTGAACTCTACTTTTGAAGTTTTGATATTTCATTCTAGATTTTTACATTGAACATATGTTTGGTTTTAAATGATTGTTAGGAACTTAATGCTTTTCAATTAATTAGCTATTGATTGAATTACCTTGTATTTTCTATTGACATTTGATAGAAGGAATATAGATTTGGCATGTAATAATTATTGTAAAGTTCGATAGATGATATAGATATACCGCTATATTTTGTATGATCATTTTGATGTTCTAATAATTAAATGCATGTTTGCATATCTTTTTAGAGGTATAAGAAGATAACATGTGAGAATGTATATACTTCTACTCGAGAGAGATTATTAAATGAATTACAAACATTCATCTTCATATTTGAATAGATGCGGTCTAAATCTTGAATAGATATTAAAATGGATAAAAGTATGAGAATTCGTCATTCTAGTGTTTGTCAATTATTTTAGTCTCATAATGTTTCTACATTAATTAGTTGGATTAGTTAATTTAGTATAAATTTATATTGTTAATACACAACTCATCCATAAACTAATCTTGATTTTGATTATGGGGATTGTCATGAAAATAACATGATGACGGGGAGAACATAGTCCTTAATCACTTTGAATCAAAGAAGTATAATGATGAGAATAACCTACCATTGAGAGCATTATGGGAATTTCCATACTACCAAGTACAAAGAATAAAGGAAGTTGATAAGAATAGCATGCTTATGGGAGACTACATCGTTATAGAAATGATGAAAACCCCAAATAAGTTTAGATAATCAAAACAACACATGTAAAGAAGCATTAAAGAGATTCAAAGACACTCAAATCTCAATTCATGTAAATGATTGAGATACATTTCAAGAATCTGTCAATAATTTGAAAAATCAAATAGGTTAGTTGGCTAAAATGATCTCCGAATGGCAACCCAAGGAAAAAACAAATATAGAAGAAGTGGATGAACGAACCGAGGAATTAATCATGATAGAGCCAAATGAATCAATGACATTCAATGAAGATGAAATTTGTTCCCCTCTTTTTGTGCTTTACTTTATGTATACAATAACTCTCTTTGCTAACCACCACTATTCAATGTATTTATTCTTTCTAAACATAACATAAGCATGTTGTTCCATTCCAATTGAAATACGTCATTTAACTCTGTTTTTTTTTTCTGTAAATTGGATTGCAGAATATTGAACAATATTAAAGTAGGGAAAACAAAATTAAATTTTCATTTTCTGTATTGCCGAGTCATATTTATTAAGGATGACAACAGAGTAGAATGGGTCTATATCGCCCCGCTGTCGACCGGGGAATTTTAATTACCGCTTGCCTATTTACTATTCTATTATTCTTATATTATATATTTTATAATACAATAGTCATGATGATT
The DNA here is from genome assembly GCA_019097785.1 of Fraxinus excelsior. Taxonomy (NCBI): domain Eukaryota; kingdom Viridiplantae; phylum Streptophyta; class Magnoliopsida; order Lamiales; family Oleaceae; genus Fraxinus; species Fraxinus excelsior. The sequence continues at coordinate 11,786,350 of CM032643.1, forward strand.
CGAAGCACAATGACTTTTACCTCGACAACGCACCGATTCCTTGACTAGTTGTGGAATTCCTACCCCATTTGAGGTGGTGCACCGGGAAAAAAATAAATTAACATTCATATATTTAATATTGCATATTGAATAGACCTTATAAGTGATTGATGGAATTTTCGGACAATAACGATTAACCTACCATTATAACATATGGGATTTTTTTTTTCCTAATAGCTATAGGGAATCAAACCTAATTCATGTCGAGGGGTGGGGTTGCCTTACTCATTCTCTTCATCCAAACACAAACATTAGTTTATCACTAAACACGAATTTAGTATGATATTAAATTATTTTAGAGATGTCTTTGGTCACTAGTGGAGTTGGTGGGGGAGGAATAAATTATCTAATAATATCCAAAGGAAAGCTTTAATAATGGCCCACATTATAATTTTCTCTAGAACAAATTATTATACTTAGAATAAAGTGTAGTAATTATTGTAGACAAAAACTTATTAGGGCCAGACCTTGACTTTAATTCTACTTGGGAAGATTGCAAATTTGTCGCGCTTTTGAACAAGAGGACGCTTCAAAGACTAATTAGTTTGACATGATAAGTAGCGAAGACAATCATATCAACAAGTTGATCTAGTCAAAGTTTAATTAAAGAACTTTCAATCGGTCGAGAAGTTTCTAAAGAGAGTGACATGACTAAAAATAATATATTTGAGTAACATGCTCGGAATGATCAAGTTGGACACGAGAAAAATTGGATTATATGACTTGTAACAAAGACATATCTCAATATTTCCTCGATATTCAAGTTAGCAAAGATGAAGTATGAACACATTATATACTAAAAAGATAAATAATTGTGGATCGCATTCTGAAAATGTTATTATTTGTGGGTGAAGAGTCTTAGCCCCCATTTGGCGCCATTTTTTTATATTTCATTTTTTATACTTGTTTTCAACCATACATTTTATGAGACTCACAACTTTTATCAAATTATCAATTACATGTTTCGTCAACTTTTATCAAAATTTATAAAAAAAAAATTGTTTTTAACCAAACAAAAAGGGCTTAATAAGAATTGGAGTTGGGGTGGAGTCCTAAAGAACCGTGCACCTACTTTATATGGTTGAAAATTAGTTGCTTCATTGTGTAGGGTTAGAATAAACTTGAAACTCGAGTAATAGAGTAGTGATAATGGTGCAATTTTACCTTGTTTTAATAATTCATGGAGTCATTCTTTTTCTATTTTACCCAATCTTCCTTGAGTCTTAACTTCTATCACGTGGAAAGTAAGAATTAATTGTCTTTAAAATAGTCGGAACTCATTTGTTACTTTAACGAGACTCTTTAGCTTAAAAAAGCACTTAAAAATAACTTTTTTTTAACAATATATAACGTGATACTATAAGCAAATTACTTTTAAATACCTATTAAGTGTAGGCAAACATATATCATATTATTAGGAGCCCTCACGCAAGTTGCCTCCCATCTTATAACTAGTGGTGTGTGCAACTCTACTAATAAATATTCTTCCACCTAATTATCTATAATAATTTTGGATTTCTTTTCATCCAAATTAGTTGACACGATTAGTAAATATATCGTTTTAGATGCTACGTTCTTCTTGTCAAATCATCATTATAAAGGAAAATAAGGAATCAATTTTATTTGATTATGTTCTTGTTAATTTGTTGGATTTTTTCCGTACCGATAAAAGAATTGAAAATTCAATCTATGTGCTAATAATGCGATATGCTCCTTCAAAGAAGATGCATTTCACTTGATATAGGACACTTGATTATAACGATCTTACCAAGAATGTGTTTGACCTTGAAACATCATCATGATTCCTACAATAAATGGATTTTTTACATTGAAGGTGAATTTTGAGTTTGACTCTTGAATGATTATGTTGAACTTCGAATTTGGATGTGATATTTGCCAATAGATTTCGCCTCCACTTTCCTCCGCATGCAAGTTTCACGTGCACATGGAGCACACCTCTCAGGACAGAAAGGAGAGGCTGCTATTGTGTGCTCCCCCAAAGCTCAAGTATTAACGACGGACAACAAAATATATTAAGTGTGGGAGCGGCATAAACAAAGAAGAAAAATGGGAGTCGGGATTTCTATTTTTAGAGTGACAATATCAAATTCATGATTACTATAAAAAGCGAGAATAGGCAATAAGAAAAATAAAAACAAGAACACCCTTACGTGAAAATCCAAGATGAGAAAAATATGAACAAATAAGGAGAGATTCACTGTATCAATATACGAGTACAATAAATAAGGGTTTTTGGTGATCACTCTTCGACAAAAGCTCTCCACCTCTTCTATAAAAGCTTGTAAAGGCAAATTGAGCAACAAATACTAGCCAACTTCAAACAATGCTCAAACTTGACTACATGGAGCGGCTTGGTCATCATATCATCATAATTATCTTAGGTACCAATTTTGCTCACAACAATGTTGAGAATTACGGATTTTACGAACTAAATTCGACTTTACGTGCTGAATAATACAATTAACAAGTAACAAGTCACTTTTAATTATTTTTAGATGGTTAAACAAACAATCCAATTATCCTAAGTTGAATTACCGCAGTTTGTAATAAGAAAGCAATAAATAACACCAATATTGATGACGGAGAAACACAACTAAGTAAAAACTCCGGGACCAAGCCTACCTCCACTATAGACAATATGGATTACATTCCGTTTCCAGCCTAGTAAATTCCACTAGTTCCCGCTGTTGTAATTCCTATAATATTCAAGATTTGTTGTACCTGATAAGTGCGTTTTGTGCACTTAATTATGCGACAAAATATAATTAATTGTTGATATAAATGCTTGAATACGGTTTAATCCAATATGAATTGTGTTCGTAAGCTTACTTTGATGGAATTAATGAAATGTGTGCGAAAAAATGCGAAAATAACCAAAATGGAAGGAAATAAAAGTTCGGGGACTAAATTGCAATTATTCATAAGTCGACCCAAACGATGAATCACGCATGGAATCTCGCTAAGAATCTAATTGTCAATAATATGGATGACTAGAGGATGATGAAAGAGGAAGAAAAACCAAAAGTGGAATGAAAAGAAGATTGATGATCAATTTGCACTAGAAACAAAAATTTCACCATGCTATAGCATGGAAATATACCTTGCTATAGCCCAGACTTCAATAGAGATTTTTAAGAAGCATTTACTTTGCCCATGCTATAGCATGAGAATATACTTTGCTATAACAAGGCATGTTTCTGGCGTGAGAAAATTTTGTTTCCTTTTCCGATCCAACCACTTATGGAATGATATTTTGAGACTCTATTTAACCTAAAACTCGTCCAGAAACTAGGATTATGCATTCTTAGAGAGAAAAACACCATTGAAGAGCAAGGAGAAATGCTAGAACAAGGGTTTCACTTCAAGATTTAAGATTCAAACTTTAAATTCTAATTCTTTGGTGATGTCTTCCCTTTATTACTTTTCTTGTTCTTTAATTTTATTCATGCTAAGCGAGACTTTTTATATAATAGGTGAATGATGAACCTCGTATAGTGAACTTTTAATTTCTATTTTGAAATTTGATATCTAAACACGTTTGATGGATGTTGAATGATTTATATACACTTTCTTGCCTCTACAATTATATGCGCAATAGTTGTATGAGTTTGAGTGATTTATCTTATGCATTCGAAAGAAGGGAAATAGATTCTATAAGGTATAAATCATCGTAGGGTCCGATATGTGATAGAAATATACCGCTATGCTTTACGTGAATCTCTAAATATTTACAAAACGTCATGCATTCTTGTATATTGCATTTGTCATAGAAATATAGTCAAATGGTATGCTAGAGTAAGTTCAATTCTACTCGAAAAAGATTGTTGAATAAGTTAGAAGCATTGATTTTTCAACTAATTCATCGTGTTATCAAATTGTGAAATAGGGGTTAAAATGGAGCTTTGCTTGGTGATTCGGGATCCTAGTTCATTTTTTCATACATTAATTTCATTTAAATCTTTTGCATTGAAACATCATTTTGCATTTAATTTGTTATTTTATTTTAATTTGCATGCTAGTGTTAATTTAGTCATAGAATCACAACACATCTCAATTTTAATAGATTCGGTTAAGGTCGCGATAATAGAAATCAAGTTAAATCAATTCTCGTGGGAATGATACTCGAAATTTTAGGATTTTCACTTTATTACTTGTCAACGAACCGTGCACTTGCGGTGATTTAAATCTGAAACATATTTTTCATGAACATGTTTTTGGCACCGTTGCCGGGGATTGGGTATTAACTTGATTTTCATTATTTAGACACTAATTTGAACTTGCTTTTAATTTTAATTTATTTATTATTTTCAATTTAATTTATTTACTTGAGTTGAGCTAAGTGCTACTATTATTAGTAGGATTACCAAGAACAAATACAAATTGCTGATCAACAACTGGAACCAATTATAGTACCTGCAGCTCCCGCCAATGCGGAAGCACAATATGATGGAAATGCTTTGCTTGGGGATCTTTGGTCATCGCTCATCATTCAAAGCCAACCAACATTGTCTATCCAGCATTTGAACAGCCAAACTTTCAACTGAAGACAAATGGCATCCAACTCTTTCAGAATGGACATCAATTTTACGGGACAGCCAATGAGAATCCACATACACATGTATCCCGTTTCTTAGATATGTGTCAACATTTCAGATACCAAGGAATATCAGAAGATGCGATTAAACTGAGGCTGTTTCCACACACTCTTCGAGATAAAGCGCTTGAGTGGCTTGATTCCCTCCCGGTGGCAAGTATAACTACTTGGAACGACCTGGCTCATAAATTTTACACCAAATTCTTCTCACCGGCCAAAGTGGCGAGGCTGAGGCATGACATATCAATATTTAGCCAAAATAAAGCCGAATCCTTTGATGAAGCGTAGAACAGATTCAAGAACATGCTACGGAAGTGTCCTCAACATGGGTTTGACAAGCCAACACAAATCAGATTCTTCTATATGGGACTAACTCTGACTTTCAGAAACATGGTGGATTCATCATCAAACGACTCCCTAAGTACAAGGTCAACCGTGGGAGCTTGTGAATTGTTCGAGAGAATGGCTAATACATCAGTCATGTGGTCTTCAGATAGACTGGGTACAAAGAAAGCAGTCGGAGTGTATGGGGTAGATACCTATTCGACATTATCTGCAAAAATTGACTCCTTATTTCACAAGATAGAGGGCATAACACAAACTGTAAATTCAGCAAAGAAACCAAATTGTGAAGAATGTGGAGCAGAACATGGTACAACTAAATCTCATATCCTTACATAAAGGATGGAACATGTGGACTTTGCTCAATGGGGTCAACGTCAGCAAAACAACCCTCACTCTGAAACATATAATTCGGGATGGAATAATCATCCAAACTTCTCTTTGGGTAGAAACCAGAATCACAATCAGAATCATAATCGGGCGCAAAGGCAGTTTCAGCAAGAGAAGAAATCTCAGTTGGAAGACATGTTTGCAAAATTCATGGAAAAAATCGATAAATACATGGAAACCACTAATCAATTCATGAGAAAGACTGAAACGAATATCCAAAATCAGGGTGCAGCTATTAAGAACTTGGAGACTCAAGTGGGACAATTAGCTCTTTCCATGATAGGAAGAGTACCTGGTACATTGTCGAGCAACACAGAAGTAAATCCTAGGGAACAATGTCAAGCCATCACTACACGAAATGGAGTTCAGCTACTTGAGATATATGCAAAAAGGTCGGGTGCAAATAAAGAGCAAGTGGAGTCTTCTGAAGAAGAGAATGAGAAGCAGGCTGACAACACCAGGAAGACACCGGTAAAAGAGAATCCAGCAATCTCACAGAAATTACCAGATAATTCAGTCAATCCCTATGAGCCATCCATTTCATTCCCACAACAGTTGAGAAAGCATCAATGGGAGCAACAATACAAGAAATTTCTCAAAGTTTTCACGAAACTCCATATAAATATCTCATTTGTCGAAGCACTGTTCAAAATGCCTGGTTACGCTAAGTTCCTAAAAGATATTCTATCCAAGAAACGAAAGCTGGAGGAGCGTGAGACAATAATACTAATAGAGGAGTGCAGTGACGTAATTCAGAAAAAGCTCCCACCAAAACTAAAAGATCCAGGAAGTTTTACTATACTTTGCACTATTGGTGAATGTTATTTTGAAAAAGCTCTTTATGATCTTGGTGCAAGTATTAATTTAATGTATCTATCTGTTTTCAGGAAACTCATACTAGGGGAAGCCAAAGCAACTGCGGTGACACTATAATTAGCTGATCGATCATTTGCACATCCGAGGGGGTTAATTGAAGACGTGCTAGTCAAGGTGGACAAATTTATTTTCCCAGTGGGTTTCCTCATTATGGATATGGAAGAAGACAAGGACATCCCACTTATCTTAGGCAAGTCATTCCTAGCTACCAGTAGAGCTCTGTTAGATGTTGAAAATGGTCAGTTAAATTTGAGATTTGGCGATGAACAGATCACTTTCAGCGTTTTCAATGTTATGGATGAGTATATCAAGTCAGATAAGTGCTATCAAATTGATGTGTTAGAGGAGGTGTTGCAGAAGAAAATTGTGTTTCAAAACTTTTCAAACATTGCTGATGACCAATATGTGTATTCAACCCGAACAAAATCTTAAGAAGCAAGAATGCTACATTGTTGAGTTTGAAGCAGTTTATGAGGGAAAATCAGATGACACGGACAAAGTGAAGGTTGAAGTTTGGAGGAACGTTGCGGTAAGAAAGAAAATGTCATTGAGGAAGCTAATCAGGACCTCCAAGGTTATGTTCGACGTACTCTAATAGACCACCATGGTACAGTCGAACTATCGACTATAAACTAGTGCTGGATGTGAGACAACCCATCATTTCTACCCTTTTACTTATTTCGCTTTTTGCAGTAATTTGATCATTTTTCAATTTTTATGTATTTTGATAGTTCTAGGTCATCATTCACTTAGTTGGTTCATGATTAGCACACACCAAGCCACAAGGAAAGTCTGCATCCCATTCACCGAGCAAGGATGCTAGTGCTACTAGACCCAGTTTTCTCCCACATTCCACTACCTCCTCCATTCTGATCAGGGGAGTACCAGTCCCTCTTTATGTTTTACATTGTTCATTGTCCTTGATTTTGCATGTTTAAAGTTTTTATATTCTGACATCGATGGCAATGTCAATTTCAGTTTGGGGGTATATTTGTCCATTCTAATTGTTCTACTTTATTTTTTTTACTTTACTACTTTCTGTGTGTTTGTCGAGTGAATTTAAACTCAAAAAAAATTGTTTATTTCAATATTTTTTTATTTGCTTTGTATGCTTGTGTGGGTTTAATGGTCTTGCCGGCAATGATGATAATATTGGAATCAGTATAGCTATGAATAGTGGAAATTATGTATGTTAAATTGATCGATACTTGTCTATGTGGAACTTGACATTTTTGCATACAATAATTGTGTTGGGCACGTTAAGCTAATGATGGGGTGTTTGAGTCATAGTTGAGTTTAACATGATAAGTCAACCTCGAAAACTTCTATTGCACCATTCGAAAAATCTTCATTTTAGAAGTTTGGAGATGATTTAGCTGTTACAGGGAAACATTGAGACAAGTATGGATTCCATGTGTGAGAATTGTGTTGTGTGGATTGGATTAAACTAATGAGACAAAAATGAGGTAAAAGTTCCAAGTCAGAGGTTAGTTCTAGAAATTGGGTGTCTAAAAGAAAAGGGGCATTGTACTAATCATTAAATTGCTAAGACATCTGTTTAAGCTTGTATAAGTCGAGTGATTAAGCCTGTAAGGATTTAAAACATGGTGCCCTATGGTCATCTGATTTGGGAGTCAACGGTCTAAAGGTCGCTACAGGGGTTATATAGAAAGCAAATGAAAGATGTGAAAAAGAAAACAAAAAAAAAGTATCCATCCTTGAATAATCTACATATCTCTATGTATGTAATGCATTGATTAGCCACAGACGTCTTATTGATAGAATCATATCTCTGATGCGAAGCAAGTAACCTAGTTTAGTCTTAACGGTTGAAACAATAAAAGAAATAGGATAATCCATGCTTGTTGAATTGCGTACTTATGACCGCGAGATCTATCCAAACAGAGAGGGTAAGGACTAAGTAAATCAAAACTATACTCTAGAACATACCCATGGATCGTTGAGTGAAAAAAATAAGTTTGGGGTGTGAATCTCTCGAGCAAAGAAAGAAAAAAAAATTTAACTATTGCAAGTCGGGATTTGCACCCATCATCAGTTTGGTATGCTTTGCATGAGTATGCACACACATACACATCAAGTTCTGCATGTGATAGGTGGAGGTTGATTTGAGTTTGCACTATGGAAATTGTTCATTAGTTAATTACTGAATTCTGATCCTGAGATACGGCAGGCTGTTAAACCATGTTTTGCGTAAAGTTAGGTCATCATCTTGTTTGAGGACAAACACCAATTCAAGTTTGGAGAATTTGATAAGTGCGTTTTACGCACTTAATTATGCAACAAAACATGATTAATTGTTGATATAAATGCTTGAATATGGTTTAATCCGATATGAGTTGTGTTTGTAAGCTTACTTTGATGGAATTAATGAAATGTGCGCGAAAAAAGGAGAAAATGACCAAAATGGAAGGAAATGAAAGTTCGAGAACTAAATTGTAATTATTCATAAGTTGACCCGAACGATGAATCAAGCATGGAATCTCGCTAAGGATCTAATTGTCAATAATATGGATGACTAGAGGAGGATGGAAGAGGAAACAAATCCAAAAGTGGAATGAAAAGAAGACTGGGGATCAATTTCCACTAGAAGCGAAAATTCTACTATCCTATAGCATGGAAATATACATTGCTATAGCCCAGACTTCAACAGAGATTTTTAGGAAGCATTTACTTTGCCCATGCTATAGTATGAGAATATACCTTAATATAGCAAGGCATGTTTCTGGCGCGAGAAAATTTTGTTTCTTTTTCCGATCCAACCACTTATGGAATGATATTTTGGAACTCTATTTAACCTAAAACTCGTCCAGAAACTAGGGTTATGTATTCTTAGAGAGAAAAACACCATTGAAGAGCAAGAAGAAAGGCTAGAACAAGGGTTTCACTTCAAGATTCAAGATTCAAACTTTAAATTCTAGTTATTTGGTGATGCCTTCTCTTTATTACTTTTCTTGTTCTTTAATTTTATTCATGTTATGCTAGACTTTTTATGTACTAGGTGAACGATGAACCTCGTATTGTGAACTTTTAATTTCTATTTTGTAATTTGATATTTAAACACGTTTGATGGTAGTTGAATGATTTATATACACTTTCTTGCCTCTACAATTATATGCGCAATAGTTGTATGAGTTTAGGTGATTTATTTTTTACATTTGAAAGAAGGGAAATAAATTCTACAAGGTATAAATCATCGTAGGGTCCGATATCTGATAGAAATATATCACTATGCTTTACGTGAATCTCTAAGTATTTACAAAACGTCATGCATTCTTGTATATTGCATTTGTCATAGAAATATAGTCAAATGGTATGCTAGAACATGTTCAATTCTACTCGAAAGAGATTGTTAAATAAGTTAGAAACGTTGATTCTTCAACCAATTTATCGTGTTATCAAATTGTGAAATAGGGGTTAAAAGGGAGCTTTGCCTGGTGATTCGGGATCCTAGTGTGCTTTTTCATACATTAATTTCATTTAAATCTTTTGCATTGAAATATCATTTTGCATTTAATTTGTTATTTTATTTTAATTTGCATGCTAGTGTTAGTTTATTCATAGAATCACAACAACACATCTCAATTTTAATAGATTCAGTAAAGGTCGTGATAATAGAAATCAAGTTAAATCAATTCTCGTAGGAACGATACTCGAAATTCTAGAATTTTCACTTTATTACTTGTCAACGAACCGTGCGCTTGCGGTGATTTAAATCCGAAACATATTTTTCATGAACAATACCCTCCAGCTTCCTGATCTTCTACATTTAGATGTTGTCTAGCGAACTCCACTAGATTTCTCGATCTACTTCCTGTAGATTCCAAGATCTGCTGTCTCCTTCCAGCTTCCCTATTTTCTTCAATTGTCTCTTCCAAGTGGACTTTCAAGAATCTCCAATTCTTGTACTTTTCCCGTGCTTGCAGTCCAACCTATCTTAACCTCCAGCAACCTGTGAAGTTCAACTGAGAAAGAACCTTCTTAAGGATATTTAGGAAGTATGTGTTTTGAATTTTTCAATTTGATGTTTTCCCAAAGTGTAGTTGAAATATCTCAAGACTAAAAAGAATAAATCACAAAGAATGAATATGTTCTTGGATCTCTAAAGAATAATATGAGGCAAAAGAATAATAATCAACCACACCAAATTTCGTACATAAGCTTGGGTATTTATAGGAGAGGGTAATTAGGTTGAATAAGACGGAAGAAAATATTTCAAAACATCAAATTAGGATTTTTGATCGCTTGAGCGATAAACTGGTGACAAGTGAGTGGCTCACTGTCGCTAGAGCGAGAGCTCAGTGACAAGCAAGCGACATACATTCTGTTTTTGTCGCTTGAGCAGTGTCCATACGATATGCTAGCGAAAATATGGCATCGTGTTTCTCCTTTTCTCATGCTCGAACCACATACCTCATAACACAATTTATACAAATTGCACCATAGATCCTTGACTTTTACAACATGTTACAAATTAGTCATTTTGTCTACAGAATTGCCAACGCTAAAAATCTAACAAACTCCTCATTTGACATTCTGTGACAAAACTATAAATAAGTCAAGGAAAACTAAATATGAAATCTAAACTACCCAACATTCATCAAACTAATGTATGTTGCATTCTTTGTTAAACATGTTTCCTGAAATCCAAACCTCAAATATCAAGTATAAAAGCACATGATACATGAAATGTAATAATTGAAATTCATAATCATAAATAAACATGCTAGTTTGAGACGTGTCATTAATGTCAATCAAAACACCAACCGAAACATTAACATCACAAAATATCAAAATTTAAACAGTTTATGCATTATGATATGGAATGCAATGCAATGTCAATTCTCCCCCGTACTGTAAACTCTTAGCATAGTTATGCAGCATGCAAAATGTATCTATGTCTCTCCACAGTGACCCCTGAACATAAAATGCAAATGTTATGCATTCAATTTCAATTTCAATTCTCCTCCTTGTGTAACCACTCTCTCTCCCATTTTTGTCACAAATGACGAAGGGATAAAGACTTTTAACAATAACATAAAATCACTAAAAAATGCAGCCGTTAGCATGCAAAAGTATAATCAACGTACAGTAAACCATCTCATATACTTAATTCAAGTTAACATGAAGTAAATTGTATAAGTGACCCATATGTGTAAAGTGTCACTAATCATTCGTAAGTGTGACTCTAAACTTTAATTTTGTAAGAAATGACATGCTAAACATCACTGCTAATAAGTGTATTCCTCTACTTATGAAAGTCAAATCATTTAAAGTGCATTAGGACCTTCAAACAAAAGCTAAATAAAATCTCATTTTGTATTTATATTTTCTTTTCTCCCCTTATATATATGAGAAATCTGACAAGCTTAATTGCTCAAGTGAAATAGGCTTCGAAGAGGGGTATAAGATATTGATCCTTTTTTTTTTTTTCGGGGATAAACGTGAGCTCAGGTTTAATAAAAAAAAAATGTCAATTCACGTTCAAAGTCACCCTACTAACATGTGATTGTTATCCCAAATCTTACACACTCGATAAAGTCTCACTAACAATATCATAGTGAGTGCAGTGCAGATGATATATGAAGAGACATATACTAAGTACTCCATAAATAATCTAAGCCAACAATAGAACTTATGTTACATCTCATCAATTAATCTCATGTGTGATCACAACCAACAAGATCAAGTTCATTATATATTAAAGTATAAAAAAAATGTCCCGCAATAAAAATTCTTTTTTTTTTGTAAAACTTTTCAAGTCCAATATACGTTTTTTTTTGTTTTAAATTTAAAAATATGAATGCACTAAGTACACAAAAACAAAAAAAAAATCAAACACACACAAAACAATAAAAAAATATGCATGAATTCTCTATCTAGAAAATAAATAAACAAATATGATGCATGCATAAATCAATGTCACACATTGATAAAATACGAGCATGCATAAAAAAAACCTAATCAATTAGGTATACAAATGTTCTTACCTTTAAGAGCACCGTGATCTATTTCACAATTTTTTAGATCACTTTTTTCACCTAAACTTGCCTAGTAACATAAATATTCTTATTTATATGTGTCATTAACTTTGTCAATTGACTTACTTGATTAGTAAGAAACTCAATTTGACCAACAAATTTCTGATGCTTATTTCTATTTTTCTTTCGGTTCAGGAAATGACGACATCTAAGCTTTATGTGTCCAACTCATCACAGTGAAAACATGTAGGGATAAAATTAGGACCAAAGTTATGAGATCATTGATATCTATTCTTAGGTTGGCCGTTCATACGCTGTCTAGTAGGCCTCTGTCCTATATATCCCTTATTTTTAGGTTCGGGATTAGGCACATGTTTAAGTTGGTCAGTACTAGAGACAAATGTGGTCTTAGATGTACTAACAATATTATGATCATTTTTTATTACATCCTAAATCTCCCTTATTACAAGCAGGGTTGCCCATTCCCAAAATGTTATTTAATTTCATAGAACCACTAGAAAATGCAAGAACTTGGGACTTGGAATACTCTAGATCGCTCAGTAGATTTTTAACTTGGATTTCTAAGGTTTCCTTTTCAACTGTCAGCTTATTAACTCTCCTAGAGGTCTTCTCAAGCTCACTAGTGAGATTCCTAACCTGGGTATTTAAAGATTCATTCTGGATTTCACGTCACTCAAGATCGAGATAGATTCCTTAAAGTGCGCTAGTAACATCTCGTTTTCCAATTCAAACTCCTTATTCTCCACACTCAAGGCTTTGTTTTTAGTAAGAATCTTAATACTTAGCTCATACATTTTATCATAAGCCTCTTGGATATCTTCCTCACTCATAAACTCTTAATCGAAATCCTCAAGTTCTCTTCTCTTTCATTCTCCTAGTTAGATACATTCTTAATTTTCGTAGTAAAGACAATATATTTTTCACTTTCCTCGTGTGTGGATTTCTCAATCTGATTCTCAGTGAGAGTAGCATTCATAGCCTTATTCGAATTTTTCCTACTGCTAGGGCACTCATTCCTAACGTGGCCAAAATCTCAACAATTATGACATCTCACAGATTTAGAACTTTTCCTGAACTCACTTTGACCACTTCTAAGTTTCTTTTGTGGTTTTTGTTTATTCATAAACATTTTTCGAATTTTTTAGCAAAATATGCTAACTCCTCTTCATTAGGAGAATCTGAATCCGATGACTCTTTATGACTATTCCTCACAATTTTTAAGACCAATGTAAGTTCATAAGTTTGGAGAGATCCAACCAACTCTTCCACCTTAATAGAGTTTATATCCTTACTCTTCTCAATAGCAGTGATTTTAGCCCTATATCGCTTGGGTAAGGATTTAGGGATTTTTCTTACAATTTTATGCTCTGGGATTCTCTTGCCTAGGTTGAAACTTAGAATTCACTATGTCGTTTAGGTTCGCATAAAACTCATCAAATATTTCATTCTCTTTCATCCTAATCTCTGCAAACCTAGTCGTTAACATCTGCAACTTAGAATTCTTTAACGATTGTGTTCCCCATATGTGGTTTGTAAGATATCCCAAACCTTATTGACTACATTTTTGGCATAGTCGGATCAACTGGCTTAGCTAGCTCAGAAGAAGCACCCACTCTGAGTAATAGTAGTGTGGCCAATTGGCCGAGAAACCCTCTAAGGAACCCCCTCAGGAAAACTAATGCAAAGTGTTGTCACAAGGCGATAAATAAGGTACGTATAAGAAAGTCCCACCCGAGTCTCTGTGATATGAAAGGCACGCAAAATCTACTGACATATGAAAGTGGGGAGATCAATAGAGTCACCGTACAATAGGGTGTACAAAAACTAAGCCCTCTCATGGGTAAAGAAGAGGTATGCGGACTGACCACAGATTTGTACACACAATGTGCAACAAAATCTACCGGTCAGTGGGTAGAGATCCAGTGCGCATCGCACATGGACCACCTTCCAACGGTGTGTTGAACATTGTGGAACAGACTGGAGAGTCATATGGTAGAGTATCAACATACATATAAGGAAACAAAGGGTGAACGACTCTAGGAATATGAACAAGACTCGATATGAAGTCAGGTGTGATCTTAATTGTCCTACCTCGAAAAAAACCCTAAAAGTCGAACCGCTAACATCATGAATGTTAGCGTAAACTCCTAAACTAGAAGGCTAGGAGGGGGGTGTCAACTCAACCAATAAAGGCTTCCAACCCCGGGAAGTGAAAATAGCAGCAAGGTCGGGGGACAGGTCATACATAATGACCTAGCGCTCAAACAAGACGGGCCGTAAAGAAAACTGCGACCCAAAAGTATCTTGGGCAATTGCAGAGATGAACCTAGACCTACTATAAGAAGTGGAACTACTAGGCGTCGAAGCGACAGTACGAGCTCTCTTAGGCGGCATCTGAAATGAGTAGAATCAATACATCAATATCTCGATATGATAGACAAGAAAGCATAAGATGTATGAATGTACGTAAAACGGGTTGCAACGTACCCTAGAATGAATGCACAATGAGATGTCGTGATGTCTAGACGTAGGTAACGTGAAGACATGACGAATATCGTAATGTCATGTTGTAGTGATGTGACGTCACCTCGCGGTGCCAACACCAAAAACAACCAAACCAAGACAACACACTCTACGCCATTATAAACCAACAATGGCTCGCAACAAAAAAAATCCAACAAGACAACCACAAAAACATGCCCAAACTGAAAGTAAAGCTCTCAACCTCTCTACAACACCAATTTTCAATTCAACAACTACACCTCAATCACAAACCATCAACAAACCCTAATCCATCATCTATCAATACACCACATGAAAATGAGTAAATGGGATAAAGAACATCAAACAACCCAAAAAATCGCGCCAAAATGGTCCAAACATCAAATGTTCATTGCAAAATTGTACAATAATTGAGGACATTGTATGATAATGAATAAAACAAGAGGTGCAATTGCCAAATGTGAATCAAGAATGATCAAAAACTGAAAACTTCAAAAAAATTCGCAAAAATGAGAAGAAACTAGGGTTTTAGTAATGTACCTTTTAATTCGTTGATTAGATGAAATAGTACCACAGTTGATTGATTTTGAATGTTTAAGGAGTGGGTAAAACTTAAATTGGACGTGGGTTAAAGAATTTTGGGAAAATTCAAAGGGAAAAATGAGAAAATTCGTGTAAAACCCTGAAAAAGAACATTAAAATTCAAAAATACGGCTTGTCGCCCGAGCGATAGTCAAGCGAGCCAGCTTCCGCTTCTATCGCTCAAGCGTGACTCAACGATAAGATAGCGAATTTTTTTTGACAAAAATAGCACTGAATTTCTAAAAATTGAGAAAAATAACACTTTTTAAATTATTTAAATTAAAATAAATTAAGCTCTTGATACCCAGATGAACTCAACCACACATGTGTTCACAAGTAGAGCATAATCAATAAAAACTTTTCCATGTACTTAATCAAGTTCAAAATGGAGTAAAGTATATAAGTGACCCATGTGCGTAAAGTGTCACTATTATCTCATGAACATGACTCCAAATCTTAAAAGTGTCACTATTATCTCATGAACATGACTCCAAATCTTAAATTTGAGAGAAAAGACATGCGAATATCATTGTTAAATAAGTATTTTCCTCACTAATGAAAGTCAAACCCATACGATTTCTAAGACTTGAAAACGAGCTCAATTACATAAATATTATATTTTCTCCTCTTGAATTTGATCATATAATATTTAAGTCGTTTTTCTCAAATATTGCATCTTATTTGTAGAATCTTGTCCATTAAGTGACTAACTTGACCTCTGTAATGAGCTTTAGGTCGATTAACCCAAGTCAATTGACCATATGTACCAGGTTATGAGAAACCTCTCGAGCTTAATTACTCGAGTCATATAAGTTTTGAACAAAAGTATAAGATGAACCAAACTAATTTTTTATTTATTTAAAATAATAAAAGGAGATGCATCATGAGTTAAGGTCATCTAAATATATGTCAATTCACGTTCAAGGTCACCTTACTAACAGATGACAACATCTCAAATCTCACACATGCGATCCACACTCACTCACAAGATCACACTGTGTGCTGTGCACATGGTACATGAAGAAATTTATACTCAAAACTTCACATTAAGCCGAACCAAGTAATGAAAATGACAGTGTGGAACAGATGAATGCATAATTGGTCACAATTCTATATTTAAGAGTACCATGAAATGTCTAAAGCCCAATAAACAATTGTTTCTTCCATCTTTTTTTAAAAAAAATCAATACCTAAAAGAAAAGAAAAGAAAAACACAAAACGAAACAAAACACAAATAAGTGAAATGCATGCAAGAATGGATGGACTTAATGAACTGTACATGCATGCACCTGAGAAACCAATCAAGGCGAAATATGGATGCTCTTATCTTTAAGAGCATGATCAATCTCACGACCTTCCAGGTCGCTCTTTTTAACCCAAACCTTCTTAGAAGTAGAAGTGATTTTAGTTAACCAAGTTATCATCTTAGTTAAGTAGCAAACCTGGTTGCCAAGAAAGTTAACATTGCTAGAGAAATCTTGACTTTTACTTCTAGTTACAAGTTTATGACACCTAGGTCTTGTGTGTCCCAGTGAGCCACAATGGTGACAAGTAGGAATGAACCTAGGTTCAAACCTGCTCGGACGTTGTTGCAGGTATGTTGGACGATTGACCATACGTTGTCGAGTATGTCTCGATCCTAAGGCATTTTCGCTCTTTGGTTCAGGATAACCAATATTTCGAGCTTTGTTAGTAGCCGACACGAACGTGGTCTTGGATGTACTAGTAATAATATTACCATTATGAACGTAATCCAGACCATGCCTATTTCCAGCAGACTTGTTCATCCCCAATAAATTATCAAGTTTCTGCGAACTACTCATGAATGATTGGAGTTGAGTGTTAGATTTCTCAAGATCACTTGTTAAGGGTTTAACTTTGGCTTCTAAGTTTTCATTAACAAACTTCAACTCACTTAGATTTTTGGTAGAGCCTTGAAGGTCTCTAAGAGTTTTTCTTCTTCTCTTTCAAGATCATTTACCTTTTTCAGTACAACTTTATTGACTTTTTTTTATTTTTTATTTTAAGACTCTCCTCAAATAGTTTACGATAAGATTCGTGAATATCATATTCATCCTCATATTCTTCACTCTGTTCATCACTTTCAACCTTATCAATCTCCTTATCAAATTCAATAGTAGCTATAAATGTGAAGGCCATGAAATTTTGTTTATCCTCACCATAGTTGTATCATTCTGCATACTCGAATTTGATTCATCATCACTCAAGGTCATTGCTAATACCTTGAGTCTTTCTCTATTCGAACTCCTTTTCAAATTTAGACATTCATTCATATAGTGACCGTAACATTGACACTCATGACATCTAACAGATTAGATTTTCTTATTGACAGTTATAGAGTTATTTTTTTCACATCTTTCGAGAATTTATTAGGGATTTCAGTTTTTCGTTTTTGAGACTTTCTCATATTCTTCATCACCTTCTGAAATTTTTTAACAAAAAAGCTATTTCATCGTCTCTAAGTGTCTTAGTATCAGTAGACTCACTCTCTTCTTCTTCAACAGTATTCATGGCTATGGATTTTACCTTTTTAGGTTGAGAAACAGCGAGTTCATAGGTTTTAAGGGATCCTACGAGTTCTTTTATTTTAATTGCATTTAAGTCCTTACTTTATTTAATCGTCGTGCCTTTAGATCTAAACCTTTCAGATAGGAATCTAAGGATTTTTCTAACGATCTTAAACTCAGGAATACTCATAACAAAGTTAAAACAAATATGAGTGTTATGAATTTAAACCTTTAAACTATCTCGAGTGACATAGAACATCTCTTATGGTATGAGTTTATTGAAAAAAAAAAATTTAAATTTCAGCCCACCCTAACGTATCTTTCCGGCTCCGCCCCTAGAGTTAAGGCTATGTTTCCTGGAATAGAGATTCCCGCTACTACAGAAGACCTTGGAGAGTCACGTTTGACGAATGCATAGAGAATAATTATAAATCGGAAAATAGCATTTGACCCATGCTATACACAAAAAATGCAGTCTACTGATAGTACATACCTAAGTATTTCACATACCAAGAATGAGGTTTTTTGTTAACCATGTCTTCGATTTTGTAGGTCCCTTAGTATACCTCCTTAATGACATGATGAAGGTACCTAATTGGGGCCTATTAAAATATTTTTATTTTTTTCTTATCTTCGATTTACTTATTTATTTAGTTTTTAAATACAATTTAAATCTAACAACATAATAAGAGTATTGTGAAAGGCATGCCCAACTCTTCAACTAATAGAGAAGTCCCCACCACATTAGGGGGGGGGGGGGGGGGCAACGAGGGATTGGACCGGAACATTTTGCCTTCTTCGCATAAAATGAACGAGTTATTTACCTTGTTAATTGTGTGTCTAATAGTGTAGATTCTAAATAAACGCGTTTATATCAAAATTTTCAAAAACTCTAGTTCAACAAAATAAATTGTCAAGCGCGTTATCAAAATTTAGCGAAACTCTTTAAAAGTTGTGTCTCAATTTTATTTGTATTTAAAATTGTTAAATAACTTAAGTTGTCTTTTATCTTTCGACTTTACAAATACTAGTGTACATGTACCAAAAAAAATTTATAGTATTGAATAATTTCAAGTATACTATACAACAACTGTTTTTTTAAACATTTTTCTTCTTTTATAATGCTAATGTACATCTACCAAAATAATTTATTTACTTTTCTTGTGGTAGCAATAACTGGCTACCTGCCCTGCCATGCATCAATTTTTCAATCCTATGCTCGTAAGAAGTGTAGTCTAATACAACAAAATCTTGCAATTATTAAACTTATGTGTCAATATTTGGTAACCTAACCTAATCCCAATCCCCAGGTTGATGCAAATTACATGTTTATCATTAATAAAAGGGATAATTTCAACAACGGTCCCAAATCATTTTTTCCAGACTTCATCAAAACTTTTCATTCGTGTCAACCACAATCCCAAACCTTTTATTTTATTGTAGTAGAAGAACATATTGAGGAATTTCGTCCATTTGACTATTAGTTAATAAAAAATCAACGACTTGACCAAAATTTGACCAATTCTATTAGGGTAAAATAGTAATTTTATATTATCTTATATAAAAAAATAAAATAATTAAATTAAAAAAAGCCCCAAAACCAACTGTGAAAATTTGGGATCGTAGCTATTATTATCATTTTAAAACTGGTCAAAATTTGATCATATCGTTGACTTTTGATCAACTAACGATAATCCTTGCATTTGTTTTTCTGGTGCAACAGAATGAAATGTTTTGGACTAGGGCTCAAATAAAAGTTTTGAGCCAAAAAAAAAAAGGCGTAAATATTGAAATCATAACTACAATTATTCCTTAATAAAAACTTGCCACCAACAGGAAAAAACAAAGTTAATTTCACTTTGGCCACTAATTTTTTAGTAAAATCTCATTAAGCTACCAGACAAATGAGCTTCAATTTTTTATTTTTTTCAATCAAGTAAATGAACTTTAATTTATTTCAATGTTAGTTATTATATATGCTGGTCTTGTCGTTAATTTTAACGTCACATTAGCCCCATTTTAGATAAATCATGAAATTGAATCGTGAAATTGGAGATGAAGCTTTGATTGTGTTTTATGAGTTACTATCGATTTTGATAGACAATTTATTTTCAAGTTGTGGTTAAATCACATATATATTAACATAGGGTTGTGATGTAATGTTTAGTAACCACAGAGACCATATTACATGTACTTTGAGTTTAAGCATCGTTGGATGAATTATACTAAATCTTGGTGATCTAATGAAGATAAATTAAAGTTTAATGACCTAACTGAGATTTCATTGAAGTTCAGTTACCAAAATGAAACTAACCCTAATTCATTTTTGTCTTATTGTGTAGGTGACAATAATTATTATTTGACTAAAACCACAAACGAACGTCGCTATTATTATTTGACTAAAACCACAAATTATGTGAACGTTATTATGCATTTATTCCTATCAACCCTGCGCAAATTAGCATCATCCACACACTGTAAGACGACACTTCTGTGGACAATTTTGTAACTTCACGCATAGTTTTCTCCCCGTCTCTTTTTCCTGGAAATTTTGAAGGCTTCCTAAATGAGAGTCCCAAGGCGAAAAGTACAAGTTTTAAATGACAATTTCTTTACTAATGTTCATAAATTCGAATCATCATGAAACTGGTGAGAAATAAAAGCCATAATACATATGTTGATCACTAAAAATGACGTGACAAAAAGGAAATATATATTTCAACTACAGTGCTATTTTAGAAACGCGTGCCATTATCGAAATGTTTAATATTTTGATTGGTCGTTGAGGATTGCCAGCAAGTTATTATGACATCTATGTCTCAGCTATGACATCGGGTAATGATGATCTGACACTCAATAATCATGGGATAGCTTGTGATTGGTTGTAAAAAAGGTACTAACGTCGCTGACAGCTACCACGTGTCTTGTTGGTAGGACAGTGTAGTAAGGATTTATTAATCATGATGTTCCCATTAAATTAAGAAGACTAATGTTCGATTTTAAACTTTTTTGTATTAGACATGAGTCCCATGATCTTCTTTCTAATTTAGGTCAATCCTATTCAAATTAATTGGGGCTAGTGCCAAGCGAAAGACACAAGCTCATGAAAAAATTTGTATGAATACAATTTGTATATATCTTTTAAAAGAGGTACTCAAGATCAAATAAAACAAAGGATTTCCAATAGAAACTATCTTGTAAAATTATTTTTTCTTAAAATTACTTTCTACCACAAATTTTACGGAATTTACAATATTTATTTATTATACTTTTTAACCGTATATTTTCTCAAGAAATATTTTTCACTAAAAAATATATATTTGCCAAACAAGCTTTGTCCATACTAATTATTTTTCCATTTCTTTTGTACTTTTCTTCCTAATTATTAAACTTCTGAGAAATGAAATCCCAGAACTACCCTTCTTTTCTCCTCTAATTACCTCAGGCGATATTCGGCGTCGAATCAATTACAGATATTTCTGTCTCCCCCATCCTCTCTGGTCCACTCTCTCACTCTCTCTCTCTCTCTCTCTCTCTACATATATATACAGTATATTTGCTGTATGTATATATATGCACACATTATCACGGGTCTCAGAGCACAGAGCACAGAGCTCTTACTCTACTGCTATTAAATGCGCTATTTTTTCTCTTCCCTTTTTATTATAATACCTAAATGTTGAAGAATTGAAGTTAATTTGATGAATTGTTATTTCTTGAGATCTGAAGCACTAGTGTTTGAAGCCATTTGATGAAAAATGAAACCGAATACTCGGCTTAGTTCTGCTGTTTTTCAGCTCACTCCAACTCGAACTCGGTATAATTTTTTACTTTTTTTTTGAAGTATTTCAGTTTCCTTCTATTTTTTCTTTGCTAATGGATTATTGCAGCATCTATGTGACCTTTTGTGTTGTTGTTTGTATACGATTTTGTTTTTAATCATTTGAGCTGAAGGCCTGCCTCCTCGTGGGTACTCACCCCTTGCAAGCCGGTTTTAAGAGTGGGTCGTTTAGTTAATAAAGTTTTCTGTCATTTACTGTTTGGAAATTTTGGAAAGTATATGTAGCATTTATGATGTAAGTTTTTTGTTGGTTCTATTCCTTTTGATATGGTAAGTACCACTGCAATTTCCTGGGGATTTCTATTACCAAATTGTATTTTCATGGAGTTATACTATAAAAATGTGAGACGTCCAATTGTTTGATTTTTTGTTGATATGTTGAAAATTGATACTGTTGTATTGGTGAGCCATTAACTTAAAATGTAATGAATTTTGAGGTGCAAATTTTCTTTGGAATTGAAAGATTCTGCTATTATTGTATGAAAAAATTAGTACTTAATATCTCTTAGTTTCCTCCTCTTTGTTTTATTTCTTTTAAGGAATTGTTCTGAAAATATTACCGCTTTATGTATTTAGATGATAAATGGATCTTGCAATTTTATTGATCGATATTATTTGAGCACTTATCCTTTTATGTTGATAGTGTAGTTGGAAGATCACATGTGGAATTTCAGTCTCCAACTTTCAAGTTTGTAATTTTGATGCAAAGCTCATGGTCTTTTGATTGTCAGGTGTGACTTGTTTATCTTAGCAAATGACAAAAAAGAGAAAATTGCGTCAGGATTGCTAAATCCTTTTCTAGCCCACCTAAAGGTTGCTCAAGATCAGGTTGCGAAGGGTGGTTATTCAATTTTACTTGAACCGGAAACTGACAGTGACACAACTTGGTTTACAAAGGCCACTCTGGAAAGGTTTGTATGGCAATTTGATGTCCTTCTTGAATCTTGATGGCATGTTTGTAGTCAATGTGACACAGTTTGTACATTTTTTCACGTAACATCTTATCGACTTGCTAGAATGTAGTCTTCCTTTTTAGGAAGATCATCTAAATTCTAACTTTAAAGGAGGAGATGTGATTTAGAATAATGGAAAAATGATGACTTCTGTGCCCTTTGACTGATAACATCAAGCAATGAATTTCTAATAATGCAATAAAATGTTTCTGGGTGATTTTTTCAAGTTTGCATGACATTGATTGCTATGTTGATCTTGGATTAAGAATTACTTTTTCTAGTCAACCTGACGACTGATATATGCCTTTCTATCCTGTAGATGAAGTTTTGGACAATATTATTCGGAAGCTTTCTAAGAAGGCACGAAGTTGGGACAGTTCATTTAATATTAATGTTCATGCGTCAAATAATAAGATAGAATGCAGAGCTGCACTCTTAAGCTGACACTTTTTTAACTCTGTTGCACGAAATAAAAGCCGTAATATCTTTTATCAGACTAGAGCAATCTCATTCCAAAGGACCATCTTTTGTGCCCTTTCACTCTAAAAGACAAAACTTTTCTGCAAATACAAGCCTGAGATGTGCTTACGAGGAAAAAAGCCAGCCCTATATATAGATCCTCTAGCTGCTGCTGAATTTGCAATTAAACTGAATTAGAGTCCTACAATCAAAATAACATGCATTGCTCACACTTCTATATAGATTTCCTTGTATCAATAATCTACATGCAATTAAAAACACCACATAGCTCAGTTACACTGCCTGTTAGATAGGATAGTTCTTTAACTTATAGAATCCCTGAAAAAGATTTAACTCTTTTCCATCATCAATGTTTTTGCTGTGAGGGGCAGTGCTTGGTATTTTCTTTTCCTTTCGCAATTGCCAAATGAAAGATTCTAATATTTGCTGCATTAATAGGTTTGTTCGTTTTGTGAGCACTCCAGAAATATTGGAGCGTGTGTACACCATAGAATCTGAGATCTTACAGCTTGAGGAGGCGATTGCCTTACAAAGCAGCAATGATAACGGGCACAACATTGTAATGCACTGCAATAATATCTTCTTTGTACTTAATCAACACCAGTTTTATGATTTTTCTTTTAATGTATTAAGTACGTTTGACAGGTAGAAAACCATGAAGGAAAGCCTTTGGGGAGCTGCGAAGGTATTGTTGAATGAGCAAATTTGTATATCTTCACGTTTTATGTACAAAAAAATGTTTTCTATTTGTTTACTTGCTTGAGAAGGGATATACAATCTTTAGAGATTTATATTACACATCATTTAGCTTCACCCTTTCTTTCTGCCAATCTCAGTTTGTATGCCTCCTCCCTTTTGTCTGCGTAATTGTGAATATTATTTTTTCCCATCTGATGATGCACTTCCAAATTTTCCCAGCAACAGAATACTGGTAAATGATAACACTGTTAACACTGAAAATCTTCCACAGGTAAGAAATCTTTGCCTGATGGTGGTGACGAAAAAGCGATTGTCCTTTACAAGGTGACTAGGCATTCAGTATTTTCTTCATTTGTTGCACTTGATTATATATGTTTTCACTCTCTGCCTCATTTTACTGACAGCCTGGGGCACAACCACCTGAAGCAAATGGGTCATGCTTGGAGGAGGGAAATTCTAAGTATGCACTGTAAAACCCATTGTATTGCACCCATTTATTCTTCGTGTCAAATGAGATCATTTGAACTAGAGGTCATGCATGATTTGTCATGAAAAGTAAGACATTATTAAAATGGGACAATTTTTGGCAAAGGTCATATGGCGTACTTACAGTTTGAGATTAACCTAACTGACATAATGCATAGCTTGCACTGTGGTTATTTTATATTTCTTCCTTAGTATAGTTTTCGGGAACCACATAACAATGCCCCTGTTTGAGCTCCATTTTTAACAAAAAATGAGTTTTGTAATAGTGATTTTTTTTGGAGAATGTGTGATTAAAAAATAGGAAGATCTTTTGAATTTACGTGTAAATTATTTTATTAGAAAAATGAGTGGTTGAAAAGAGCGAGGGAAAATGTATTTTGAATTAATGGAGCTCAAACAGGGGCAATATGTTATTCTAATATCAATCATTTTGTTGTTAAAATTTTTTTCCTCTACATGAATGCTTTGATGTTGAAAAATATACTAATTTATGTGAAGCACGAAAACTCCTCCTAGGGAGTGTCCTCAGAGCCCAACACGTATTGGACTCTAAGTCCCTGTTTGGTAGAGATTTTAATCTAAGTCAAAGTTTACAATTAATTTTAAGTTTTAACCTCACATTTTATGGACTCACAACTTTTCAACCACACATTTTATCAAAATCTATTCCAAAATCTTATTTTAGTACCCGGCGGACAGGGTCTAACAATCATCTGAAACACTAGGACAATTGTCTTACATGCCACATGACATGTCATTTTTAGAGTTACATTTTAATTTTGGACACTCGACGGACACATTCCCGACATGTCTCAAACACGTGTCGGACAAACTATTAGATGTGTCCTGTATTTCACGTTTATCGTATTCTCTGACACGTGAGAGAGATGGAAAAATGTTTGTTCGAAAATTTTGAAATTTAGTCCTGATGAAATGCTACGAGTCATGAGTGTCTCCAAAGTGTACGTTCAAAATTGTAAGTAGGGTTAAAGCAGGCATTACTTCAAAAAATAAAAAAAGAAAGCATTCATCATCCAATTCATTTCATTGGTTGGTACAAATCTACCTTTTGGCTGCATGTTCCTTAAGGGCTTATATTTTAATTGGTTCAAATGCACTCCTAAACGGTGATACTGTATACACTTTTTGGTACATGAATATATTTGTTTCATTAGCACTAGAACTACAACTTGAAATTATCATAATACCACAAATAATTACTTTGCAAAGTTCAATGATTCCACTTTTAAAACTCAAATCAAAGCTGTAAAAGAGCATTAATTTGATTGAAAATAGATGGAATAATTATGTGTGTTGGTGTTCCATCTGTGTCTGTCCAGCGTAGACCAATTTGAACTGCATTTTTATCTTTATTGTGTATTTGTATTGGGAAATGCTTGACCCTATCTGACCTCCATATTTTCAAGGTTATAGATAGACCCTGGACTGTAGAACCCACTTCCAGGGTCATGTGGTGCTTTATTATTAAGGGTTCAATTTAACTCAACTACAAAAGAAACTCTCTGATAAACAACCCCCCCCCAACAAAATCCCCACCTTCAACAACAATAAAGCAGGAAGAGAGAGAGAGAGAGAGAAAAAAAAAATGCATTTTTCTCAGTTATGAGTATTTCTTCTTATTGGCATTTTGTTTCTTCGGGCTGCTTATGGACAACTCCTATCTGCATACTTTTTGCAAAATAGCTTCTAGATGCTTGCTTGATTACCCATTTGAAGTAACATTATTAGACTGGCATATTATTGTTTAGAATGGTCATTTCATACTGTTGCAAGTGCCCTTCTATTTGCACGTTAGGAGAGATAAGGAAGGTGGTTGGGAAGGAGACATATCTCTAATAGTATTATTAGTGACTCTTCTCGTGGAATCTGATTTATTTATCATCCTTTTCGATTATCCTAAAATCATCAGCAGTGTCCTTGAGCATAGGTAAGTTAGTTTCTTATTTTAAGCGACGTACAACATATTTTCAGAAAGAAAAAAAACGATATATTAGGAGTTTTAATATCTTATGACTTATTTGTGAACATTAATATTTTGGTGATTGTTCTTGTCTATATGTATTTTGAACATTGTGTTGTAGCAGCTAACTTTCATCTGCTAGCTTAATATGATAATTTTTTGTTTACCTGTTGTAACAGAGTCCAGCTTTTGAAAGTTCTTGAGACCCGTAAAGCAGTTCTACGTAAAGAACAAGGCATGGCCTTTGCACGTGCAGTAGCTGCAGGATTTGATATTGATCAAATGGCACCACTTGTGTCATTTTCTGAGTGCTTTGGAGCCTCACGTTTATTGTAAGCTCAAAATTCTTACTATGTCCCTGTCCTTCCCAAAAAGTTGTACAAGATGATCTCTAGTGCTATTGATAACCACAAGGAACTTTTATTTCTAGAAAATTAGCAGAGAAATGAACTATATCCATTTGACAGGGAAGCGTGCTCGAGGTTCATGCATCTTTGGAAGAGAAAGCATGAAAATGGGCAATGGCTTGAAATTGAAGCAGCAGAAGTGACATCTACTCAATCAGACTTTTCTGCAATGAATACATCCGGTATTGTGTTTTCTGGTGTAGCCAACACCAATTGCGAATTGGCTTCAGAGAATTATGGTAAATCAGGATCAGAGGCTAATGCAGGTAAGAGATCAGTCTTGCTGAGGTTATTAATCATTAATCAAAAATATCTTCCCATTCATTGTGTTTGGCTTTGCCAAAATTAAACAACTCCATATTATTTTTCGACCCTTTATTATTCATTTCCTTTGTATTGCTTGAAAATGTTGTAGACAATCTGTTCAATTTTAGTGCCTAACAAGTCAATTTTATAGAGCCTTATACTGTAAATTTCTTACTAAATGGGCTTTGGTAGAAAATCTATTTGAAACCTGTTTCTCAGAAATTTCCATCTAGTTTTGGTATTTAATTTTGAACAAGAGCCAAATTAGTCAGAGTTTCTTGGGATTGGATCTTCAGAGGAATTATACGTGGAGAGATCAGACCTCAGTAACTGGGTAATTCAGGAGGAGTTGTGCTGCCCTTGCATTGCTGTGTGTTAGCGAGAAAGCTAATCGCAATTGTATGCTAAATACATAAATAATTTATCCTCAACTTCATGATGTACTTTATTGTTGTTTTTAGTGATTATAGGAAAATTCCACCTGTCTCACTAAAGATATCATCTTACCTCCCAACTATATTCCCATGTGTTCGAATTATCTTATTTACTATATTTAATAGTAAACGACTAAACATATGGCAAACAATGAATTTCTTTGAATATTATAAAAATTCTTATGAACTGATATACCCAAATTATCTTTATGAAACACCATTCATTAACTGGGTTTAACTGTGTGATAGAGGTGCCATTTTTGGTGGGGTTGGGGTGTTTGTTGATCTTGAGATGCCGATATTATGCTTGTGAGATATCTATTCCACCACCCTTGGCATTCATAAAGAAATTAGCAACAAAAATAAAGCACTCTGCACAACAAACCTGACAGGACAATTGCTCGTGATATATCAAAGATATTAGTTGTTAGTCTTATCTTTGTCGTTAAACTCCACACTTCAATCCTAGACTAGTACGTGTGTCCATCTGTTTCGAATCTTAGGTGTATGATAGGTTGTTGTGTGACAATTTATATGGCCTGACAAGAGTCTTCAAATGCATACATTGTTTAAAATTGTTCCCCCCCCCCCCCCCCCCCCCCCCCCCCCCCCCCCCCCCAAAAAAAAATAAAAAAAAAAAAATTTCATTTTGTGATTATTCATTTATGTTTTCAGTAGATCACTCAGTGCCAACTGGTCAACCAGAATATTCTCATGGACAGTTTCCTCATATAATGTTTCCTCCATGGCCTGTGCATCCTGCACCTGGTGCCACACCAGTTTTCCAGGCATACCCTGTCCAAGGAATGCCATACTATCAGACTTACACTGGGAATAGCCCTTTATATCAGTCACCTCACCCACCCATGGAGTATTATCATCAAGCAGGACAGATGAGACATCCAAATGATGATAGGGGTACCAACACTGAGTCAGAAATATGGGAGACGGACAGAACAAGATCACAGGATGATATGGAGATTAATGAGGAAGTTTCACACAGTCGGGAACCACATAAAAAAGGCGGACGATCTAGTAAAAAGCAATCAGGCATGGTTGTCATTCGAAACATTAATTACATCACTTCTAACGCGAAGAAATCTGATAGTGAATCAATCTCAGCTTCTGATTCTGAAACAGATACAGGAAATAAAGATTTTGAGGCTGGTGATGACGATGTAGTACATAAGAATAGTTTGAGATCTTCCAGAAGAAAAGGGAGCCGTCTTAAGTTCACAGATGAATCACATCTAAATGATAAAGCCTCTGAATTTGTTGGGGAAACAGGTGGAGACTGGCAAGCATTTCAGAATTGTTTACTCAGAGGAACTAATGAAGATACTCATACTGCCAATAAGGGAATTTTTGCTATGGAAAAAGATGTTAAAATAAAAAGACGAGCAAATGCTGCGGGCAATGATCCGTTGGCTCGTGGTGTACGTGATCCAGGTGAAATACAAGACACTAGGATGAGTGAAATACACAGAATCAGTGGAAGTATGTCTCGCCGGACTAGAGGATCAGGTGATGAGGTTCTATTCTCGAGAGGGGATAATGATTTCATTGGACGGGATGATGAAATGAATATGCAATTTTCAGAAACAAATGGGAGGAAGATTTTATCAAGGGGAGCAAATGATGATTTTATAATAGGCAATCAAGGAAACCAATTAAATTTTGGGAATTCATCAGATCCACTAGCTGTGGAAGTTTTTGAGGGTTCCCTCAATAAGATGGATAGAGAACTATCACATGGTCTGGCTGATGAAACATTTATAGTACCATTTGGGTCAATGTCAATAGATCATGTTGGAGTAGGAGATAGAACTGCTATTAATATGGATTCTGAGTTTCAATCAAAGCATCAAAAGTCCGATAGCATTTCTGATGGAATTAGGAACCAAGTCAATTATGAGCCTGTTGATTTGAGCCTGATGCCTGAACGTAGGACAGAAAAGAGTTCATTTGGATATGACCCTGCTCTTGATTATGAGATGCAGGTTTATGGTGAAGGTGAAGATTCTAGTTCAAAGGAGAAAAGGGAAAAAGAAGTAACTGACATCAAGGGACGGTCAAAGAAATCTGAGAAGGATAAGAGGTCAAAGGTTCCTTTGGATTCTTCAGATAAGAAAAGAACTGGAGGACCTATGAGGAAGGGGAAATTACCAAAGACAAGTACTTTAGAGGATGCACGTGCACGTGCGGAGAGCTTAAGATCCTACAAAGCTGATCTCCAGAAAATTAAGAAAGAGAAGGTACATCTAGCCTCTTGTTTGTTTGATACTCTTAAGCACACATGACTAAGTAGATGTAGTAGAGATGCTTTGCAATAACAAACATGACTAAGTAAACTGGACCCTCATCAAAGATATTGCTTTCCTTTTCTGTACTTTCAGGATTACCAGACATGTCATGTTTAAGTATTTGTGGTGTGGATTCCTTTTTACTACTATAAACTTCTATATTCTAAAGCTCATTTCTTCACAGGAAGAGGCAGAACAAAAGCGCCTTGAAGCATTAAAGCTGGAGAGGCAAAAGAGAATTTCAGTGAGAGGCAGCTCCACATCTGCGAAGTTATCAGTACTCTCACCGCAAACAAAGACTTTTCCTACAAAACTTTCTCCAATTGCTAATAGATCCAAGTTCAGTGATTCAGAACCTGGCTTATCATCACCCTTGCAGAGATCCAAAGTCAGAACTTCACTTGGATCCAGCGAGTCACAAAAGTCTGCTAAAGCCAATAAATCAATTGACAGTAGCCAGTTGGCAGGGGATAGGTTGAGTAGGTCAGCATCATCATTGTCTGAGCCGAAAAGAGAGAACAATAGTGTTACACCTGATTCAAAGGCTTCCATGGCACGGATCAGGAGATTATCAGAGCCCAAAAAAATCAGCAACCACCCTGTTACTTCAATGAATGTACGAAGTGCTGAAGCAGCATCAAAACGAAAGCTTTCTGAGGGGCCTGAGAGGAACAAAATATCTGCTATCATTAACCTTGATAAAACTAAGGCTGCAACTCTACCTGAACTGAAGATTAAAACAACAAAATCACCTTCAAATGTAGGCCATAATAAATCGGCAGTAAAGGGAACACATAAATTGAATGGAATAAAGCCTACTGGATCTTCTGTGAATGATCCGGATACTACATATCATAGTGATGTAGACGACAATCCAATAGTTGATAAAACTGTTGTGACGCTCGAGTACGAGAAGCCATCTATTCCTATTTTACATTCATCAGAAGAAAAGATGGGGCTACAGTATCAACATAATGATAGTCATGGCACTGGAGAGAAAAGTGGCATAATAACTGAGTTTGCTGCCATACATACAGTACCTTCACCCATGGATGGAGTTGATAGAGATCCCATACCTAGTGAAGACCAAAATCAATCACATTCTTACGAGGTAGAATATTTAAAATTGCGAATCCTTGTGTTTGTCATAAGCTGAAAATTATTTTAGTGTAGGTTAGAATATATTACTTATCTTTCTGCATGTTTTATATTTTCTTTTCTCATATCATTCATATTGCTTTTGCTTTACTCTAATATAGGTTCTGAAGAAGGGAAATAAACATTCAATGGAATGGACGTGCATACTAAGTTTAAAATTGATGTTAATTAACACTTGTTGAGCATGTTACTGGGTTATAATCCCTTGGGCTGTGTTCAACAAATGGGAGTTTGTATAGGGATACTAAGAGAGATGACTAATTATTTGCATGATATGCCCCTTCATTTATGACAAGATATGAGATGCTCCATTCCATCGAACGTGAAATAAATCTTACGAGGAAGTAGCTGACTTTCTGTGGTCAGTACTGAATATAGAACTTTGTAATTACAGGTCAATTGTATAATTTAGGAGTACTACCTACACACTATACTACTTGTCCAAAAAATTATGTTATATCTGGTTTACTGATGTATTATACTGTGATACAAGGTGAAGACAGATTATTCAGAGGACCCTTCTGGTGCAGCAAACACCATCTCTGCTGAAAAACCTTATCAGGCCCCATATGCTCGCGTCTCCTTCTTAGAAGACCCTTGCACTGGAAACTCAGAGTACGGTAAAGCATCCACAGCAAGCTCAGAAACGATGTCAAGAGTTGAACAAACTACCAGAGCACATGTTCCTGATGTTATAACCCTCAGAGTGGACAATAATCCAGAAACTTCTGAAAAGACTCGAGTAAAGGAATCATCAAAAGGTCTTAGACGGCTTTTAATGTTTGGAAAGAAGAATAATTCTTCAACTGCAGTAGATCGAAGTGTTGAATCAGACAGCACAAGTTTTGAGCAGGATGATATTGGAGGGTGTACTGCTTCTTCAAGTGAAGGTGATGCCCATTTATCTACCTTGTAAACTTCATTCCAATAAAATATATGATGCATGGTTCTGCTTAATCTCAGACAATTAACTCATTTAATTAGCATAAGCAAGGTTTTTTAGTGTTGTAAAGATGGTATGCATTTAATCTTAGGAAAGTTGCACCAAATTGCTTTTTTACAAATGCTTCAATCAAAACATCACCTTAGTTTCAGTTCTCTGGTATAACCTTCTAAATGTTTGTCTTTTGTGCTCATCAAGCATTATATTGAAATTGACTGTCCCCCAGTTCATAGATTTTAGTGCTGAAAGTCTTATATAATATTTCATGTTCTTCAAAGTAGGGTACTGTTGAGGTTCTGGGATAAAACAAATTCTGCAAGTTGTTACAATACAGATTATACCCCTGTTTGGCTCCCCATTTTCTAAAACTCATTTTCAACTACACATTTCATGAGTTCCACAACTTTTATCAACTTTTTAACTAGACATTTCATAACTTTTATCAAAATCTACTAAAAAACTGATTTTTAGGGAAACCAAACAGGGTCCAAGTATATCTTACACATTTAGTCGACTTTGTCAAGAATTGTTTTTTGATCTTGCAAAATTTTAATGGTCCATCACTGAACTTCAATTTTTTTTATTTTTTATTTTTGTTAATTTCAGTTCATACATTGAAGAATCTAATCTCGCAAGATGGAATGCCCACTGCTGGCAATGCTTCGCAGAAGTGTAAGTGCTTTGTATGCTTGTGAAACCAATAAGCTCTTTAATTCTTGAATGAAAATGGAGTCAGGATCTTATTTTTTATATACATATTTTTTAATTTTGCTACAGCTTCTCGCCATTTCTCTTTGTTATCACCCTTTCGGAGCAAGACAAGTGAAAAGAAGCTATCACAATGAGAATATCATTCTTGTTAGAGGTGAAGTCTTGTTTTCGCAGTGGCCCTTGTTGACATGAAATGTGATTGTTATGATAAATTGTTTAAATCTCCTGTTAATCTGTGTTGAAATACTCTGGAAAGTGCTGGGATGAAAAATGAAAATAGATCCTTATATATCTGCGAACCATACTTCAACAACTCAATTGTCAATTATTTTACCACTCTGTAATAACTAATTTTGAGTTCCTTGTCGGTCCAGGAAGGTTCGTCTTATTGTCTTATAAGCTTTTTGGGCAGTATTTCTTTATATTTCGGTTTATAGGCGAGTTTTACTTGGCATCTCCGATGCAGCTGTAAATTATTAAAAAAAGCTATGCCACATCACCAAAATTAACCTAGTTCATAAAATTTTAATTATACTATTTGGACATTGAAAATGCATAGCTTTGTTGACATTCAATGATGTGTAAAAATCTGTACCATTTATTGTTCTAAGTAATGTTAAAATCAATGGCAAAAATATTGGCCAGTTCACACATTGTCAACCACACTGTACTTGTAATAGAATTGAAAAAAAAAAAAAATTCTCTAATGCATGAAGAGATGGACAATGTAAAAGTTAATGTGGCAGAAATTAAAGTAGACAATGTGAAGGACTAAGGTGGTTATTTCCATTTTGAAGCTTGGCGAATTGTTAATTGAAGAGAAAAAATAATGCAATCTAGCACCCGACGCTAGATCATTATTGTAGATGGTTATAAATGATATGTTTAACTAAATGAATCATGAGATATTGTATTTAAATAAATTTATTATTTAATGTTATGTAGTTATCACTTAAATTGATAGTTGATACTAGTAGTGTTGAATAGTATCACTCAAAGAGAAGCCATTGGAGAGAGAAAAATATAGAAGATAAATGTAGGGATGGCAAAAAAGTTCGGCAGCTCGCATGACTCGGGCTCGGTCCGAGCCTCATTTTGAGGACTCGGCCCGAGCCGGGCCGGCCCGCGAAAAAAAAAATCAAAATCAAAATTTGCCAAATTATTCCACTCATCATGAAACTAATAAACTAATTATAAGTGACAAATTTATCTCATAATGTATCACATAGATTATTTTGAAAAATAGGTAATATTTGTTTGTTTAATATTTATTGTATTATTAGTTTATTACTGTTTTCATTTCTCTAAAACTCTAAGTACCTAAATACTTAAAGTAAGCATTTTCTCATTTACACAAATGTTTATTATTCTATATTAAGTGAAATTATTAGTGATATATATTGCTTAATTACATTTAAAAATTTAGCTAATTTCATCAATGGTTACTAAAATTTGTAAGAAAATTTAAATCGATCATTAAAAAGATTTCTTACTTTGTTATAATAGATAGTTACTCATTTATAAATCTAACATGTTATCCGACATAAGCCTATAAGGTGCCACAAAAAAAAAAAAAAAAATCGAGCCGGCTCGAGCTCGGGTCAAAAGCTCGGGCCAAACCTCATTTTTTTTGGTCAGGCTCGGCTCGGGCCCAAAAAAGCTCGGGCTCGACTCGTTGACATCCCTAGATAAATGTATCCCTCCCTCCGTATTCATGATAGAAAGTATTATTTATGTTCACCTGGACTAGAGGATTGGGCTGTAGATTGAAAGTTCATCTATTTCATTATTATGTAGATTGTAATTCAACGAAATGCATTGGAGATGTCTTTAATTTGTTTTCGGAGAGTGGTATAAAAGTAGGCATGCATTATTCGAGATTCGTTGCAGACCTTGAGAGGATGGAAAATTGATTCCATGGAGTTGATCCACTGTGGACTTTTATTATGTATGGAGAGATCGAGATATGATGATTATCTCACATCACTCGTTAAATCCCTACCTTATCCTATAAGCCAGGGTCAAACATCATATATGATGCCCTTTAAATGTTTTAAAAATATATATATATAACAACAATAAACAATAATTTTTGTTGAATAGAAATATTCAAAATTATAAAAAAAAAAAATCTAAAATTGTTAAAAGTCTAAATTAAATTTACTCTTCTAGATTTTTTGATAGATGATTAAAAATTATATTATTAGAATCAATTTGTTTTAGAACTTCTTTTTCAATAGATGACATAACCAATTCATTTAACATTTCTTATGATATTATTAGTCAGAGTTAGGGTTTTTATCAACTTTATTTTAAGAAGCTATTCTCGACATATGCAATTGTAACTGGTATAATCAATAATAATCTATTAACGTTCCACCCATTTGGAAAACAACAGTCCATCATTTTATGTTTTAACCTTTTAAAGAATAATATGTTTACTAATTGGACAGTTGAATTGACTTGGTTGATTGCATTTAGACTTTATTTTATTTATAATTTTTTATGAACTATATGTAATAATTTATTTTGGGAGCTTTCATAAAAGCGGGGGTTTAGGAGTAATAATGAGATACGGATATCGTTATTACGGATAGGTCATCACATGTGACATTTCTTATGTGAACTAAGTAGCTATCTCACAAGATAAAGTGTGGTGACACTTAAATGAACACGTTGATGTTTTGTTATAGAACAAATCATTGGAGACCTTTGTGAAGATTCCACATGGATAACTATCTAATTCTTAGTGGTTAATCAAAACGTTTGGTGGTTGAATTTGTCATTTGACTTGATGCCATCATAGTGCCTTATATGAAGACCGTCATGATTTGGGGATGTTAGATATTGCTCTGTCAAGGGTCGCTAATCCAACATCGTTCATGTATGTCAAGAATTGTGTGAAGGTGTCAATAATCAATAGATGATTCATTACTCTTAGATAGTAAAAGATTATGATTTATATTTCATTTCATTTAGTTAGATTGATAACAAAATCATTGGCCATGGTGTAATCATAAGTCGAAAAAGAGTTTTCAACTTACATTGACTCAATAGTGTGATGAAAGATATGAACGATAATTGAGATTGATACACATCCATATTTTGTAATTGATCGGATCATATTGACGAAGAGATTATAGTTTCATGGTAAACAAATAAAATTAGTTTTGTCATATCACATGACATTTCTCGTCACATGTATTGTCCGACACATTGCTAAATGTTGATCTGGGACGAAGAATGTGAATTATTGATGAATTAAAAGGGGTGTTTTAATTTACCGATTTTTAAAATTAAAATAATAATTCACATCGTTAGGTATCGTGATCAAGAACTTGATGTGTCACACACAAAAGGAAACTCAGAATAATGAGATTCATCAATTAATTAATTAATAAGTGTTGGACAATTAATTTATTGAATTGGTCGTTAATAGGCCCGAATTAATTAATTCATGAACCAAATTTAATTAGTTGAATTAATTAAATATTGGACCGGGTTACATTTACGAAACGTGTCAAGCCAACTTGGATTTATATTAATAAGCCATTAGGATTTTAGAAAAACATAACAAAACATAATTTCATATTCATGCTAGCACTTCTCTCATTCTTGTTCCATGCGTAGATTTCCATTGGAGTCTGGACAAGTAGACAACTGTGGATTATATATCGTAATTGTTCGTATTCCAAAATCAGTAAAGGAGCTTGTATAATTTACAATAGATTTAGTTTCTGTGACAATTTCTTAGTAAATACAAAGAAGATCCTTGGTAGGAATTAAAATTAGTTTTATTTTCTAGCATGCATGTTAAGTAAATTTCCAATAGTAGTATTTGAGCCTACTTTGTTCTTGTTAGAAACAGTTTTGCATCTTAGAACCATCAAAATTTGATTGTTCCTATTTTTCTTGTTTCTAACTTTTGAGAAAATTATTTTTCATCTTAATTTTTTTAAAGAAAACTAATTTTAAGTCAAAAGTGGATCGGAAGTAGCAACAGATGACGGCTGGCGATGGCATGTGCTTGCACACGCTGCCACGAACAGTGCTGCGTTGCACGTCGCGCGCAAGTGCGCTGCACCGTACGGTGTTGCACACAACGCAACACATCGCTGCCCAACTTCGATGGGCACGTCGCCATAGGCATTATTGCTCGTTACTGCAAGGCGATGCACGTCACCGCTACGACGACCTGCATTTACCTGCTGCCAGGGGTGGCGTCGGCGAGCTCCATCCCCTGATTTTCATTTATCTTTGGGTTTCAGTTAGGGGTGACATTGGAGAAGAATTCTTTTGAGGTTTTCAGCCGGGTGTTTTTGGGGACGGGGCCTTTTATGCAATTTATGAAACTGTGGGCCCCCGCCTGCAACTAATGGATGAGGGTCAAACTACAATTTTAAATAAAGTACCCATCGTGCGATTTTTGAAATTGAGGGCCCTTCCTGCAATTTCATTTAAGGGGTCATTGTGCAATTTTGAATGAAAGGGCTTCTTGCAATTTGAGAAATTAAGGGGCTTGTGTACAATTTTAAATAAGGGTCATACTGCAATTTTCAAAAAGGATTTTGACGGCAATTTTAAATAGGGATTTAAAATTATTTTGAAAATGGTTTTAAATTGAATTTTAAAATGTTTTACCTTAAATTCAATTTTAGCTTGAAATTTGACTTTGATTTAAATTTTAATCTTGACCCATTTAAAATTGACGACTTTTATAGTACAGTTAAAATCTGATTTAACTTAAATATAAAACTTTGACCCTTAAGTGAATTTTTTATGAGTTTTATCCTAAATTAAAATGTTAATTCAATTGTGATTAGAGTTGGATTCTAATTTAAGATTTAATTATAATTCGATTTTAATTTAATTGTCCCACCCTAAAATCCTTTTATTTAAAATTTAATTTTAATTAAATAAATTTGCCCTAATATTTTGAATTAGAGTTGGACTCCAATTTTTGTATTTAATTAAAACTTGATTTTAATTAAATTCAATCACCTAAGTTTTGAAATTAGAGTTGGACTCTAAATTTATATTTAATTAGAATTTGATTTTAATGAAATAAATTCACCCTATAACTGTGGAATTAGGGTTGGACTCTAATTTGATGTTTAATGAAAATTTAATTTTAATTAAATAAACCCTCTAATTAAATTAATTGATTAATTAATTATTTAATTGTTCTGATCTATTTGTCTAAATTAGTTTAGATAACCTTAATTGCTAGAAACTTAAAACATGCTTGCATATAATATTAGATATTATGTAGAAAAAAAATTTATATGATGAATATTTTATTAGTGGATGATTATGGATTCGACTATATGGATGTGTTGAATGGTTAATTTTATTCTTGTTATTTTATGGGACTGTGTGCCCGATTATATAGGTCTATGTGCCAACTAATAAATGATACATGTTGCAGTTAGACTAATTGAAGAGGTAAGAAGAGGAGACAATAGAGATGTAACATTGTATAATTCAATGTTATGTCCCATAGGAACTGACCAACTAGTCTTTCTTATTGCTTAGGAAGACTAGATAGTAAAAGTCTATAATCGTCCAAACTATATATATATATTCCTACTATCTTAAAAGAGGCAATTCACTGTTAACTGTTCATTTGTGAAGCTTTTTTTTTATCCCATTTTATCCATATCAATTCTCCACTATTCATCGAAGCTTTAAGGGTAATATGGAATTCCTTCTACCCATACCCACAATTCTTGACTTTGAATCTCTCCTTGCCTATTG
Source organism: Fraxinus excelsior (assembly GCA_019097785.1). NCBI lineage: Eukaryota > Viridiplantae > Streptophyta > Magnoliopsida > Lamiales > Oleaceae > Fraxinus > Fraxinus excelsior. The sequence goes on from CM032643.1 coordinate 11,824,703, forward strand.
GGGAATCCACCATTTATTATTCATTTGTGAGGTTTTTTTTTTTTAAGAGGCAATCCACCGTTTACTTGATTAGTGTTAAAAATAAGTGTTTGTAAATTTGGTTAATGTCATTTTTAAATGTATTGTACACTTTTAAAATATACAAGATAGAAATGATTTTGTTTTGTTATGGGTTTATCGTAGATTATTGTTAGCATCGTAAAAAGAAATTGGTCATCGCCACGCGGACACCATGCACCTAGTGTCCGCGCAGCGTGGACCAATTTTTTTTTTAGTTCTCGTGCTTTTTTTTTTCCAGAGTCAATCTTGTTGACCTATGGTTGATCATGACCTTAATGTTTTGATTATAACAAACAAGTCCATCTTGTTTACTAACAAATTGAATTGAATGTTTAAGCCTTCAAAGTTATAAAGATTATTATTCACACTCAAATGAAGTACAAGTGAAGGTTAAACGAGCATTCAAGACAAATCATTCGAGATACAAGTCAAAGATAGGCTCGAAGAGATCAAGAACATTGAAAATATAGTTATTTATCAAACCTTATTTATATATATAAAGGTAGAACTCGTCAATATTTAACAAGTGCATAAAGTTCAAGTATTTCTCATAAATTCATCACTTGCATAAATTGTTTTGACATGAGAATGATATTAAAAAAATGAACATTTGTAATATATCAAAAACCTTAAAAAAATCATTTTCAAACGTCTCTCAAAAGATCACACTTCAACTTTCAATCAAAAAGTTAAACTCTGATTTTCAATCTCATATTGGGACAGATTTTTGACACAGAATATGATCTAATTTGAAGATGATTTCTGAAGTACAGTTGTAGCCCTTTGAGTTAGCATACGATTTTATCGGACGTCCGGTAAAATCGATTTTTGGCCACAACGGTCAAATTTCAACGGTCTTATTTTCTGACAAAAAATAATGGCTAAAATGACCGTTGAGTTTTTACCGGACGTCCGGTACGGTAGAAATCTGACAGATTTTCATCTTTAAATACTCACCTTCTTTACATTCAATTGGTACAACTTTAGAGAGAAAATTGAGAGATCTATTTATTGAAAATCTTTGAGCTTAACTTTTTTTTAAATTCTATCTCATTTACAAAGAAATTCATGATTGATCCAAACTAGTTTTATCTATTTCATCAAGAATTAAATTTTGCAAAGAAACTTTTCAATCTCATCTATTTTCTAAATTTTGATAAAAGTTTACTTATATTGAAGTGTAAATCTCTCATCATACATAACTTGTGTTATTTTGTTAAGAGATATTATAGGTTGAAAACTTTGATAACAATATAAACTATTTCATCATCTATCTTTTATCAAAGTTTACAACATCAACACTTGAGCTTAATTCATTTGTTATCTATTAAAGTGTTTGCCTCTTTTCTTCTTGTACTCAACCTTGATTTTATCATTCGATAAGAAGATAAGATTTGTATTGTAAAATTTATTTGAATTGTGGGTCGGTTGTAGTCCCTTAAAGATCAACGTTGTATAAGGTTTGGTGTGCCTTGTTGTAAGTCATCGTGTGGGTCATATCGAGGTCCCGTAAAGCTCGGTAGCGTGGGTCGTGTTGAGGTCCCGAAAAGCTCAACGTTGTAAAAGGATCAGTACTCCTTGTTTGTAAGTTACCATTTTAATTTACTTCATTTGGCCTTGCTCGTGACAGAGAGCTTGGTAACGGGGACGTAGATCATTCCATTGGATCGAACCCCATTAAATTGATTTGTTTTCTTTACATTATTGCACTTTACTTTATATTGTCATTTACTTTGTGCAATATTCATACTTGAATTAAGATATTATATTTGCATATTTACTTGTTGTATTATACTTTGCAATTATTTCTTGTGTGTTGAATTATTTTGAGACTAAGTGTTGAAAAAGTTTTGAAAACCAATTCACCTCCCTCTTGGTTAGTTATTCTTGGGCTAACAAATCAACCGTTTGCTTGATTAGTGTTAAAAATAAGTAATTGTGAATTTGTTTATTGTTATGTTTAAATGTATTTTACACTTTTAAAATATACAAGATGGAAATGATTTTGTTTTGCTATGGGTTTATCGTAGATTATTGTTAGTACTCTAAAAAAAAATTTGGTCCACGGCGACTCCACGTTGCACGGACACCATGCACGTGGTGTCCGCACGCAGAGACTGGTATCTGTAGTGCGGACACTGGTGTAAGCACCTGGTGTCTGCGTAGCACATACCTTTTTTTTATAGTTCTCGTGCTTCTTGTTTTAGGGGCAATCCACCGTTTACTTGATTAGTGTAAAAAATAAGCGTTGTAAATTTGGTTAATGTTATTTTTAAATGTATTGTACACTTTTAGAATATACAAGATAGAAATGATTTTATTTTGCTATGGGTTTATCGTAGATTATTGTTAGCATTGTAAAAAATTAGAGTTGTTCTAGCTTATTAGGATCCTAAGCCGGACAAATGAAACTCAAAAATTTTGAGAAGATAAATAAAAATGGGTTGGCTACATTGTTTTGAAAAGTGAACTAGACTTGTACATGCACGCATCTGATCTTAAACCTCATTTAAGTGCAACAAAGCTCATGTTTTGACTGACTTAAACTTTTCATTATTGGCATTGAACTTTAAAAAAGGATCTGAAAATTAGATAGGAGAACAAGTAAAGAGGTATATTGATGCAGCGCGAAACGTGAAATAAACGTGATCATTAATGAAAATGAGAGGCCACTATGGAAGCTTACTTGTTATGGGCACAACAAAAACTATGCACCATCTTCTAATATTTCCAGATCTTTAATAAATTTAATATCTTAAGTTTCCAGTTTCGTAACTCTGTTGGTCATTTTTGTGGCTGGAATGGAGTTCATAAACGGCCAATTATTTTGTCTGCAGCTGTCCATGTGACATTGTTAGTGATATCGACTATAAAGAGTTGCGTACATTGGCATATGATGAAGCTAACCGTGGATTGAGCTTACAGTCCATTGTAAGATAATCTAGACTCGCCGTTTTGTATCGCCTAAAGGATTATACAAATTCAAATAAAGACACTTATTCTCAAGATTGAAGCAGTATATTGATTACACAATACAAGTAAAAAACTGATTACCCAAAGTTAAATAACTCTCCTTTTTCGTTAGTTCATTAAATTCTTTTAGAGAAAAGTTCAGAATTTTATCAATTTGTGTTTCAGCCGTTTTACATATCTTTACTTAGGAATGAGACTATTAGTATTCAATTTCAATTATGCTGACTTTCACTAACATGTCTAATTTGTTCGGAAAATTTCATGGATTTGGTATTTCATCAATTTTTAGATTCCACAATTATATAATAGGAATTAGGTTACTTGCTAGATCATATTATTTGCTGGCTATTATTTTTTCTTATCTTGATGCAGATAGATAGAGAGAGGATCCTACTAAATTTCAAATCCTTGTACAGAAATCTTATTCGGTTTCATCAAATGTCCCAATTAACACTGAAAATTTTGTTCTCGGTGTCAGTCCAAATGCTCCAAGGACAATTTAGAGTGGTGGCCCTCCTCCAGTGTCAAGTTTTGGTCAAGTGGGAGTATTAGCAAACACGCCTGGAATGTGGGCTATTATCCCCAATACTAATTTTTCTATTGTCCATTCACTTGTATATTTCGGCTAACCATGGATCTTTTGTGCCATATTACTTCCCAGGCTTACATCAAATTATACCTTTGGACAATCCCATTCTTTCTAGAATTACTGTCAGGCATCTAACACGTTTGAGAAAATTAACTCACACTCGATAAGTTCTCACGAGAACCCATTTTCGACGTCAAAAATCTCATCTCCATATGTCTGCTGTAGTTTATAACCCTGAAGAGTTTCTCATGAGGGGGGCTAATTCTACCTTGGATATGACTAAAAACATGCATGTAATGTAAGTTGTTGCATCTCATCTTATCATGTTTGTTGTCACATGCTTACCTCTATTGAAGTTGAAGAATATGCACTTCACATCTTCATCTTAAGTCCGCGTAAACATTTTTTTTCTCATTCTTAAGCATTTTCCTTAATTTTATACTGAAGAAATATTTGTCGTTCTATCTATTACCTTTCTTGCATTGATTCTTTTATTTCTTTCAATGTATCAATGAAATTAAAAGATATTGGATGTGCTTAAGTGCATAGAAATCAGAGAGTGTCGACCTAAAGTATATGAATTTCATATTTGTAATCATTTAGGGTGATTTCCTTTTTTAAATAATTTGTTTTCGATTCTTGATGATTTAGCTTTAAAAATTGCTTATGTTAGAATTGACTTGTGAGTTGCAACTCAGAATGTCCTAGGGATTGAAATCCCAGCCTTGCCACCCATAGTAATCCCATTAAAGATAGCCACCTGCATGGAGATCATTGCACTAGATAGTTAAAGAAATGTAGATGATGAGAATTCAGGTGCAAGAAACATAAATAATAAAAATCGACTTGTCTTAAACTTGTTAGGAAAATCAATCTCTTATTTAAACCTTTTTCCTTTTAAATTATCAATCGTCATTTCCATGTTTAATTTATACCACACACAGAGACCAGCACAGACTGATGGAAACTCATTTCTTTTGAATAATTCTCAGGTACTTGTTGTGGACAAAGCTTATTCAACAAATGCAATTCTCAACCGACCCTCTGTGCTCAATGCTCTTAATACTATCATGGTATGTTATATAACCACAGTTGACAGTAATGCATTTTTTTTAGTGCATTGCGCCTTAGTGTGCTATTATTTGGTTGCATTTTTTTTCCTTCGGATGTAAGAAGATTGTGTCTAAGGTTGTTAATAGTATTGAGTTTTTCAATTGGCTTTATTGACAAATCTAGACCAATGGTTCACTACTGTTTTCGATGTTGACCAGAGTATTATCTTAAGTCATTGTCCAAGGTGGTGTTTTTTAAGTTATGTTTAGCCCCGGTTTCATCTACATTATTATTTCATTAAAATGAAAAATATGATCGTTATCCATCACATCAACATTTAAATTCAAATTTTCTATATCTTATGTGAGCCCCAATAACGGTAATATTTTTCATTCTCATTCTACAATAATTTGGCTCAAACATGGCCTTAATATTAAATGGACTTTTTGCGAACACATGGGTAAGTTTCTTGTCATTTTTCATTAAGGTGAATCCTTATCCTCATTGTAACACTGTGTATACGGGTTTGCCTTAGCCTTTGTTTGAGCTCCATCATTTGAGAAAAATTGATTTTAGAATAGTGTTTTTTGAAGAATGTGTAGTTAAAAAGTAATGAGAATTTTTGAGTTTATGTGTGATATTATTTTATTGAGAGAATATGTGATTATTAAGAAAAGAGAAAATGAATTAAAATTTTTTGGTTGCCAAAGACTTTTCATTTGAATTTTACTATAATATTATCGTTATGAAATTTAACTAATTATTATGTTAGATATATGCTTACTGAACTTTCATAATTATTTCATATAATGTTTCAATTTTTTAGTTGCGAAGATTAACGCAAGACATATTTTTTCAATAGGGGAATACTTCATCTTGGCGCCTACTAGTGTCCGGCTCAAGTAGTAGAGCGCATTCTCCTTTACTTCATCATTGGCTTGGACAAGAAGTGCTCCTAGAGAATAATCTTGTGCTACAACATAAATGGTTAGTGGTTTCCTTGGGACCGGAGCTACAAGTACTGGTGGATGAGACAAATATTGCTTAATGCTTTGGAAAGCACTTCGACAAGCATCATCCCATTCAAATAGTACATCTTTCTTCACCCATTTGTTGAAAGGATGTCAACGTCCATCAAGGTTATAGATAAATCTCCAAATGTATGCGAGTTTTCCTTGAATGCTTTTCAACTCATGCATATTTCTTGGTTCTGCATGTCGATTATGACTTCGATTTTTGATTGATCTATTTCGATGCTCATGTGTCGGACAATGAAGCCAAGAAATTTACCAAATGCACACTTCAGCGAATTCATCTTCAATTGATATCGTCGAAACCTTTCAAAAACATCACGTAGATCTTGTAGGTAATCATCCCTTTTCTTTATTTTAACAACAAGGTCATTTACATAGCATTCTACATTCTTATGAAGCATATCATTGAAGATCCTTTGCATTGCCCGTTGGTAGGTTGCCCCTCATTTTTCAATCCAAACGGTATAACTTTATAACAATATATGCCCTTAGGGGTATGGAATGCTGTGAGTTCTTCATCTTTCGGATTCATGTGTATTTGGTTGTATCCAGAAAATCCGCCCATGAAAGATAAGATTTCATACCCAGTAGTTGCATCCACCATCAACTCCATTATTGGAAGTGAAAAGTAATCTTCGGGACCTGCTTGATTTAGATCACGAAAGTCCATAAAGACTCGTAATTGTCCATTTTTCTTTTTGATAGGGACAATATTCACGATCAAAGTTGGGTATTTGACTTCACGTACGAATCCAACTTCAATAAGTTTGTTGACTTCCATTTCAATTTGAGGAATCGATTTTGGTTGAAATCTCCTTTGAAGTTGGTTGATCGGTCGAACTCCATGCCTTACTGCAATGTGATGTACTGCAACCCTCGGATCTAACCCTGACATTTCTTTGTAAGACCACGCTAATAGGTGGGGCCGACTCAGGTTTATCTGTTGTGGTAGAGTTTTCAGACTCATATTCGGGAGCTTCTTCAAAAGCTATGTGATTAACAAAGACTTCTTCTTCATCCTTATTATTACTTAGAGAATGACAGACTTTTTGATGTTTTCGTCTTCTCCTTGATCGTTGAGGCTTTGGACTCGGATCATAAGTTTTAGTTCCAAGTCGAGAAAAGGTAGATTGTCTTTGAAATGACATCTGAGGAGCTTGTGTGTCATCGCCAATTTGGGTAGAAGAAGAAGGAACTTCACTTAACATTTGGAAGACGAAAGTTTTACCTTTTACATCAACCATTGGGAAGGATTCCCGTTTTGACCTTTTAAACACCGAAACTCTGGCATTCTCGTTTTCAATTCGATCGAACACTAAAGGTTTCGGCTATTCAGGTTTCTCTTCCGTACCTTCATAAATTTGAATCATGATTGAGTTCGAGGAAACCTTCTTGACCTTAATCTTTCTATGTGGATTTGGATCATATCCCAAAACATACCTAGGTTGCGACATGAGGGTTCCGTCAAAATGAGCAGGGATACGTCCACCCGAAAGGACAGCATCGAGATTACCTAATTTGCGAGGCTCTCCTTTTCCAAATCTGGCATTCTCAAACGGCTTTTTGACTTGAGGATTATAACACCCTTTGAAAATTTGTTTTAGTCCATCGGCTCCGGCTTGTCTTGTTTGGATGAGCTAGAAATGCTGAGCTTTGATATGTCTGGAATAGATGTCGAAGCTTTCGATGATGATTTGCGTTCTCCCGGGACTCCCATGAATTGATGGGGATATGAACAATTTTGGAATACTAGGTATTGGAAGAGATAACTCTTTTCTCAATACCTCAACGTCAGTCGATTTTGCCTAAGGTTTTTTACCTTTAGAGAATCCTTCAGATGTAAATTTTGATTTACCTTTGATGAGCTGATGACACTGAGTAGCACTTGATGTATCATCATCATCTGCATCTCTTTTAATCTTAAACCTGGACATGGTCAACCCTGCAGAATTATTTTCTTCATCTCCTCCATAAAATTTTGCATCAGCAAAATGAGATTCTTCTTCGAGGAAGGGTTTGGACTCAACTACTACACACTTGACTTCTCCGTCTCGACTATATTTGAACCATTAGTGCCAAGTCGAAGGTACTACTCTAGGTTCATGCAGCCAACATGTCCAAAGAGTAACTCGTATGATATTTTAGCATCGATGACATGGAAGAGAGCCGAGGAAATTAACTCATCTATTTGCGTTTCAAATAAATCATGACAATGGCTCGCTGACCTTTCTAGTTGAATCCTTGAATCATGATCTCGCTTTTGGACAGATCACCAACATTAATTCCAATATTCTTCATCGTTTTGACTGACATCATGTTCACAGCAGATCCACAATCGATCATTATGTGATTTATCTTGCATTCTCGAATATGCCCACTAACATAGAGTGGTCTATTATGTAAACAGAGTAGTTCCTAACATTGTTGATCAAATGCTTCTACATTATGATAACAGTGGAGCCATCGTGCAAGTGAAGGAACTAATGTTTCATCAATGATCCAAACATGTGTTAAGACAGTATCATCTTATCAGAGAGATAATAGAAAGAAATGATGTAAGGAAAGAAGGAATTCTCACAAGTCATTAAATTGTAGATCCATTAACAAAGGATTGTCGTAGCATAACATAATCGTCATGTAGATTCTTATGATATTAGTTACATAAGTGATTTGACCTAGTGCAAGTGAGAGCTTGTAAGTATAATACCTTAGGTCCAATCAATTTTTGACATAAACAATTTTAATATAAAATTGATGATCTATTATTTAATTGAATTAATGTCCTAATAAGTTAAATAATAGAATTTGTAAATTCAAGTCTTGGTAATTTATTAACACGAGTAGTTGTGATTGTGAGATACAAATTACATATGATTGAATCTTAAATTATCTGTGGTCGTAAGTAATAAAGAGATACAAATATTGTTATTATGGATATACCATCACGTGTAACATTTCTTACTTGTGAAGTAAGTAGTTGATCTCACAAGGTAAAGTGTGGTGATACTTAAACGAACACGTGGATGTTTCGTTACAGAGGAGATCCATTGGAGAGATTCTACATGTGTTGGACATTTAATTTATTGAGTTGCTTGTTAATATGCCCAAATTAATTAATTGGATTAATTAATTAATGTACCAAATTTAATTAACTGGATTAATTAAATATTGGACTGGTTACATTTAAGAAACAGGGTCAAGTCCACTTGGATTTATATTAATAAACAATTAGAGTTTCAAAAAACATAACAGAACATAATTCATATTTTTGCTAGTACAAGAAAAGAGAAATTCCAAGTCTCTCATTCTTGTTTCCTGTGTGAATTTTCATTGAAGATTGGACAATTGGACATCTGTGGATTGCAGATCATGATTGTTCGTGTTCCAAGATCACCAAAAGAATAATTTTTATCACACATTCTTACTAAACACAAAGAAGATCATTGGTGAGAATTGAATTTCGTTTTATTTTTTGCTGTGCATGTTAAGTAAATTCCCAACATATACTCCATGTCGATCATAATATCACATTGGCACATCAATAGTACAAGGAGGGCCCGTTTGACATGTCCTTAACTTTTATTTTACTTCTTATAGAAGAATTTTTAAAAGAGTTTTCTATTTCAAAAGTGCTTTTAGAGGAAATCGTATTAAATTAGTTTCCTTTAAGACTCTTCTGACTAGAAGTACTTACATAAAATTAGTCAAACTGGTCAAAAAATAGATTTTGGATCTCAAAAAACTTTTTTAACTTTTCAAAAGTCATATCAAATGGCCCGAAATCTCGTCAGGTAGAGAAAGAATCAAGGGGTACTTACAAAAATACCCTTAAAATTAAGGATATTTTGAAAATTCATATGAAAGATTTTTAAGAAGTAAAAAATACTATGTAAAATGAAAAAGTGGCGCAATGTCACTTTTTTTTTTTTTTTTATAAAAATTGATACAAACTCAAAAAATATGACAAAACTAAAAAAAAAGTGACATTCTCTAAAAGTGATACAAACTCCAAAAAGCTTGAGGCTCGAGTCCAAAATTGATATCTCGCCTTGAGCTAGCTACGAGGCTAGTGCTCAAGCTGGGGTTTAGACAAACCATATTTCCTGATTTTTACACATTTTTTCAATCATATTCAACCCAAACACTTCCATATAATAAATACTTAAGTCATACAATGTCCAAAAGTGTGATTGAACATTATTTGATCTTATAAAGCACATTTTGAAGATCAAACAACAATTTTTAAATATCAATTGATTCAATCACACATTCAAACTATCAAATTCTCAAAATACTAAATCAACCACTTCCATTACATCGTCAGAGTTCTGAAGATCCAGGAAGGTAACTAGAGTTTTGATTTTGGTGATCCACGGAGATAAAAGATTTCAGAGTTCTAGAGCCGATGCTAGGTTGAGGTAAGAATCTACTAAAACTTAGTTGTGTCTAAATCAATACAGTAAATAAATCTTTTATAATGGATTATTTATGGACAATTTTTTCTAGTGGGGTTTTTATCCTTATGAAGAGTTTTTTTGAAGGGGTTTTCCTTCATCATCAAAATCTTGGTGTTGTTTAATTTAAACTACATAATTGATATCTATGTTTAGATTTGTATGGATTAATTCATCTAGATATATTTTATTGTGACATGTAGCAATTAATAACTTGATAATTTAACTTCTGCATATTACATCTATTCAGCCTCATCTAAGTATTAGATAGGTCGAATTTCGTTATTTCAATTGGTATTAGAGCTTAAATCAATTTGTGACCCTAGCATTATATATATGAGCCGTCACTTTCCGTACCTCCATATTTTGAAGGAAACAATTATGCTTAATGGAAAGTAAGGATGATAACTTCTTGAAATCTATGGATGAGAGAATTTAGGTGTGTGTAGAGAAAGGTGGACCAGCCCATATGTAGTTGGTGTAGTTATCCATACCAATATTTCACTTTGGACCAAGGATGACCTAGCACAGTGTAACTAGAATAGTAAAGGGCTTCATGCCCTATTTATGACTGTGTCACCCCGAAGAGTTCAGGTGAGTGTCAATGTGTTAGATTCCAAAAGAAGTTCGGGATATTCTAGAAATCACACAAGCGAGAACTAAAATAGTTAAGAATTCTATGTTTCAAATGTTGACTATTAGGTTTGAAGAGATTAAATGAATGATGATGAATTCTATGCAAAGTTGATATAGTAAATTCTAGTTTCAACTTAGGTGAGAAAATCCTAGAAACAAAAATTGTGAGGAAAGTCTTTAGAACCTTATCTGAAAGGTTTAGACCTAAGATTACTACTATTGAGGAGAAAGAATTGTAACCAAACTTGAGAAATCCATGTGAAGTCTTAATGAGTTAAGGGTGGAGAAAAAGTCCTTAGAAACAAAGTCTAATGCTCTTACTAGCAATCTTGAGAAATCAAATACTCAACTTCAGTATTTTTCAAGTGGATCTAAGAAACTAAACATCTTATGTTTGAACAAACCTGCTAGAAATATGAGAGGTCTAGGCTATAGTGATACTAGTTTTCATGCTGCTATATCTTCCAAAACCACATTTGTCCCAGTTTCTATCAAATCTAAGAATGTAGGAGCTCTAGGACGGAGGCCAACTAGGCAATGTAAGGTTACTCAACCCAAAGCCCAATGCTTGAAACTTCGTAGCGTTTCCCCTAGATTCATTCGTACTTGTCTCAATTGTGGTGCATTAGGTAACATTAGACCTAGGTACCATAAACACTTGGTTATGAACATCAAACAAGATCTAACTACTCTGGTTAGATTCTTAATTAATCAAGTGAGTCACTTGACTAATTTGATGACTTAATTGACTAAGATAACATCTTCTTCTAAGAAAATTTGGGTAAAAAAGAGTGATCTATATATAAATTGCAGTGTTGCTCGCGTTGCTTTGCAAGGTAAGAGTGTTTGTATATCTCATTGAGTAAGTCCAAAACTGTATGCATGTGAAAGTTTATTGAGTCCACATATTCTTCTGTGCACTTTATTTATTTATTTTTTTACACTTTTTTAATTTTTAATTTACTTGAACATGTTGATTGTGGTCAAGTATGAGTAAAACTAATGGAACGTGACGAAAATTCCCGATTTTTCATGTATTCTTGACAATCGATAAAATTATGATATATAATTTTCTTTTCCAAAACAAATTAAATTAAACCACTTTTAAATTATTTTTAGATGATTAGATCAAACAAGTCAATTCCTTAAGTTTGAATACTGCAGTAATAAGTAAAACATTAAATGACGAACACTAATATGATGACAGAGAAATTCCAACTGAGTAAAAACTCCGGGACCAAGTCAGTTACCTCCACTATAGACAATGTGTGTTGCAGTTCAATTCCAAACTAGTTCCACTAACTATTGTAAACCCTGCAACTCCAAGATCTGCTACTCGTTCCAAACTCACGATATGCTATCGTAGATACTATCTAGCCAACTTGCTAGATCTCCCGATCTACCTCCTTTAACTTTCAAGATCCGCTGTAAATTTCAGACTCACAATCTTCTATACACGTCTCTTCCAAGTGGATACTCAGGAATCACATATTCCTTTTCGTCTTCCTGCGCTTGTAGTCTAACATCTCTCAGCATCTAGTGGTGGGAATGGGCCGAGCCGAGCCGGCTCAGCCCATACTCGGGCAAGCACGAGCCGAGCTCGCGGCTTATCAATCCCGAGCCGAGTGGGTGCTTGGCTCGTGCCTGAGCTCGCCCAAGATGAGCCGAGTGCCTCGGCTCCTTGGCTCGTTTTTATATATATATATATATATATATATATATATATAACATTATAACTATTAAATTACTAAATTTAAAAATATATATATACACAAACATTATCTAAATTTTTTAAAAATATATATTTTTCAAAACAATTTTAATTTTTAAAATAATAAGAACAAAATTTTATTTGTTGAGAAATGAGAACCTAAAGAAAAATATATATAAACACGTTTTGTAAACAATTTTTTAAATATACTTGTTACGTGTACAATTTTTTTAAAAAAAATTATAAAGGTATGAAAATAAAATATTGTAATAAATGTGGTGAAATTAAATATCACTTACTTGGTTACATGTAATTTCGACATATTTATCTTGAATTTAATAATTAGCGTCTTCCCAATCCTTTACGCACATTAACGTTTCCAAAATATCTTCTTTTAGTCGACTCCTGACCTCAGAGAAAACCCTCTTTCCTGCACTAAAAGCAGATTCCGAAGCTACAGTGCTAACCGAGGGTGTTAGTAGATATTTTGCCATTGCAGAAACTACTGGTCATCGGCGTTCGTTATTTCGCCAGAATTCAAGAAAATATTTTGAACTTTTACTAGTTGCTTTGTTGCTAGGCAAAGGTTGACTAAAGTAATCAATTAATTCATATGGCAACACATTTGAATTTTGACTACGGCTGGAAGTTTGAGTACATGCAGTGGAAGCTAAACTACTACCACTACTACTACTAGATGAACTATATGCATATGCAGTTGTATCAAATCTATACGAGTGCATACTTTCAAATAAATTCAAAATTTCAGCGTCGTCATCTGTTATATTAGTATGAGGAGTGTGTGCAGGTACACAATTAATATATGCACTCATTCGTGAAGCATGTAATTCATACATTTCACGGAACGTTGTTTCTAAATTTCTATAAGTAACATGTGTATTAAAAGTTAAAGCATTTAACATTTGATCAATTATAAATTTAGTACTCGATAAATTATATCAGGGGTCCATGACACATGCTAAAGGAAATAATATAGGTAATTCTTCCCAATATTTTCTAAATTTCAATTCCATGGATTATATAACAACATGAAAATCGGGGTCATTTTGAAATCTAGTAAAAGCTCTAGCAGTTATATAAAGACGTTCAAAAACCATACAACTAGTGGATAATAAACACCAACAATATATTTGTAGATTGATAAAAACTTGTCAATTTTTTTTTTATTTTAAAAACTATATTCTAATCAGATTCAGTCAAGATAGTATCGTTTTCGTCTCTAACATGCATATTGTTATAAAATTCAGTAATATACGCTTCATAACCTTCACATGATTTTAGTAATAAGTATGTAAAGTTCCATCTATAGCCTACGTCAGTAATAAAGGTTTTCGTATCCGTCATCTCAGATGAACGTAAAAGAACGAATTTTACTCTCACATTTACATTCTCGAATTATTAACATAATATCATTAAATATAGTTTGAGCGTTGTGCGGATACTCAACAATTTTAAAAGCAATAATTTTTTTATGCATGACCCAAAGTGAGTCTATATAGTATGCAGTTGCAGCCATATAACCCATGTTATTAATTCATTCCCACATATATGAAGTTAAAGATATCACACCCCCATATTTTTCCAAATCTGAAATCAATAGTTGCTTTGCATTAAGAAAATATGCAATTGTATCAGAACGAAAAGTATTTCGATTTACCCCTTGGTACTTCGATTGAAGATATCTTCTGACGTAGTTAACGAAATGTTGGATGTCCGCTATTGTTAGTGGCAACTCCGCCGCGGCAACGAACTTCACCATTCCCGTTCCAGCTTCCTCCTTCGAAAACATCCATGTAGAAAGTGGCGTAGTAGTAGTTCTGGAGTACCAAATTGTAGTTGCGTTTAACCAGCTGGAAGAAGCCCATATTTGGCTGAACATGATTTGTAGTGACGATTGAGGTGGGTGGTTCCAATGCCTTTTTGCAATGTCAGTCGTTGTTGGCAGTATTTACATACTACTTTGGTTTCTGGAAGTCCATCGACCACACGACCAGTGAGAACCAATTTGAAATGGTCCCAACATTTTGCATGCTTCTTCCCATTTCTCTTTCCGCTTGCATTGGGAATATTTAATGTCGGTTCTTTATCTTGTTCCAAATAAATTGGAACACTAGCTGCAACATCAACGTCATCCAAATCAATTGGTTGACTATCACAAATGTCGAAATCTTCAATATTTTCGGGGATTGGTAATTCATTGAGACGGGGAAATTCATTCCCAAATTAATTTTGGGCAGGTATTTGTGTTTCATTCTCCATACCGAACAAGTTTTTAACAAATGATTGTGAGTCCATTTGTTATGAATAATAGAAATTGAATTTAGAAATGTAGAATTGAAAAGTGAATGAAGATTATGTAGTAATTGTCGAACGTAATTGTAAAATAGTAAGAAATAATGTAAAAAAAAAAGTAGAAGATGATTATAGAATGAATGAAAATGAGTGAGAATGATATTGTTGATAATTGATAAATGGATAATGTAAATTGTAGAGAGTATTGTATAGTAAATAATGAGAGATTGATTTTGGTGGGAAAAATGGTTAATTATGGTGGGTATTTATAGATGAAACAATATATGTGAAATTGAAATATATATATATATATATATATATATATATATATGACCAAAACGGTCACTGAACTTTTTACTTTAAATATTTTTTTTAAATAATAAATGAGCCACAAGCCGAGCGGCTCATCGCTCGTTAAAAAGAGCTCACGAGTGGGCTCGTGGGTTGCTCAGCGAGCAGCTTGTTACTGTTACGAGCCGCCCTGCTTGGCTCATGCTCGGGGCTCGTTTTTCGACGAGCCTGAGCGGCTCGTGGGCATGAATAGTACGAGCCGAGCCGACGAGCCGCTCGACTCAATTGCCACCTCTCTCAGCATCTGAAGTTCAACTAAGAAAGTATATTCCTAAGGATGTTTAGAAAGTAAGTATTTTGGATTCTTCAATTTGATGTTTTCCCAAACATGTGGTTATATGATCTCAAGAAGAAATGATGAATCACAATGAGAGAATATGTTCTTGGATCTTTATAGAATAAGATGAGGTAATGAAAATAATAAAAACCATCACCAAATTACGTCCAATGACTTGGATATTTATAGGAGAGAGTAATTGAGTTGAATGAGCCAAAAAAAATCTATTTAAAAACACAAATTAGAGTTTTTCCTATAAACCTGTCGCTCGAGTGAAATCTCAACAATAGGCGAGCAACGGCCTCTCGCTCGAACGAGAGCCGAGCGATAGGTGAGCGACGAAAATTCTGTTTTTGTCGCTCGAGCAGTGTCCAAGCTATTGGCTAGTGAAAAAGCGGCGCCGTGTTTCTCATTTTTTCATGCTCGGGCCCTTGACCTCATAATCAAATTTATACAAATTGCACCATAGATCCTTGACTTTTACAACACGTTACAAATTAATCCTTTTTGTCCACAAAATTGTCAACACTAAAAATCTAACACACAGAATAAATTGAAGTGATTGATTAAGCATCTAAAAAAAATTTAAAAAGTATTTGTTACTTTTTAATTGCTTATTTATGCTGCGTTGGGGTCTAAAACATAAATATTCGGCTAATTTAAAATTTTCAAAAGTACCGAAATCCAAGCCTCTCTTTCTTCTCGAAATGACACATATTTTTCAATCGAGTCCAATTTATTTTCCTTTCACCTAGATCTCAACCCCCACCAAAATGTCGTAACCACTATTTTCATATTCTCGCACAAGCTAACTGGGAACTGAAACCTTCATTGTATAGGTTGGGATTGCGTGAACAATTACATTGATGAGAATCTACTTTCCACCGGATGTGGAAAGTTTCCCCTGCCACATCTTAGCCTCTTCCATATCCGTTTCTTGATCCCTTTGAAGATCTTTTTTCTGTTGTGTACTATAAGAAATGGAAGGCCAAAATATTTGCTATGTGGTTTCACAATATTTACCCAAAAAAAAGATGTGATTTCCTTCTAGTATCCGTAACCAGGTATAAAAGTATTAAATAGAAAAAACATGCCTTTTTATCCTTTTAATATTAAAATATTGCAACGATTTTCGTTTTCCTATATTTGTTTCAAGAGCGCTACATGGCAATTACGCTAAGGATCAAAAACGATATGGCTTTCAACTATGCAATTTTTGTATGTTTGGAGGATGATGAGTAATAAAATGTGACAAATTAAATAATAAATTTGAAGCTAAAATATGATTCACAAATTAAAATTTAGCGATTCAATTAATATTTCTTTAAAATTTAAGCGACACGGATGAAACGTAAGTGATTCAAGTGACTTTTTACTTTTTATTTTTTTTATTTTCATTTAATAAAAACTTTTAGTACACTTTGGTTAACAAAATTTCTCTTTCTGAGTCTTCAATAGGCTTTTGTTATCTTTAAATAATTTCAGTTGAGTGCTTTTTAAAATTTTAAGTCAAATCATGAAAGGAACTCCAAAAACACAATCTATCTTCTACATTGTGGTGTCTTTATTGAGCATATAACTGCTTTTTTGCTTTAATATACTCAAGTTGTCTCTTTTCTTCTTTTGACTACTTGTGATCTTCACTAGTGCCATAAATTAATTCTAACTTCTGATTCAAGTGAATAAAATTGAGAAATTTTATGTTGTGAATTTTCATGTTCATTATTTTCAATTCAGTATAGAAAACATACTACGAGCGTGTTCGATAGAGATTAAAAACGGATTAAAATTGAAAAATTAACCGTTATTGTTGAGTTTTATTAGACGAGTATGATCCAATAACGACTATTTTTTCAATTTTAATTGAATTTTGAGCTGTACCAAACAAGCTCTATGTGTATGTAATATATATAGTAAACAATCTTTGACGTAAGATTGAGGCATAAAATAAGTTTGACAAGCTATAACTTTATCATGTTGTTAAGAACTTTAATTGTTTGAAACAAATATAGGGTATGTTAGTTCAATGAAAATTAGAGCCTTCACTAAAATATTGGAATTTTGAGGAACCGATAAATCTTTATGGTACAATATTTTTTGTCATTTAATTCCTTTTTGATGACTACATAGCTTTTCTTTGGCACCAATAAATGTCGTAAGTTCATAAGTTCGGTCTCATTATCATTTATTTATTAAAATTTCACATATCACACGCTCTTCAAAAATTAGAAGCAGAAAATATTAATTAGTTAAGTAAGATTGTAGTGGTGATTAAACAATTGAGGCACAACTCACTAATAATTTTTTTTTTCTTTGATCATCTCCTGCCTATAGTCTCTCGAGTATGTTCATAATTTCAAATTGATCGTTAAATCAATTTTCTTACATATTTACTCCTAAAGTTAATAACACTTTCACAATTAGTCATTCGGTTAGTATAAGTAAGGAAACTTTGCTACAAGAGTCCTAATCTTCGCAAAAAGTGCAAATATTTTCCAAACATTCTAAGTTTTTGTTTCAAATCTCAACTTTCATTAGAAGTCTTTGCAGACACTTGATGTCAAATAGGCACTGAGATTTACATGCCATTTTAACATTTTTTTTAGTTGGATTCCGTCTGCAGTACCTGATTTACTATGTTAAGCCCCTGTTTGAGCTCCATTTTTTTTTTTCAAGAATGTATTTTTTCTATACTAATTTTCAACTACACATTCTTCCATAAAATAATTATACACGCATTTCAAAAAAAATTCTTTACTTTTTAACCACATATTCTTCAAAAAAATCATTATTTCATAATGCATTTTATCCCAAAAATTGGGAGTCAAACAGGGGCTAAATAAAAGGTTGATGATCATGATGTCAAGATTTGAAGGTTCAGGATCCATTTGCACGTTTCTGAAAGGTTAGACACATCTTATTAATTGAATTTTCGTTAGTATCTAAAATGATTATACACAATTTCTATGAGTAAAGCTTAATTATCAATATAATTCGTGACGAAATAATCAATCACAAGTTTGCGACATATACAATATTTGCTCATTTTCTATTTTTGCCATCGATGTCTTTTTTGTGTTGGTTATTTTTGCTTAAACACCAAATTTTGAGATAATATGAATCGAAATATGTATTTGTTATTGTCATCTCATTAAGATAGTCAATTGCATAAATCTTGTTATCGAATACATTACTAAATGTCGGATACGTAGGCAATGAGTCAAGTGAAATAAGCTAAAGTTTTCTTATGAATGGGAAAAGTTGAGGGTCATGATGACAGTCACAAAGCGAAAAGACAATAAATTTAAAGACCAAATTTTGATTGGTATTATCACTATGCATTACTGAAAGGGGAAAGGGCCTTCATTCATATAAAGGTATGTAAATATATTCTTTGTTAGGCTCTGCAAGTGAAGTCCACAGGTATAAAGATTCAACCACAAAAAGATTAAAGCTTTGTTTTTCTTTCCAGAGATTTTGTTAGTCATATTTTCACACTATATATCTAGATCAACCCTTTTCAATAAATTTGGTGGTAAGGATGGAGAGATACAAAAATAGAAGAACTTGTGTTTTATGGGTTATTCCTATGTTATATTTACTATTATTGGCTTTTTGGCCTTTTAAGGAACATCATTGTCCCAACAAAAACAAGAATAGAAGTAGTCATAACAAATAGCAACAATGTAGTAACCCTTCCTCCCAACAATAAAGAAGAACAATTGCGAAAATTAGAGGATTGAATTGCAAATATTCGAAACTTGATACGACCAAAGATGGACAATAAAGGAATATGTGGATCAAATTGGAAACAATTGAAAGCTAAAGGATCTCTGATTCAAATAAAGAATGACTCAAACTGAACTGAAGAAGGAATTCAGGGACCAAAATGGAAGAAAAGCAAAGAAGGAAGACCTTGTGATCGCAAGTTGGCCACGATAATTTCCTACAGCTACACATATAAATGTTAAGAAATATAGTAGTATTATTTTGTTTTATTGTTTATTAAGGGTAGAATAATCTTTTTAGTTTCCTTTATTTTAGACTATATATAGTCTCTTTATATTTCGGTTTTGTATTCACTTTTCATTATGCAGAACTAATAAAACCCTAGCCTCTCGTTTTTCCTTTCTTTTCTTTGAATTGTTTGATACTATGGCTAACATGATATCAGAGCAAAATTTCATGAGACAAGGTTTAATAGCAAATTTTTTTTGGTGATTTCGAGACAAGTTTGATAGAGTTTTCTTTCAGTTTTTGCAATCTGGTATTTAGTTTTCCTTTCTTTTGAGATCTGTTTTTCGTTATTCTTTGATTATGACTACTGAAAGAGACGATTCGCTTCAGTCTGTGAGTGTGAGGTTGGATGGAAAGAATTATTCGTATTGGAATTATGTGATGAGAAATTTTCTTAAAGGTAAAAAGATGTGGGGATACATTAGTGGGATTTTTGTGAAACCTACTGATGAGAATTATGCTACTTTGGTAGATGTCTAGGAATCAAATAATTCGAAAATTATTACTTGGATTAACAATTCTGTTGATCATTCCATAGGCAGAGAGTTGGCAAAGTATAAAACAGCAAAGGAGGGTTGTGATCATCTACAAATGTTATTCACTCAGTCAAATTTTGTAAAACAGTATCAATTGGAGAATGACATACGAGCTCTTCAACAGAAGAATATGAGTATTCAGGAGTTTTATTCTGCTATGACAGATCTTTGGGATCAATTGGCTCTTACAGAATCGGATGAATTAAAGGCATGTGATGCATATATTGCTCATAGAGAGCAGCATCGGTTGATACAATTTGTAACTGCACTTCGCAGTGATTTTGAGGGACTTAGAGGTTCAATTTTGCATCGTTCTCCACTTCCTTCTGTTGACTCAGTTGTTAGTGAGTTATTGGCTGAAGAAATACATCTCAAGTCTTATTCTGAAAAGGGAATCCTTTCTGCTTCTAATCCTTCTGTGTTAGCATTGCCTTCGAAGTCATTTTCTAATAATCAGAATAAGTTTTACGGAAGAGTTGCCCCCGACGAGTGCAGTTTCTGTAAGCAAAAAGGTCATTGGAAGGCTCAATGTCCTAAGTTGAAACAACAGAATCAATCACAGCAACAATTTCAAGCTTGGAAGCCCGGCAACCAGTCATAATCGAATGCTCATAGACCACCTTAGGGCTATAAACCACCACGGTATAATAGTGCAGCAGTAGCTTCATCAGGTCTCTTCACCGATCCTAGTATCCTGGCTGAGCAATTTCAGAAGTTTCTCTCCCTACAGCCACAAGCTATGTCTGCTTCTTCTCCTTCCGTAGGTCAGTTCCCTCATGGTTATTCAGGTATGTCACATTCTGTATGGGTCTTGGATTCTAGTGCTTCACATCATATGTCTCTAGATTCTTCATCTTTTGCTTCCGTGTCTCCTTCGTCTTTTATCCCTGTCATGACTGCTGATGGCATTCCTATGCCTTTAGCAGGTGTTGGTTCTATTGTCACACCTTACTTATCTCTCCCTAATGTTTATCATATAAACCGAAACTCACATTAAATCTTACTCATGTTGGTCAGTTATGTGATTTTGATAATTTAGTCACATTTTCCTCTTCTTCTTGTTATGTGCAGGACCTGCAATCTCAGAAGCTGATTGGGACATGCCGCAGGAAGGATGGACTATATATTTTGGATGAGCTAAAAGTGCCAGTTGCTGCTTCTACTACTAGTGTTGATTTGTCTTCTCTTCGTTTGAGTCCTTCTTCTTCTAGTTTTTATTTATGACATTCTCGTTCGTTTAGGTCATGTTTCGTCTTCTCGTTTAAGATTTTTGGCTTCCACTGGAGCATTGGGAAATTTGCAACCTTGTGATATTTCTGATTGTAGTGGATGTAAACTGACAAAATTTTCAACTTTACATTTTAATCGAAGTATTTCTGTTTCTTCTTCTTTCTTTGATTTGATTCATTCTGATATATGGGGGCCTTCTCCTGTTGCCACAAAAGGAGAGTCTCGATATTATGTTTCTTTTATTGATGATTATACTTGTTATTGTTGGGTTTATTTAATGAAACATCGTTCTGAATTCTTTGAAATATACTCAGCATTTCGTGCTCTTGTCAAAACTCAACATTCTGATGTTATCAAATGTTTTAGGTGTGATTTGGGTAGAGAATACACTTCTAATAAATTTTGTGAGCTGATTGCCTTAGATGGAACCATTAACCAAATTTCGTGTACGGATACTCTTGAGCAAAATGGTGTTGCTGAAAGAAAACATAGGCACATTGTTGAAACTGCTCGCTCTCTCTTGTTGTCTTCTTCTGTTCCTAGTGTGTTTTGGGGTGAAACTGTTCTTACTGCTATAGGTCTGATTAATACAATTCCATCTTCCCATATTTCAGGTTTTTCTCCTTACGAAAAATTGTATGGATATGCCCCTAATTATTCTTTCTTTAGAGTTTTTTATTGTACTTGTTTCGTTCTTCGTCCTCATGTAGAACGTAGCAAGTTTTCATCTCGATCTGCTATTTGTGTCTTTCTTGGTTATGGTGAAGGTAAAAAGGGATATCGTTGTTTTAACAATAAAGACGTGATCGTGGTAGCGAGTACCAAGCGATTGCATAGTGCACTATGACACTAAAAAGATTATTTTCTAATTTGACTCAACCTGTACATGAAATACAATTTTTTACCTACTTCAGGATGAAAATTGAGAACCACCACTAAAGAGAAAAAAGAAGCAAGATACAAGAAAATACATTCGTACACGAAACTTGACTATTACTGTCTGGATTTTGGATGATGAAGAAGACGATGCAAGGAGATTGTTCAATAAGTATTGAAGAAATCCAAGAATTCAAAACTTTTTCCCTTTTTCTTTCTACAATAAGAATTCAGGTGATGTCTCAATATTCAATCATGTATTTTTGTAACTTTACAAAACTCGACTAAATTTCTAGTCATTAGGATAATGATGAACAAACATTATACTCCCTCCATCCCATTTTTATTGATTGATTTTCTTTATTTTTTTGTCCCATTTATATAGTCGTTTTTTTTTACCGAGAAAGAATTTGTTTTGTTCGTTTACTAATATACTCTTATTTAATTTGCATAGTTATAACCAATTTTTTCCACTTAATCTCGAAATTGTATAGATTTTAATTTACATATTTATTGAAATCATCCAAATACATACACACAGTTCTCAAATGGAGTAAAGTTTAAGCGGTTCATAGTATTTACTTTGTCTAGTTATCACCATTATTTTCAAATACAACTACTTTGCAAAAATTGCTTTTTCAATGACATTAAGGGTTTGTTTGAGTCCCATTATATATATATATATATATAAAATGTATTTTGAAATAGTAGATTGATAGAGAATGTGTGGTTAAGAAATAAGAAAAAAATTTGGATTTGTATGTAATATTATTTTATTGAAGAATGTGTGATTGAAAAGAAGATAAAAACAATGTATATTTAGAAAAATGAGGATCAAACAATGGCTAAATAAAATTTCTTAATCCGTGTGAAAAACACAATCACCCTATATAAATGAGACGGAAGGATTAATATTTTATCAAGATTTTGACATTTGATGCTTGTTTAGTTTGAATGATTGTTATATACTTGACGTGTTTAACTATTGATCTTTAATTGCATTTATTAGTGATCTTTGTTTTATTCGAGAGAAAGAACAAGATTATAGCATGCGATAACGATCAAAATAGGGTCGGGTAAGGGATAAAATATTATACACGTATACAAAAAAAAAAAAAAAAAAAAAAAAATCATATTTTTTAACCACACATCCTCATAAAAATACAATTCAAAACTCATTTTTTTGTCAGAGAATCAAATAGGCTCTTAATGATGGGAACAGATGGAATCAACTCATGAGGACGGGACACGTGCATTAATAAAAGATGTAGCATTACTTGAATGAATAGTATAGATAGATATACATACGTTAAAAGAATGGTCATCAATAATGATGAATAATAACACTACTTTAATTAATAATATTACATCATATTTCGCCCCTATTAGATGTCCATTAAAATAAGGTTTTTTTATTTTTAGAGAAAATAAATTTTGGAATCATGATTTTTTTAAGAATCTGTAATTAAAAAGTAGTAAAAAAAAAATTGAGTTTACGTGTAAAATATTATTGTTGAAATGTGATTGAAAATAAATTTAATTTTTTTTTTTTTTTTTGAAGAATGGTAGACAAAGAACGGAAGAAATGTCATTTTAATTCCCAAGTGGATTTACTTTTGCACAAAATTTCAAATCTTACACTGTTGGCAATTATTAGCACAGTTTGATGCTCCCTCGACTTTTATATCCAATATACATTTCCAGTTTTTACTTTACCCTAATTCCTTTATTAAACTTGGAATAAATCATAATCATTGACTTAATTTCATTACAGTCCTCAACTTCTGCTTTTTCCTGTTGAGGGAACCAAAAGAAACCCCCTTTAAACATATACTTCATCGACAAGTTCATGACAAATACTTAGATTTATAAATTATTTTTATCAATTAGTTGTTGATCAATTATAATAAATTCATATGTTTTGATTTAAAATAATAAGAAAACCAGCTCAGGAGGTCCCCAAACTTTGACATGTGTTGCACCTTTGTCCCCCAATCTTCAAAGCATAGCACACATCTCTAACTTTCATTTTAGTATAACTTAGATATTACTCTTGTTTTCAAATAATCAAGAAATTAGATAAAATCAGGAATGGAAAAAATATAATAATAATTCTTCTTTTCTACTAACGCAACGCACCTTCTTTCCTACAACTACAACTATTGCTAATCACTTCCCGGTCACCACCATGAATTACTGCGGCGTTTACCACTATCCCTAATCCTTGTTGTTTCCACCGCTTGAAGATTGTGAGAATGACAATTTTTATTGAATTGTTATACCCTACTTACATTTGTTTTGAATCCATTCAAGTTTCCTAGTGTAATCGCGTTTTTTTTTCGAGTTTTTAGAATATGATTTTTCTACTAAAATTTTCCATTAAGGTAGTTGCTACTAAAATGAAATATTGAGAACATAAATGCTTTGTTTCGAAGAACAAGGACGAAGGTGCAACACATGTCAAAGTTTGGTGACCTCTGTTGCTATTTTACCTATAAAATAGATAATTGATCTCATACATTTTATTCCAATCTCATCATTGACACATTCAAGGTTCACTCGATCTCTATGAAAAATATTATTTTAAAGTTTATTAAAATTCATTAACTTAATAATATCTCCTATATTCATTTCTTCTAGAGGTATTGAGTATCCAAAAAGTTATCAGAAGTTTTCTCAATTACGTTGTCTGTTCTAACATTTCTATTAATTTACTATCTGTTATCAATACGTAATTGGTTTTCTTCTAACTAAGTTCTTTAAAGCTTTGAATTACTCTTGACATGATAATAAGAATCACGACAAGAGACATGATAATAAGAATCACGACAAGAAATTTCAGCACTAACAACGAAAATCTTTGTATTGAATGCAAAACACAACGTCCTTTCCGTGCCTCAAGTGTTGCTCTCGACTTGAAATATAGTCTTAGCTCCTTTGTTGACCTCAAATTATGACTGGCCCCTTCGCCCCCTTACACAAATGGCCCCCCTGATTATCAATGCATGGCTTTACCAAAATCAAACACAGTCATCTTCCCTTTAACACTCTAGACAGTTCTCTCTCTCATGAAGTAATGTTGAGGGGGATGCTGTCTGGTTCGAAACCATTCTTTGATGATCATATATGCAGTAATCAGTACTGAATGATCTCGGACCAGGCTTCATTCCCCCCAAATCTCCCGTCATGCTCGAGGGCAGGCACACATCTCATCATGTAAGTGTTTTCGATTGATTAAATTATATTCTGTTGCTATGTAGCATACTTTGAACAGGCCGTAGCTCTCAGAATTCCGATACAATTTTCTTGATGAAGATATGGTAACAGTTTTTTTTTTCCCCTTTATATAAGTTCCATTGTCAGCACAAATAAAACCAATTCATACCTTCTTTTCTCTCTGTATAGCATTTACATTCACATCACTCTCTGCCCAACTAAAAGAAGCAGACAAGGACATTTCCATGGGAGTTAAGACACATTTTAACATAAAGCCTATGAAATTTTCACCACTTGGCTGTTTTCCAAAGTCATCTATATTATTTTGCAACAACAAGACTGTTCTGTTCCTAGGTTGTGGTGGCGAATTTTCCAGCAAACTTAGGCTCTATTTGAACCCAAATTTTATGAAAAATGAGTTTCATAATAGTGATTTTTTAAAGAATATGGTTAAAAAGTATGAAAAAGTTACGACTTTACCTGTAAAATTATTTTGTTTGAAGAATGTTTAATTGAAAATGAGTTTTTAGAAAATTGGACTCGGGACTTAGTTTAAGTGCAGTCCCCAGTGCATCATCAGATGGAATATCGCCCGTTGATGATGAAGATGGAGGGGCTTTGGGAACCTTGGAACTGCCCCCCTACACTGAGCTTTCAAGATTTGAATCCTTACTCCCCCCTACACTGAGCTTTCGAGATTTGAATCCTTACTCTTTCAGGTACTTTAAATTTTGAAATATAGAAATCAATTATTTATGATTAGCATAAACATTAATTTTAGTTTTAATTATGTTAGAGCTGTCAATTGGGAATGCTAATTCATCTATACTTAATTAATATCCAATCAAGTAAACTGAATTTTTAAAATATATATTGATGATAATGAAATAGTTGAGAAAATCATTGATATTGTTAAAATCTATGTAGAATACCAAAAAAAATTAGGATATTATAGAAATAGTTTAAATATAATAGGGGTTGCAATCATCAAAACAATGATTCTCACTTCATTTGACATTTAGGGTCCGTTTAATTGTAATAGTGGAATTTGGGTGGAAAGAAAATGAATTTCAGGGAATAGAATTGTCCAAAATTGTTTTTCTTGAAAATTGTTAATTAACTATGTTTGATTAGTAAGATTTTTCACGTGGTAAATATTGAATTTTGGATTTTTTTTTTTTTTAGTTCGTTTGGCTTTGTTTTATATGAAAATTGTCCATTAAAGGGATATAATTTGTTACAATTAAGGATAAAATTTGTTTTCATTGTCAAGGGAAAAAAAAAACCAAAATTGGTGGGAATTGGTTTTCCTCAAAACCGTGAAAAACCAACAGTGTGAGTCAAAACCAAGAAAATGAATTGCCAAGAAAATTTGATCAATCAAACATGTCTAAAGTAGAAGATGGAATTTCTTTTCCATTTTTCATGAAAAAATTTCGTCAATCAAACATGCCTTAATGCATTATAAATTCAATTTAATATATTACAATCTGTCAGTGTATGAATTCTGTCGAAGTTTCGTGGCAATGCAGCACTATTTGATCAATCAAACATGTCTAAAGTAGAAGATGGAATTTCTTTTCCATTTTTCATGAAAAAATTTCGTCAATCAAACATGCCTTAATGCATTATAAATTCAATTTAATATATTACAATCTGTCAGTGTATGAATTCTGTCGAAGTTTCGTGGCAATACAGCACTATTTGATCAATCAAACATGTCTAAAGTAGAAGATGGAATTTCTCACTATTCTTCCAATTAGTAGCTTTCTCTTATGGGTGAACCTTTATCCTTCTCGAAGCCCAAAAGTCAAGCCCACAACACAACGTGTCCTAATGAATAAGCCAACCTATAATGATACATCATGGAGAATTACTTTTTGGTAAAGTAAGGTTGTGTTGCAAATTGATGATTATTTTTTGGATTATTCTCCTTGTTCATTTTGTTATTCTTAAAGAAATCAAAACTTGTATACAAATCAATATCCGAATATAATTTATTTACCAATGTATAAGTCTATTTTTGACGAATGTATTAATGCTCCCAGTGAAATATAATTTTTATTCTATAAGAATATTGGGTGTGTTCCAAAGAACGGCTTTATTTCTATTGATATTTCAAAAAATATTTTATTTGTACTCTTCAAAATGTATAATTGTATACACATTAGAATTCCAATATGTATAAAGAAGATGACTATATTATATATGCATTTAAACTTCCTACAAGGATTTTAAATATTCAATTACGTTATGTAACCATTAAATTCTGTCAATTTATTATTCGTAAGCAAATCACGAAAGTAAATATATATTATGCTAATATTTCAGTAGAATATTATTTACCCTGCAACGAAATTTTGTAAAATATATTACTTCTAAGAATATTATACTATTTCCCAAGAAGAGCAAATCTTTATACCGATTAATATTTTAGATTGATAATTTGTTATTGCTCCTAAAGAGGCACAACACATATTGATATTGTCATAGAATATTTCAATTCCAAGAAGAATTTGTGTCAAATATATGAAATTGGCCTGAAATTTTAGTTTTGTGTAGCGCCGTTGTCCTACTTGAAATACTTTTACTCCGTCTTCCAATTGCATTCAATTGAGTCCAAACACCCTCCAATCGTCAATATTATGTCCTAATCAACTATTAAATATGTGCATTTTAGTCCCCAAATTTTATGTTTCCTTCCATTTTCACCCTTCTTCGTCAATTTTCGTTTTTTCTTCCAATTTAGCTTCCAATTATCGAGTTTCACCTAATTATAAATGAAATATGCAATAAAATAGGCTATAATTAATAAAAACTATGAAATGCATAAATTTTAAAGCCGAGATAAGTGAATAAAATATATTTATCACACTCCCAAACTGAAACAATTATTTATCATCAAACAAAACTATGACATAATTTAATAAACAAACGTGCACCAAAATTTTGGTTACATAACTTGCCATTTTGTCTCAGGATTTGAATCATTGTATAAACACATAAACAGCTTTAAAGACACAATACCAAAATCAATATCAACTTTCTCCAATGCAAAATTGATGTGTGTTTAAAGTATCAAGCAAAACATTATAAATTTACGAGTTGCTTGAATTCCCAAACTCGATGGTCAAATTTATCATTTTCTCACTCGTAAAATTCACACATACCCAAGTTTATTCTTTTCACTCTTTTCCCATGGTATGATCTAAAGTTGAATTTTTATACTTATCCATACCCTCTCTAATTTAGATGGGTCTCAATAATTGCAAGTCAATATTTCATCAAATAAGGATTCTCCAATTTTTTTTTTTTATTATTTCAACATTCAATACTTAACTAACTAAGCTAATAACCTCTTGCTAAAAGTTAAATTCTCCTAAAAAAGTGTCTGGAGCTTAATCAATGCATGTAGTACATAATTTTTTTAACATTTTTTTATTCATCTTATTTGTGGACTTCTCTCTATTATGTTTTCTAAATGATCATTGTAGCGAACTTTTGATCGATGATTTTTAAGTCAAATGATCATAGGGCACAAAGTTTTAAATACCCTTACATGTTTAATCACTCGAATCAGAAAAGGCTATGAAGAGACGTTTCACAATGAGACGCCTTTTTTTCCTTTTGTATCTTTTTTTGCCATAATAAGTGCAACAATTAATTACAATTTCCAATAAAACAAATTCTAGGCAATTTAGTTCTTTGTAATTCATTTTCTTTCTATCAAAATTCCACATTTGTAGTCAAATGGACCCTAAATTCTATTATTTCAATCTATCAAGTGTATAAATCAACTCATTATTCAGAATGCTAAACTTAAATGTTATGCGCAAAACGTATCAAATTTTACATGAATAAAAATCAATTAATCTAAGTGTGAAACTTATTTATAGTCCATAAATTAACACGTACACATAATTCCAAATATAGTTATCATCATCGATAAGGCTATCTAACCTACACAATCAAGCGAAGTAAAAAATATTTTTTTATATTTTCTTCAACTCTTCTCGTACATAATAAAGTAGTAAAATCGCACAATCATACACAAGAATAATGAAACTAAAAATTCAATGTTTTTTTGCACCCTATAACTTAAAGTATACATTGAGGACAATGTCTTAAAGTATAATCTAGTACAAAAAGTAGGGATGCCCAAAAGTCCCGAGTCGAGTCGAGCCCGAACCGAACTGAATCGAGTGGTTCTTCATAAGTTAAATACCCGAATGGGTACCTGAATCGAGAATCAATGAGTTTAGGTCGGGTCCGGGTCTAAACCAAGAACTAATGAATCGAATAAGAACCAAAACTAAATAATTTTTTATATTTTTTTATTGAATTAATTAAATTATTTTATTTTTTCTAAATAAATTAACAAATTAATTAAATAAATCAGATCAGATCATTTCATAATTTTAATTTTAAAGCCCATTAATCCATTTTAAAGACAAGAAACAGTGAAATTTGAGATCCATTTACAGTTTTTGTAAAGATTATGGACCTCCACCATAATTATATCTTAATAATTGATGACTACATGACTATTTGAATTTGGCGCTAAATCTAATGATGGAGTCACTTTGTTAGAGTGTTTAGATGATGATGATTGGGATAATTGTAATTTTGATTTTGGGTACAAGAAAATGAAAACTAGCAAAATGGATTTTTCTGGAAAAGATGAGGTTCAACGATATCTAATGGAACCCACCGAAGATGCTACTGATGGAGATTTTAATATTTTACATTGGTGGAAGATTAATAAATCAAGATTTGAATTTTTATCTGAACTTGCAAGAGATGTTCTTGCCATTCATGTATCTACAGTTGCTTCTGAGGCAGCATTTAGTATTGAATGGCGCATTCTTGATCCATTTAGGAGTTCTTTAACTTCTAAAATAGTTAAAGCCTTAATTTGTACACAAAACTGGCGAAGGAAAGATTCTAGACTCTTGAAAGTTTCTCAAGATGGAATTTGAATTGAACAAACATAGTTTTATGATGGCATTGAGACGGGTAATAGATATATATTATTTTTTTTTTATTAAATCTTATTAGTTGAATATTTTTTTAATTTATTTGTGTTTATTAATTGTGTTTTTTCAATTATGCTTGCAAAGTTTTTTACCATGGCAAGTCAAGCAGTAGATGATTAAATCAAATAGTTGGTAAATATTTTATTTTTACAACTTTTAATTTATATTTCATTTTTTTTATGCAGGCAGGTTGCTTGAAACAAATGAATTATTAATATTGATCACCGATATTTTAATATTAATATCTAATTTTTGGTATTTGTATGCATTGAATTAATGTTATTCAATAGCTAGTTATTTATATATTTTTGAATTGGGCTCCGTTAATTTGTAAAAATTACGAATGAAATGTCATTAGTTATATTTATGTAGTGTTGCTGTAAATGTTAAAAAAATTAAGTATGGTACGGAACCGAACCCGAATGGTTCCATAATTATATTTGGACCCTACGGTTCCATTTATTAAATACCAAAATATTTTGGAACCGAACCGACCTACAAACAGCCTTAACAAAAAGAGACAAGGAAGAAATGAAATAAGGTACTCTCTGGTTTCTTTTCTGATAATTTAGGTATCTTGTTGGATCAGTTCGTTTCATTCTTCATCTGGTTAAGTTTCTCAACCACTCATCAAGGGTATTTTGACTGATTTGTCCGGCAGTTGATGAGTTATTATTGTGTCATTTAGCTCTTCCAAACCTAAATCCTTGTAAATAGAAAAATTCATTATATTTACAATTGCTTTCGAAATTACACAAACAACTGCAAGTAGAATCATTTCCTATTGAGTAAGGTATTTTGTTCTGTAAGATAGCATCACTCTCATCATTTAGCTTGATGGTCTCAAATTCAATGAGCCTTTTTTAATTTTTTATTTATTTATATAAGATCTCCTTCAAAAATTCTGTATAGCTTAGTATCTAAAATATAGCTTTAATTAATGGGATTTTAACTTGAAGCTTCTTAAATGTGTCCAAGAACATTGCAAATTGTTTCTCGAGCTTCCTTTTCTTCAATCTCTAAAGAAAGGGGACAAGAGGCACATATATCTTGATAGGAATGATTGCTTCAACTTGTGGATCATGTGACTTCTGATCTAGACTTATTTCTTCTAGCAGTTCAAGTTTATCCACTTGCTCATCAGTTGTGGAATGCAGAAACGGACCCAACACCCGGTCTGGGGGGACTACCGTGCGTGCAGGGCTCCGTCGAACCTTCGAGTATGCAGTTGTAGGCTGTGCGTGGTTGGTCAGTTCGGCTTTTTCCTCAATTTGTTACACAACCTCTGCCTTTTTTCAGTTTGAAAATGGGCCAATTTGGCCAGCCCATCATTTTTTTAAAAAAAAATTAGGCCAATACGACCCATTTAATTCATCTTTTTTTTTCGTGATTGGACTAGCCCATTTGTCTTAATCCAATCCTTAATTATGTATACCAAGCGTCCCAACCCAAATCTCACTCCCAAATTATCAATCCATAAATTCCCAAATTCTCACAGTCTCTACTCTCTCGACTCTCAATTGAAGCCCATCTCCGGGTCTTGGCCTCCGGTGTAGGTCCGCAGCATCAACTGCATACTGTACATTTTCTAGTAAGTTTTCTGGTTAAACCTCATATTGTAGTCTGCTCTGCTGTCGCCTATCTGTACATTATTTTGCCAATTGTGAACTATCGGTTACTGCCCTTTATATTTTCATTGGTGAATGCAGAATGGTGAATTGGTTATTGGTGTTTGACTGGTTGTAGATTTGTAGTTTTTCTGTTTGGAAATTGGATATAAGATTATGCTTTATGAATTATGCCTTAAGTTTAACGAGATATCAAAAACCTTACTATTTCTGTTTTTTCACATTCGGAATTTCCAGCTTGCTTAACTGCTTAAGAGTTAAGTCATTGCTTTAGTCTAGTTTTTCAGTTTGAAAAATGTCTTTATTGGCTGATTTTAGCATATTTTTGATTGTCGACGTTCATCGGTCAACGTCCGCCAAGGTTGGAATAGTTTACTGGGTCCATCCCTTGTGGAATGTACCTTTCGTTTACTATTACATGTATCTTAACTATAATTTTTGGAAGTTGAATCTCACTCCGAGTAGTAATTGCCTCAACTAGCTCGTTCTCCACAACACTTACTACCATTACCTACTGTATGGGAGTTGTCTCATGTCACTTGGCAGGGTCCCTATCTATCTTTCTGAAAGTAGTGGCTATTTGTTATATTTGATTTTTCAAATTCTGTATAGTATACCTTTGAACTTAAGTTTTTTTATTAGTTTGTTGCATGAATTTAGATGATGCTTCAGCTATCTTGATAATCTATACACATAAAAGAATTATTACATTCAGATGTGTAGAATATCTTTATAATATCACTAACATATACATGATTTTAAAAAATATTATACAAGACTATGGTATACAAGAAATGGTTGAAAGTCTTACTTTTGATAATGCTACTTTGAACAAAGTTGTTATCGGAAAATTTATTAATGATTTGAACCCTACATTTGGAAGTTTATTTTTCATCAAAATTGTGTATGCCACATTATCAATCTAATTGTAAAAGATGGATTAGAATATATAAAATTATCTCTGGATAAAATTAGGCAACCAATAAATTTTATTATTGTATTACCGCAACAAAGCAAACATTTAACAATTTGTGTGCAGAGTACGACTTACAAGAGAAATCAGTTGTTACTCATATAACACATAGATGGAACTTTACATATCTTATATTACAATCGTGTGAAACTTATGATAAAGTTATTTCAATATATTATAATAGAAGGCATATATATGGACCCGAACATAATTTGAAAGATTGGGAATGAAATCTTACATTTTGTATGAAGAAACTCTTAAAACCTTTTTTTCGATGCCACAAAAGAATGTAACAATGTTTATTACCCTACATCTTTACTTGTTTTACAATACTTTTTTTATATTCCACAAACATTTTATAAATATATGAGTTTGTCAGTTTTTGTTGATGTAGTTTATTCTATGAAGTTAAAATTTCGTAAATATTGGGAAGAGTTACTCTCTTTATTTTTATTAGTTTCGATGATGGACCATCTACTTAATTTAACCGGCACAAAAGCAATTATAAATGGGATTTCAAATTTCATGAATGTAGAATTATCACATGTGCATATAGAATATATGTTATGTGAAATGTATAACTACTACGCTGAAAAAGGAGGTCAACATAGTTCTACTTACGAAAGTTCTTTTTCAAGAAGTATTTCAACAAATTCAGATGATCTATGGAATTATTTAGACACCAATACCAGTATTTCCTCATTTAGTTATAGTTTATCAATATCTAAAACAATAGATGTATGTGGTACAAATCTTGAAATTCTATTTGAGTTAACTAGGTATATGTGCGTGGACATTCATAGTATGTTACAACCAAAAGAATTACAGGAATTTAGTCTTTTTCATGGTGAAGGTGTAACGAAAGATAATATCCAATTGTATCAAAAATTGTTCGCGATCAACTAACACCTTCGGTGTCTATGGTAGTATTGGAGGCTGCATTTAGTTTAGATTGTCAAGTTTTATCAGACGAAAGATCAAAACTAAAAGAAAATATATTAGAGGTTTTAATATGCTTGAAGGATTGAGAATGTGCGGAATTATGTTCTCAAGAACAAGTTGACTGTATAATAGTCGAAGAGTTGCAGCAGAGCCAATGATAGGGTATTGTAAGTTTTTAAATTGATTAGTTTAAAAAATACGTAACTTTTAAATTTCTTTATTTTAAGAAAAATTGTACACGAAATATTTTATTCGTGTACAATTTTAACTCCACCTACAATGATTGTAGAGAGTCTCAAACTCGGATAAAAGAGTAGGGTCGTAACTTTTATTTAATTTATAATAAGTATAAATTGTACAAATTTTAAATTCTTTAAAAAATTAGATTTATCACGTAAAAAATCGAGCCGGCTCGACCCGCCGAGACTCGAGCCGAAAACTCTGGCCGAACCTTAATTTTTTAGCCGAGCTTTTGCTCGACTCGGGCGAAAAAAAGCGCGAACTGAGCCTGATCTTCAAGTTTCGTCTCGACTTGGCTCGTTTACTCCCCTTAAGTATAATGGGCATCTACATGCTATTCTACAAAAATAATGGATCCTCGAATCATCAATCCGATTTTTTTTTAGCTCGAGAATAATAAACTCTTCATTTTCCACTTAGAAGTGCCATTATGCCATATTAATTTTTGTTATAATTGGCATTAAAGCTTTCATCAAAGCAATGAAATTATAAGAGAAGGATATTATTAAACTACTCGTGCTATACTCGATTGAGTGAACTAATGAAATATTTCTGTTGAGTATTTATATACCTACTAATGAAATATCTCATTCATAAATTTGTCACTAAACACTTTCCTCCTTTGAAAGTAACCAAATTGAAGCTTGAGATCTCAATGTTCCATTAGGCTGATTCGGAATGTTTCTATGAAGTATGGGAAAGGTTAACGATATGATCAAAAAATGTCCAAGCCGGGTATCAAGAATGCCGGGCAAATTCAGTAATTCTACACCAGATTGAACCCTTCACGTGTACATTTTTTCATTCAGCTTCGAAGTGGATCTATCACATTGAATTCACCAAATGAATTTGATAAGAGTTATTTGAAAGAATGATAGCAAACTATACTTTGGGGCCTTTCGAAAGAGTTACATTAAAAAAGTCTGCGGATATTCATAAATTATATGACATCTCCAAACTATCAGCATAGAATCGTCTTTAGAGAAGAAAATGATGGATCATTTGTCCATTTAAAAATTAGCAACTACAGTGTAAACTAAACTCTTGGGTTTGTGAAAATAATGGGGAGCACGCAACAACAAAAAATGTCATAAATCCTCAAAGACAATAGAGGAGATTAAGCACAAAAATTTTCAGCGTCAGCAAGTATTCAGATAATACAATCTGGGCTGGCATAATCGTCCAAATTTTTCGTGGGGAAACAACCAAAACTACTATTAGTAGCTACCCCGTGGGTTTCAACAGCAAGAAAACGAACTTCATTGGAGCATATGCTGCAAATTCAATAAACAAAACTGATCAGTATGTGTAGTAGATGGAACAGTTCACGTGAAAGACTGAAACAACACTTCAAAGTCAGTCTGCAGCTATCAGAGGTTTGGAAAATCAATTTGACTAGCTAGCTCGAGCTATATCTCTAAGACGACAAGGTGCCCTACCAAGTAATACAGAAACCAACCCTAAGGAACATGTTAACAATTAGAGTTATTAAAGATTATCATATTGATACCATGCTACCTAAGATTGCCATTGAATTACGAGAATATGTAACTCCTATTCCTTCTCCCTTGAAGACTTCAACATTAGCTAGATCCTTCCAATCATGATAAGACGGATATAAATAACAAAAATCACAATCGAAATGTTAAGATTTGGGGGTTCATCTTAAAATGTCAATCTTATTAAGATGAGTAGTTCAAACTCTTATAAAGTGGTCTATGTTTTTATCTTTATTCGATGTTGGATTTTATCCTTTAATATGCTCCCTCAAGATGGTGGCTCGTTTGAGTAGAACAACCTTGAAATCTGTGTACTCAATTTTTTTGAGTCTTTATCGGATCGAATTAATCGTTGTAGTTTAATGAGCTCTCATACCATGTTAAGATTTAGGGTTCCATCTCAAAAAGTCAATCTTATTAAGAAGAGTAACACAATTCTTTATAAATTGGTCTATTTTTTCATCTTTATTCAATGTGGGATTTTTATCCCTTAACATGTACCCGCAAAATGGTAGCTCGTTTGAGCAGACCAATTTTGAAATTCGTGTGCTCAATTGTTTTGAGTCTTAATCAAATTGAACTACTCGTTGGAGTTAAACTGACTCTGATACCATATTAAGATTTCGAGGTCCATCTTCAAAGGTCAACATTATTAAAAAGAGTAGCTCAAAGTCTTATAAAGATGTCTATGTTTTCATTTTTATTCGATACGAGATTCTATCCCTTAACACAAGAGACCTATTGCAAATAATAGAAATGTCAATTACTTATCAGGAGCAACTAGAAAAGTTAGAAAAGAAACAAATGATAAATTGAACGAAAATTTAGATGCTCCACGGTCTAAGGCAATCCTTCCTGCCAAAGAGTATGTACCTCACATCCCATTTTCACAAAGGTTCAAGAAGCACATACCAATAATTTGAAAAGTTTCTGGATTGGCTAAAGAAACTCCACATTCGTATCCCGTTCTTCGACGTAACACAACAAATTCCTAGATATGCAAGATTATAAAATGATATGCTATATAAAAAAGAAAGCTTTCATAGTTTTAAATTGTAGCACTGACCGAGAAGAACAGTGCAAAATTGCAAAATAAACTACCTCTAAAACTAAAAGATCCAGAAAGTTTTACTTTATCTATTTCAATCAAAAAAGCATGTTCTTTTGTTGATTTTTGTGCCAGTATTAACTTAATGTCTTTTGTCTGATAAAAAAAAATGGGACTAGGACAGAGATGACAAAAAAGCTCAACGGCTTGGGTTCGGCCCGGAAAAAGATCGAGTCGGACCCGGCTCAGACTCAGTTAGATCGAGCCAAGCCCGGCTCGACCCGTGGCCCGGTTTCACGGATTACCTTTCTTCTTGACACAGAAAGGGACACCGTGCGGCAGTAGTCTGCTCCGCAAGACTACCTTCCGCCTTCTCGGTCGTTTCGGGACGAAAGACAATTTGATTACAATTTAAAGAAAGCTTGCAACACGAAATTGAAATACATTGAACATAACTTGATCATTGATTGCTTGAAAGCTAGAAATTACAATAGATTGAAAGCAAGAGATTACAATTGGCTAGTGTAGGGGGCGAACACTAGAAAGCTTGAAAATGTTTGAAAGATTAATACCCCCTATAATAGACTTCGGAACAAAAACCCAAATGACGGGAGTAGACGTCTTTTGGCTCTAGAATCATACTAAAATTTTCCTATTTTCCATCTATTTTACAAAATGAATTAAAATATTTACAATGATAGCGTCACGGGGTTTAAGTAAAGCTGCGGTCCGTGACATTCTCCCCCACTTGTTTTGGAGACGTCCTAGTAGCCATCAATGAATGATATGCTTCAATTAATGATTTGAAGGCTTCAAAGTCTTTTTCACTTTCCCAAGTATTCTCCTCGCTGCTGCATCCACTCCATTTGACCAAGTACTCTTGATGATGTTTTCTAGAAGCTCGAGTAGTTCAATGGTCAAGAATCTCTTCAGCAACCCTCTTTTCAGCTCTTTTCAGTTCAAACACCGGTCGCTTTGGTTCATTTCTGGATGGATCCTCCTTGTCGGCAAAGTATGGCTTGAGTACGCCAACATGAATGACCTTGTGGATTTTGCACCATGAAGGGAGTGCAACTCTGTATGCGACTTTGCCAACCCTCTTCACAATGGGTAATGGTCCAATATACTTTGGCACCAGTCTTGAATCTTTCCCTCTCGTCAGTTTATAACAGTTTCTGTCAGGGAGCTTCACCATTACCAGATCTCTAACATTAAATTCCACAAAACGGCGCTTTAGATCTGCAGCCTTCTTGTACCGTTTCTGGGCTTTCTTAAGATAACTCCGAGCAATGTCAATATTTCGTTTCCACTCTTGAGATAAGCTTTTTGCTTGAGGGGACTTGGTTCTTTGATCAATATCTACAGTGTGGGGGAGTAACGGTTGCTGGCCAGTAGCAATCTCAAAAGGACTCTTATTGGTGGAAGAGCTCTTTTGGGCATTGAAACACATCTGTGCCGCATCCAATAGCTTCACCCAATTTTTCTGCGAAGTAGAGATAAAGTGCCGAAGATATTCTTCCAGCATACAATTGAAGCGTTCGGTCTGTCCGTCAGATTGGGGGTGAAAGCTAGAGCTCATGCTCAAAGTTGAATCAAGAAGTTTGAACAACTCGGTCCAAAATATGCCAGTGAATCGAGGATCCCGATCACTAACGATATCCTTAGGCAGTCCCTAGTATTTGACAATATGTTTGAAGAAGAGTTGAGCTGTCTCTTCGGCTGATACATACTTGGGCGCTGCGATGAAAGTTGCATATTTGGATAGACGGTCTACCACGACGATGATTGTGCTAAAATCTCCAACCTTTGGCAAACTGGTGATGTAGTCCATCGATACACTCTCGAATGGTCTAGTTGGGACGGAAAGGGGTTGCAGTAAGCCAGCCTTTTTCTGATGATCTGACTTATCTTGTTGACATACAAGGCAAGTTTTCACATAAGTTGCTATGTTGTCCCTCATTTGAGGCCAGTAGTATGCACGTTGCAATAATGCCAAAGTGCGTTCCTCTCCAGGATGCCCTGCCCAAATCGTGTCGTGGCACTCCGTGATTAATGATTTCCTCAAATCTCCGCCTTTAGGAACATAAAGGCGGTCTCCTTTAGTCTTTACTAGACCCTCATCGAGCCAGAACTGACGAGTTTTGCCCTGCTTGATGAGGTCAACCAAATACTGAGTAGCCGGGTCCTTATCCAAAAGTGCCCGAATTTGGTCCCTTGTATTTGTAGTCACTACGTTCCCTGAAAGATCAGCCATATAGCAAATGGTGGCTAGGTCGGCGCGGCGACTAAGAGCATCAGCAACATGATTGCTAGATCCAGGACAATACTCTAGCATAAAATTGAATTCTGATAGAAGCTCCTGCCAACGAGCCTGTTTGCTCGATAGTTTCGGTTGGGACATGAAGTGGCTCACTGCAGTATTATCTGTCTTCACAATAAATGGAGACCCAAGTAGATATTGACGCCATCCTCGAAGGCAATGAACTACCGCCAACAGC
Source organism: Fraxinus excelsior (assembly GCA_019097785.1). Taxonomy (NCBI): domain Eukaryota; kingdom Viridiplantae; phylum Streptophyta; class Magnoliopsida; order Lamiales; family Oleaceae; genus Fraxinus; species Fraxinus excelsior. The sequence goes on from CM032643.1 coordinate 11,863,893, forward strand.
TCCCTTTCGTGAGCCGAATAACGACGTTCTGCCGGATTCAGCTTTCGGCTCTCGTACGCTACTGGATGTCCTTCTTGCATTAGGACTCCACCAAGTGCAAAGTCTGAGGCATCAGTGTGCACTTCGAAAGGTTTTGTCATATCCAGTAAAGCTAGCACCGGGTTCGTCCACATCGATTTCTTCAACCTTTCGAAAGCAGTTTGGCATTGGGATGACCAATCCCAATCCTTATCCTTCTTTGTCAGTTCTGTAAGAGGCAATGCAATTTTTGAGTATCCCTTCACAAATCGGCGATAATAATTGCATAGCCCGAGAAACGAACGCACATCATGTACGTTCTTTGGTGGTTGCCAATCCTTGATGGCTGTAACCTTCTTCGCCTCCATGCATATTCTGCCTTGCTCGATGATATGACCCAAAAAACTGATTGACGTCTGAGCGAAGGAGCATTTGGACGGTTTGGCATAGAGTTCATTCTCTCGTAGCCGATTAAAAACCTTTCTCACATGTTGCACATGTTCCTCCAATGTTTCGCTATAGATGACTATGTCATCCAGGTACACCACTACAAAGTCATCCAAAAACCTGTGAAGTACCTGATTCATCATCGTACAAAATGTTGCTGGAGCGTTTGTCAAGCCAAAAGGCATGACTTTAAATTCAAAGGCTCCATATCTGGTTACTACCGTAGTCTTGGCTTCATCTCCCTCCTTAATCCGAACTTGCCAGTATCCGGATCTAAGATCAATCTTGGTATAGTACCTAGCCCGGCTTAATCGATCGAAGCAATTGGCGACTAGCGGAATAGGATAGCTATTCTTTACAGTGATCTTGTTCAAGGCTCGATAGTCGCAGCACATTCTAAGAGAACCATCGGCCTTTTTTTGAAACAACACGGGAGCTCCATATGGTGATTTTGCGGGTACGATACTCCCACTTTCCAGCATTTCTCCCAACTGTTTCCGAAGCTCTTCAAGCTCCGGTTGAGACATACGGTACGGTGCTCTGGCGGGAGGTTTAGCACCTGGAATGAGTTCGATCTCATGATCGATTGCCCTTCTTGGTGGCAATTTTTTTGGTAACTCCTCCGGCATGATGTCTTCAAATTCCTTAACAAGCCTTTTGACAGGTTTTGGAATAGGACCAGTTGCCTCTTCGATCTCCTCTAGTCGAAGAGTGCACAAAAATGAGGGCTCATTCCTCTTGAAACCCTTGTTGAACTGCATGGCCGAGATACTCTTCTCGCCTATCTTTCCACGCTGAGTTGTGATGACACATGGTTTACTCCCCATCATCATCAATGAATCGACATACGGTAACACAACCGTCTTAGTATCTCGCAGAAATTCTAATCCCAGAATGAGCTTGAAATCATCCATTTGAACGGCCGATAGATTTGTCCTTCCTTCAAAAGGACCTGCTTTGATTGCCACAGATTTTGCTATTCCAGCTATTGGTTGGGCAACAGAGTTGATTGCCTTAACTTTTCCGCTACCTTTCTCCAGAATAAGTCCGAGTCGCTCTACTTCGGTACTTGCGAGGTAGTTGTGGGTAGCACCCGTATCCACCATAGCCCTTAGTGGCTTTCCATTGATCTTCACATCAATGTACATTAGGCCTTTTGCCCTGCAAATGCGAGCCTTCGATTCCTCAATCTTCGGCTCTTTCGAGGGAACATCGTCCCTTTTTGTAGCTCTGTGTGATATTGTATTACACCGATACGAGAACGTACCCACTACATCCTCGTCCTCTTCGGAATCAGTCTCGCCATGAACGCTAGCTTGTGGGGGCATCTTGCTTTGAACTTGATCCCCCAACTGCTAGTTGACAATATGCGTTCACCATCCGTTTCTGAGGACATTCCGACACCTTATGGGGTCCTTCACATAAGAAGCACATCAATTTAGGAGTGACATCAGATCTGCCCCCCGTTGCTTTTCCTTTGTCCAGTTATTACTGGATGCTGCCATTGAAGTTCCCTTGACGACTGTTTTGATAGGTTCCTCCCATGTTCTGATGGTAACGCTCTCCCCCATTGGTTTTGATGTAGTGTCGTATAGGTCTATTTCCACCTCCTACTGATTGACTATTCCCAGAAGGCCGAACTTTTCTAGATTCCGACTGATAGTCATTCACACACATTTGGCGGCTCCCAATGCCAGTGCTCAAAATCAGCAACCTATTTGTCTATTGAAGCTCTCGTGACGTTCCATCGGTTCAACCCTTCCATGAAGGTAAATAGCTTATCCTTTTCCGACATATCTCGAATGTTCAGCATATGCCCGGAAAAGGCTTTCACTACTCCTTGAATGGAGCTTGTAGTCTTCAGCTTCTCGTTAGGCCCGACGTGCCTCTATTCCACATTCTCTGGGAAGAACTGAGTTCTGATTGCTTCCTTGAGGAGATCCCAAGAATCTATTCGAACCCTGTTGGCCTGAATATCAGCATATTTAGTTCGCCACCACAGTTTTGCATCCCCACCAAGATACATGGCAGCTGTTGTCACCTTTCTCGCCTCGTCATTGATCGAAGCCGCAAGAAAGTATTGTTCCATATTGAACAAGAAGTTCTCAACTTCTTTAGCATCGCGTGCTCCTCCGTAGGCACACGGTTCTGGAATTCGGAGCCTATGCACAGGCTCTTGTGCGGTGGCTTGCCCATTGCCAACCGCGCGTTGAAGCACTATTAATTGAGCTATCAACGCTTCCATCTCATCCTGCAGATCAGGTATGGTAGCAACAGCGTCAGACATCGCTGCGCAAGCCTCTTGGTTTTCATCCAGTCGGATGCGTAGTTCCCGAATTTCCGTCTCGGCCACTTCGACCTTTTCTTCGAGGCCCTTCATGGCAAAACACAATCTAGTGTTTGTCACATCAAGCGCATCCAAGCGCTGTTTCGTGTTCATCTTTTGAACATTTACCACCTCTGTGGCGAAATTATTGAAAACAAGGATCTCAAAGTTTGGAGAACTAAGAGAGGTAGCTGGACCAAAATTGCAAGGAGTGCAAGGCCAGCCACATCCGGATTCAAGCTACCATGATTAAAAAGGGATCCAAGTCAAGCTTGAGACTATAAACCTAAAACATAATGGAAAATAATCCATTCTTTTAATATTTAACTCTACATTTATAGTTATTTGATGGCATATTAAAGATAGTACTGCATTAAGTAGTTTGATACATTTCTAAATTTTTAACATATATAAAAAATATAAAAATCACAGGGAAAAAATTATCTGCGATTACAACAAAGACTTCGTCCTACACAAAACCATGAGATTGAATAGAACATCCCGATCCCCCAAAAAAAAAAAAAAAAATTTATTTTTATTTAGTTTACACTTCAAATCCTCAAAATTCTCACCATTTTTCACATATATATGTGACATCCAATTCACACTATCACCAACTTATTTTATCATCAACACATTCAAGGTTTAAATATTATAAAAACGTCAATTATGATTGGTTCAGACTTGTTATTTGATCGGACTGTGTCCATACGCTATATATTAATTTTTATTGGATCTTGAAGTGTCTCGTTGATGACTTCTCCTTTGACCACAAATACATGGAATATTAGCATATATTGATTTGATCCACCTTTGATTTTTTTTTCTTTCTACACAGTAACAGACATTTACTAAAAGACATTGTTTCTTTATTATCTTTGAAGATTAATATTGGTATTGAAAAAAAAAAAAAATACATATTTTTCTCTACAAAACTCCATAACAGTAAGTCCATGAATGAATCATATGGGCGGGCGGCCAATTTATTTTATTTCATGTGTTCTGTTCTCTATTCTTTTTCTATATAACATGTGATTACTCAAGGCACTAGCAAAAGAAACAAGGCAGAAATAATAATTTCTTAGAGATCATGGCTAGTTGCAGCGGTAAGACTTCTTATTAGGTTATGTGGTTATGAATTCTGATTTTATTTTATTACTTGAAAAGTAAAACCATACCTTTACACATGTGGTCAAGGTTAATCTTTGAGGTATCCTTCTTTAACCATCGTGATAATTTCTTGTTTTCTATCTTTCTTTTGAAAAATGTAGAAAATGATAAGAAGTCATGGCCAGAATTGGTGGGCACGTATGGGCAGGCTGCAGCGGCCATAATTGAGAGACAGAATACAAAAGTGAATGCTATCGTTGTGGAAGAAGGAAGTTTTGTTTCTAGTGATTTTCGTTGTGATAGAGTTCGTGTTCGGGTTGACGGGAAAGGCATAAAGAGTTGGTTAAAAAACTATTCATTGCATTGTGTGTTTAAAAACACAAAGGTGTAAGTTGTACCTAGCTATTTGATTCCAAAGATTTCTCAAACTTTACGTGAGTGCAATTCTTATATTTGAAATATTTTATCGAGGTATTAATCATATTTCTTTTGAACCCTTTGGTAAATATGCTTTCTAAGAATTGAATTGTGTTTAGAACATTTCTAGACAAATCAGAACAAGTTCACCACCGAATTTTATTGGGAAATTGGCACAATTGGTCCCCAATCTTCAAAAAAATATTGCATATCTACCCCAACCTTTAAAAATGACACCATACATCCCAACGCTTGAGAAAATAGGCATGTTTATTGACATTATCTATCAAATTTGAGCGTTATAGTCATGAGAAATGACAATTTTGTCCTCTTCTTTAAGTATTTAGAAAGGGATAAATTGCATCTCGGATTTCCAAAAAAGTTGAGAGGTCTGAAACCTTTCATTTTGGCATGTTCAACATTTTCCTATGTAAATAGTTAAAATAATTTAAAAGTTGGGGACCAAATATGTAATCTTCTCCTAAAAATTACATGTTTCTTTCGGGCTAAAATCAGATTTTAATTTAAGTCAAAGTGAATCAATCAATATTAACCACATCTTTCATAGGTTTCATAACTTTTCAACCACACATTTCAAAAACTTCTATCACAATCTACTAAAAATTTAATTTTAATCCCCACCAAACCCCCCACTAAACAAAATCACCGTCAACCAACTCATTCCATCTCATCCACAATCCACAATAACTTTGGGACCACCAAGCACACCACCACCATACCTCTAAATCAAGCCCAAAATCCATATTAAAAAAATAATAAATAATAATAATAATAATAATTCTCATCAACTCCCTACCATTGAAGACTCTAAATCACAATCAAATACAATCTTCCCATTCATCTTCTTCGATTATGTTGACCTAGTAAAATATAAATTATTTTTAAAGCCGAGGATCAAATTTTCTACCTGAATTTTAATAGAGATTTCCATCTTTTTGGAGAATTTTGGGTGTGTTTAGAAGTCAATTAAGATGTAATTTCCAACATCATCTGGCCGGAAAGTACTTCTCGATTAGAGAATGTTTGAATTTCCAAGAATACTCCTATTTTCTTTGTTTTCGAACCTCTATTTTGAGAGTTGAAGTTTGGATCTTAAATTTTCAACTTTTTTAGTTGTGCGAATAACCCTATTTTGGATAGTTTTAGGGACTTTTTGTCATCTTTATGAGTTGACATCCTTTCATCATTTTGTTGGATGTTATAGTTAGGTCCAATTTCGAAAGTTTTGTTGATGTTCGTGCTTTGTGATACTTTTGTTGTGTGTATACATTACTTTATTTTACCGAAGTCTTGGTTTATTCTATCATAATTTGCGCTAATCTTTTCATTCATATACGAGTCTTAGTCCGAAGCCTTTAGACCTTTTGGTGGTCGAAGCCTTTAATCGTGTTTTTAGCGATTTTGTGAATTTCATTGATATATGGTACTTCGGCATTCGAGGCATCTTTCACTTTAATTGTGCCTTGATGGATGATGTGCAAATATTCAAAGACACGTAGGCATGCAATTGCCCTTTTGTGGTTGACCTGGAGTCCTATTGGAGAATAATTATTTCAGCATGTAACATTAATCCTCAAGTCTAAGTTTCATATTTTATGTAAAATGAAGGATTTTGAAGTTTTATTGCTGGAATTTTGAATTTTTGAGTTAAGACCATTGCATGGCATCTCCCACTTTTTTGAAGTATTATATTGTACGGAGGTCGGAGCATAATAAATGGGCTTCTATTGATACCGAGACATTTGTGTTGGACGGAATCAAAATTTCAGATTATTGGCTCCACAAGTATTTAGAGGCATCATATACTAAAAATAAAATTGGTACTTGTATAATGATATGGCCTTTTCGATTAAGGATATTCTTTCAATCCCTGATTTTTTTACTAGAAATCTGATCTCAAATATTCTCTCAGTCTAAGATCAATTAGGAAGGATTCTCTATCAATCTCAAGAACTCTGACTCCAAATACTCCTTGAATCTAAGATCATTGACAAGGGAATGTTCTTTCAATCCCCAAGAAATACGTTCGAGCAGATTAAAGGAGGTAATTTTACTTGAGGTTCAACCTTAGCTCATTCGTCGATTGTATGTTGGTTGGGGATATTCTTTCAATTCCCAAGTTGCACTCAGTGTATGTTGGTTTAACCATCTTCTCAGTGAATCAACGGACAGAAACCTAAAGAGTACCTCAACTCTTCATTGGTTCTCAAAATAGAATAGTGAACTAATAATCCTTAATACATTTATGGAGAAAGGCCCAAAGAGGACTTTAACTCCCTCATTAAGTCTTCAATTAAAATAGAAAACATCTCCTTAGCGGATGAGGCCTTTTGAATCATGAGTAAGATCAAGAGCTTGCCCCAGCCACATTGTCTGTGATGATCTTATGATAAGGCTTCGAGGTCTACTAGATGCCTCGAATTGCCAAGGTTATATTGTTAGCCTCTGTCCACGCCTTTAGATAATCATGAGCAGATCTACTAGGGACGTACAGCTTACCAATGGTTCTGAGGTACGAGTCCCTCGACATGGATTCATTTTGACTAACCCAACTACCAGCTAACGCCATCCTTCAATGTGAAGACCGCTTAAAGCTAATAAACTGGCCTACATCCAGTCGAAACCTCTAACACCGGTTACAATCTTGAGCTAAGACTTGGAGGGCTAATAGTCGTCTCAAATAAATGAGGACTTATAGTTGGTATGCATAAGGCTTAGCATAAGAGATAATAAAGATATGAGATTTAGAAATCTTACAATTCGGCTCCCACTTACTAATTGGTCCCATAAGAAAGCATCTAATGAGCGAGAAACAAAGGATGAACTAAGACCTCCAGCATCGGTGACAATCTTGAACTATGATATAGAGGAATTAGTGTTTCTTCGAATAAACGGGGACTTGTATTCATGCCTTAGCATTATGGATAATCTGTTGGAAAAATTATATTGAATGAAAATCTGTTTCATGAAACTGTTTCATGAAAATCAATTCATCCATTCATCAGTTCATGAAAATAAGTTTTAATGGAAATCAATCTCATTCATTTCACCTCTTCAATTCTATAACTCCTCTTCAATGTCTTAATGACCACACTCTTCATCTATGGGTATAAATAGAGGATCTCTTGGTTGGAACAAACACAAAAAAAAGAGAGATACAACAGCAAACACAACAAGAAAAGAAAAAAAATAGCTTCCTCTTTTTCCATTTTCGGCAGCTTGTGGGGTTAATTGTTTTTTTCCTTTGCTAAATTGGTTGAGAGATAGACACAGCTAGTTCGTAGGTCGGTAACGTAGTGCAGCGTGCACCAACAACCGATTGTATCCTGGGAATCGAACACTGATCAAAACCTCTTGCACTCCTGTGAAGCGGCGAATTCGATTTAAGGAAACCGTGTAAACACGGGCCTTCGATTTGGTTTGATTTACTTTGATTCTCCATTATTTTATCCTACAAGCTTAAATCGAATTCTGTTTTGGAGGATCATATTCTTTTAGTTCTGCTCATCAGTTTCTATATTTTTCGGTTTCTGTAGTTTTTTTTCCGGATCGTATTAGTTTTTCTTTTCTTCTGTTCATGTTTTCCTCAATTATGTTCATCATTTGTTACAAGTGTATTAAGATAGATTTTCAAGATTGAAAGAGAGAAAAGGAGAAAGAAAAAAAAAACGGTTTCTACACATTTTTTTTTTAAAAAAAGTGGTTTTTGCATGGCTTATGCATGAGTTTTATATACTAGCATGGTATTACAATCATTGGTAATAATTAGTGAATTATTTAGATTATTAGTAATGATTTGATTGCTTATGATTGTCTATCTCTCAACCAATTTAGCAAAGAAAAAAAAAATTAACCCCACAGGCTGCCGAAAATGGAAAAAAAGGTAGCTGTTTTTTCTTTTCTTTTCTTGTTGTGTTTGCTGTTCTCTCTTTTTTTTTTTCCAACCAAGAGATCCTCTATTTATACCCATAGATGAGGAGTGTGGTCATTAAGACATTGAAGATGAGTTATGGAATTAAAGAGGTGAAATGAATGAGATTGATTTCCATTAAAACTGATTTTCATGAACTGATGAACTAATGAATGGATGAATTGATTTTCATGAAACGGTTTCATGAAACAGATTTTCATTCAATATAATTTTTTCAACAAATCATAAAGCGATTTAACCAGTTTACAGACTTTCCTTTCTTGACCTGAAGCCGAAAAACCCTCTGGTTGCTCCATGTAGATTTCTTCATTCAAATCTCCATTTAGGAAAGCTGTTTTTACATCCATCTGATGTATTTCCAGATTTTGTAAGGCCGCAATTGCGATTATCATCCTGATAGAAGTTATTCTCGACACAGAAGAATAAGTATCAAAGTAATCTAAGCCTTCTTTTTGCTTATAAACCTTTGATTACTAGCCGAGCTTTATATATATCAATAGAGCCATCCACTTTCATCTTTTTCTTGAAGATCCACTTGTAGCCCAAAGGCATACAGTCCGGTAGAAGATCTACTAATTCCCAGGTATGATTCTGTAGGATAGAATCAATTTCACTCTTGATGGCTTCTTTCCACAGATGACCATCTGGAGAAGATATAGCTTCTTTATAGCTTTGAGGATCATTCTCCATCAAATATGTGAGGAAATCAGGGCCAAACGTCTTAGAAGTTTTGGTCATTTTGCTCCGTCTATGCTCATTCTCACCTTCTTCAATTGGATCTTTACTACTGCCAGAAGTAGAAGATTCCATAGTCCGTTTAATAGGAGTTAACTGTTTAGGAGATTTACAAGGAAATATATTCTCAAAGAACTGTGTATTCCTAGACTCCATAATCGTGTTCGGATGAATATCAGGTACATTTGAATAATGCACAAGGAACTTATATGCACTACTATTTTGTGCATAACCAATGAACACACAGTCAACTGTCTTAGGTCCAATCTTGACCTTCTTAGGAGGAGGCAGCGCAACTTTGGCAAGATACCTCCACATTCGTAGGTATTTATATGAAGGTGTTCGACTTGTCCAAAGTTCATACGAAGTCTTATCCATATTCTTTCTTAACACTTTATTCAAAATGTAATTCGCAGAAAGAATAGCTTCTCCCCACATGTTCTGTGGTAATCCAGAACTAATCAACATAGCATTCATCATTTCTTTTAACGTTCGATTCTTACGCTTAGCAATTCCATTCTACTTAGGTGAATAAGGTGCAGTAGTTTGGTGAATTATTCCATGTTTAGCACAAAATTCACCAAATGGTGATTCATATTTACCACCACGATCAGTTTGTAGCTATGTACCTAGGGCTGCGGCCTCAGTACATTTGCCATCGTTTTCGGCTCAATTTTTGGTGAATCATGCAATTCGACCGGGTAAGTTTCCTGGCATTGATTTTAAGACATGGCAGAATAAGATGATTTTTTATCTTACTACTTTGGGCCTTGCACGTTTCCTCACCGAAGATGCCCATGTCGTGGCTGAAAACGACACTGATATGCATAGGCGTGCGGCTTGGGATGCATGGAAAAGTGCTGATTTTTTGTATCGCAACTATGTCTTGGATGACCTACAGAATTGGTAAGGAGCTTTGGGAGTCCTTAGAAAAAAAGTACAAGTCCGAGGATGCTAGGTCTAAGAAATTCTTGGCCAGTTGGTGTATGGACTTCGAAATGGTTGATTCACGTTCAGTTGTAAGCCAAGTGCAGGAGTATCAAGTGCTTTTGCAAGAAATGCATGCTGAGGATCTGACTATGTCAGAATCTCTACAGGTGGCTACTGCTATTCACAAGCAACGTCCTCAGGCTTCGGGGTGCTAACAAACAACGTCCTCAGGCTAATATGGTTGGAAATGAGAGAGATCACCTCTCAGATGACATGTCTGACCTAAACCTTAACTTGGTAGGGTCTAACCCTAAGGAGTGGTGGCTAGACACTGGGGCCACTTATCATGTCTGCTCCAACATGAGCATGTTCATTACTTTTACACCAGTTACAAATGGTGAAAAGTTGTTTATGGGAAACTCTGCAACTTCTGAAGTACTTGGTAAAGGCAAGGTGATCCTGAAGATGACCTCTAACAGAGAGCTTACTCTGACTAATGTGTTGTACGTGCCAGAGATTCGCAAGAATCTGGTCTCTGGGTCTCTTCTGAGCAAGAATGGTTTCTGCATGGTCTTTGAGGCGAATAAGCTGGTGATTACCAAAATAGAAGTATATGCTGGGAAAGGCTATATGACTGATGGCTTATTTAAATTGAATGTAATTGCTGTAACCCCAACTGTTATGAATAATGAGAAAACTCCTTCTGTTTAATTACTTGAGTCTCCTAATCTGTGGCATGTTAGATTAAGTCACGTAAATTACAATGCATTATGTAGTCTAAGGAAACTAAACTACTTGCCTAGGTTTCAAATTGATTCAAATCATAAATGTGAAACCTGCGTTGAGGCTAAGTTTACTAGGTCTTCGTTTCATAGTATTGAAAGAAGTACCGAGCCATTGGGACTAGTCCACAGTGATGTGTGTGACTTGAAATTTGTCCAAACATGAGATGGCAATAAGTACTTTATTACTTTTGTCGACGATAGCACAAGATATTGCTATGTGTACTTGCTTAAAAGCAAAGACGAAACTATCGATAAATTCATTATTTATAAGAATGAAGTTGAAAATCAATTTAGCAAGAAAATAAAAGTGCTACGAACTGATCGTGGTGGTAAATATGAATCACCATTTGGTGAATTTTGTGCTAAACATGGAATAATTCACCAAACTACTGCACCTTATTCACCTAAGCAGAATGGAATTGCTGAGTGTAAGAATCGAACGTTAAAAGAAATGATGAATGCTATATTGATTAGTTCTGGATTACCACAGAACATGTGGGGAGAAGCTATTCTTTCTGCGAATTACATTTTGAATAAAGTGTTAAGAAAGAATATGGATAAAACTCCGTATGAACTTGGACAAGTCGAACACCTTCATATAAATACCTACGAATGTGGAGGTATCTTGCCAAAGTTGCGCTGCCTCCTCCTAAGAAGGTCAAGATTGGACCTAAGACAGTTGACTGTGTGTTCATTGGTTATGCACAAAATAGTAGTGCATATAAGTTCCTTGTGCATTATTCAAATGTACCTGATATTCATCCGAACACGATTATGGAGTCTAGGAATGCACAATTCTTTGAGAATATATTTCCTTGTAAATCTCCTAAACAGTTAACTCCTATTAAACGGACTATGGAATCTTCTACTTCTGGCAGTAGTAAAGATCCAGTTGAAGAAGGTGAGAATGAGCATAGACGGAGCAAAAAGACCAAAACTTCTAAGACGTTTGGCCCTGATTTCCTCACATATTTGATGGAGAATGATCCTCAAAGCTATAAAGAAGCTATATCTTCTCCAGATGGTCATCTGTGGAAAGAAGCCATCAAGAGTGAAATTGATTCTATCCTACAGAATCATACCTGGGAATTAGTAGATCTTCCACCGGGCTGTATGCCTTTGGGCTACAAGTGGATCTTCAAGAAAAAGATGAAAGTGGATGGCTCTATTGATATATATAAAGCTCGGCTAGTAATCAAAGGTTTATAAGCAAAAAGAAGGCTTAGATTACTTTGATACTTATTCTTCTGTGTCGAGAATAACTTCTATCAGGATGATAATCGCAATTGCGGCCTTACAAAATCTGGAAATACATCAGATGGATGTAAAAACAGCTTTCCTAAATGGAGATTTGAATGAAGAAATCTACATGGAGCAACCAGAGGGTTTTTCGGCTCTAGGTCAAGAAAGGAAAGTCTGTAAACTGGTTAAATAGCTTTATGATTTGTTGGAAAAATTATATTGAATGAAAATCTATTTCATGAAACCGTTTCATGAAAATCAATTCATCCATTCATTAGTTCATCAGTTCATGAAAATCAGTTTTAATGGAAATCAATCTCATTCATTTCACCTCTTCAATTCCATAACTCCTCTTCAATGTCTTAATGACCACACTCCTCATCTATGGGTATAAATAGAGGATCTCTTGGTTGGAACAAACAAAAAAAAACAGTTTCTGCACATTTTTTTTTTAAGAAAAAAGTGGTTTTTGCATGGCTTATGCATGAGTTTTATATACTAGCATGGTATTATAATCATTGGTAATAATTAGTGAATTATTTAGATTATTAGTAATGATTTGATTGCTTATGATTGTCTATTATTTGATTGCTTATTATTGCTTCTTCATTAGAATATAATTGGTTACTTTTCTTTTAATAATTGATTTTACTCATTGGCTAATAATTTTCTAATACATGTTTAAATAATTGTTAAGTTGTTAAAAAATTGACTAAATAATTTGCTCTCATTTTCAATTCCGAATTTTTTTTTTTCCGAATTGATAACATAGATTTTGAATCTATCTTTAGTTTACAAAATCACTATTGTTCTAAACCTTTTTGTTGTTATTCTTTAAGGTTAAATGGCGTCACATGGAAATGACTATGTGAACAACAACACTGTTGGTACCGGTATACCAAATTCCGCAATGACCGCTGTCAACCCTGTGGGGACCTCGATTGGCATTCCTCCCGTTGATGGGACTATTGGTGGTGGGATTCTTCATGTTGGAGTGAACCCCACTTTGCCTACGGCTGCGGCCTCAGCAATCCAATTTGGCACAATACATTTGCCAGTACCTAGGGCTGCGGCCTCGGTACCTTTGCCATCGTTTTCGGCTCAATTTTCGGTGAATCATGCAATTCTACCGGATAAGTTTGCTGGCACTGATTTTAAGACATAGTAGAATAAGATGATTTTTTATCTTACTACTTTGGGCATTGCACGTTTCCTCACCGAAGATGCCCATGTCGCGGCTAAAAACGACATTGATATGCATAGGCGTGCGGCTTGGGATGCATGGAAAAGTGCTGATTTTTTTATGTCGCAACTATGTCTTGGATGGCTTACAGAATTCTCTGTATCACGTGTATGTGGTAAAGAAATCTGCTAAGGATATTTGAGAGTCCTTAGAAAAGAAGTACAAGTCCGAGGATGCTGGGTCTAAGAAATTCTTGGCTAGTCGGTGCATGGACTTCGAAATGGTTGATTCACGTTCAGTAGTAAGCCAAGTGCAGGAGTATCAAGTGTTTTTGCAAGAAATGCATGCTGAGGGTCTGATTATGTTAGAATCTCTACAGGTGGCTACTGCTATTCATAAACTACCTTCTCAGTGGAAGGCTTTCAAAAGCTATTTGTAGCATAAGAGGAAAGAAATGTCTTTCGAGGATTTAATTATCAAGTTGCACATTGAGGAGGAAAACAAAAAGGCTGAACGTAAGTCAGGGAATTATTACTCTAAGAAGGCTAATGTATTGGAACATGGCCAAAGTTCTGGTACTGAGAAAGATCAATCATTTAAAGCCAAGCAGGGTAACGGAAATTGGAAAAATAAGAAGCAGACCACGAAAGGGTCTCAGTTGAAACCTACCGGTGGGTTAGGAAAGAAGCTTAAGTTCCAATTCAATGGAAAGTGCTTCAATTGTGACAAAGTTGGGCATCAATCAGCAGATTGCCATCAGCTTCGGGGTGATAACAAACAACGTCCTCAGGCTAATATGGTTGGAAATGAGAGAGATCATCTCTCAGATGACATGTCTGACCTAAACCTTAAGGCGATGATTAGTGAGGTTAACTTGGTAGGGTCTAACCCTAAGGAGTGGTGGCTAGACGCTAGGGCCACTTGTCATGTATGCTCCAACAGGAGTATGTTGCTCCATGTAGATTTCTTCATTCAAATCTCCATTTAGGAAAGCTGTTTTTACATCCATCCGATGTATTTCCAGATTTCGTAAAGCCGCAATAGCAATTATCATCTTGATAGAGTTATTCTCGACACAGGAGAATAAGTATCAAAGTAATCTAAACCTTCTTTTTGCTTATAACCTTTGATTACTAGCCGAGCTTTATATTTATCAATAGAGTCATCCGTTTTCATCTTCTTCTTGAAGATCCACTTGTAGCCCAAAGGCTTACAGCCCGGTGGAAGATCTACTATTTTCCAGGTATGATTCTGTAGGATAGAATCGATTTCACTCTTGATGGCTTCTTTCCACAATCGATTTCACTCTTGATGGCTTCTCTGTATCACGTTGTAAAGAAATCTGCTAAGGAACTTTGGGAGTCCTTAGAAAAGAAGTACAAGTCCGAGGATGCTGGGTCTAAGAAATTCTTGGCCAGTCGGTGCATGGACTTCGAAATGGTTGATTCACGTTCAGTAGTAAGCCAAGTGCATGAGTATCAAATGATTTTGCAGGAAATGTATGCTAAGGGTCTGACTATGTCATAATCTCTACAGGTGGTTACTGCTATTCACAAGCTACCTTCTCAGTGGAAGGCTTTCAAAAGCTATTTGCAGCATAAGAGGAAAGAAATGTCTTTCGAGGATTTAATTATCAAGCTGCGCATTGAGGAGGATAACAAAAAGGCTGAACGTAAGTCAGGGGCTTATAGGATAAAATAATAGAGAATCAAAGTAAATCAAACCAAATCGAAGGCCCGTGTTTACACGGTTTCCTTAAATCGAATTCGCCGCCTCACCGGAGTGCAAGAGGTTTTGATCGGTGTTCGATTTCCAGGATACAATCGGTTGTCTGTCCACATTGCACTACGTTACCGACCTACAAACTAGCTGTGTCTATCTCTCAACCAATTTAGCAAAGGAAAAAAAAATTAACCCCACAGGCTGCCGAAAATGGAAAAATAGTAAGCTATTTTTTTTATTTTCTTGTTGTGTTTGCTGTTGTATCTCTCTTTTTTTGTGTTTGTTCCAACCAAGAGATCCTCTATTTATACCCATAGAGCAAATTATTTAGTCAAATTTTTAACAACTTAACAATTATTTAAACATGTTCTAGATACTCTGTAGTAATCAAAGGGTATGCTGACGCAAATTGGATATCAGATATGTCAGATTCAAAATCTACTAGTGGATATGTCTTCACTCTTGGTAATGCAGCTATCTCTTGAAAATCATCCAAATAAACTTGCATCGCAAGATCTACAATGGAATCAGAGTTCATCGCTTTGGACAAACCAACTGAAAAAGCAGAGTGGCTTCGCCAGTTTGTTCAGGATATTCCAAAATGGTCAAAGCCTGTGCCTGTAATTTGTGTTTATTGTGATAATCAATTAGCAATTGGCAGGGTACAAAGCAATATGTATAATGGTAAGTCTCGACATATTCGAAGATGACATAATACCATTCGACAACTACTCTCACAAGATATTATCACTCTGGACTACATGAAGTCAAATGATAATATTGCAGATCCGTTAACAAAATGGTTAACTCGAGAGCTAGTTGAAAAAGCATCGAGGAAAATGGGCTTGCAGCATATGACGTTGAAAGGTATCATGGTGGAAACCCAACCTAGCTGAATGGAGATCCTAAGATCTAGGTTCAAAGGGACAACTAAACCATGTATATCTATGTAAATCACTGAAAAGGTTCTCCTTCTACTCATTCCTATGGTGCTCACAGTGATTAGAAGATACAGGTTAAGCTATGCTTTTAAGACCCTTAAGCTTTATTGTGAAAAGCTGAGTTAAGAGGTCACCTATGTGAGTGTGAAGTGGGACAGCTTCTATAAGGATTGGGAAAGCTACATCCTTGAACAAACACTTGCAGAACCAGGAGACGTGTTCATAGCCAAAATGAACACAACCTTGAGAACTAAGCTGTGTCTAGAATGGTCCTGTATGAGGTCTATTGTCTTGGTTTACACCAATGGCGAAACAGTTCAAGGCATCAGATCCACTGGTTTGCTAGTAATACTCGATAGATTTTCACAAGGGAAGGTTCAAAGCTAAATGCTACATATCCTATGCAGGATTGATTCGTTCTACTCTATCTCTCTAGTTTCCAAATTTTCATTCATGTGGGGGATTGTTGGAAAAATTATATTGAATGAAAATCTGTTTCATGAAACTCAATTCATCCGTTCATCAGTTCATGAAAATCAGTTTTAATGGAAATCAATCTCATTCATTTCACCTCTTCAATTCCATAACTCCTCTTCAATGTCTTAATGACCACACTCCTCATCTATGGGTATAAATAGAGGATCTCTTGGTTGGAACAAACATAAAAAAAGGATACAACAGCAAATATAATAAGAAAAGAAAAAAAAAACAGCTTCCTCTTTTTCCATTTTCAGCAGCCTGTGGGGTTAATTTTTCTTTTCTTTGCTAAATTGGTTGAAAGATAGACATAGCTAGTTAGTAGGTCGGTAACATAGTGCAGCATGGACCGATAACCGATTATATCCTGGGAATCGAACACCGATCAAAACCTCTTACACTCCGGTGAGGCGGCGAATTCGATTTAAGGAAATCGTGTAATTACGGGCCTTCGGTTTGGTTTGATTTACTTTGATTCTCCATTATTTTATCCTACATAATCATGATGCGAGATTGAAAAATCCTATAGCTTGGTGCCCACTCTTTGATCTACTTGTGTCCTACTCAAGAAATGATGACAAACTTCAAAAGTAATAGTGCTCATGCAGCGTTTAGTAGCTCCTCTGGTTCCAAGTCGAAAGGCGAAGTTCAAAAGAAGAAAAAGAGAGCTAATAAAAGATAGGAGAGCAACTAAAAGGCCAAAGCATATGGAAAGCCAAAAGGCAAGTGTTTCAAAAGAGTAGTTTATTTTATTACAAGACTAGGCATTTATCTTTTAAAGTCTATTATTATGTCCCATAGATGAAGCGAAATAGGACAAGAATATTCTGTAAAGTTTGCACCAAATGTGCTTTACATTTGATAAATAAAGCATCTATTTGTACAGAATATTTGATTAATGGTCTTTATATTTTAAATTGTTCCACAAATGAAATATATATTATTTTTGCAAACCATAAGAAACAAATGTTGTATCTTACTTGTTGATGTTCGACCTACAAGGTTGGTTAAGCTCGGATTACTGTAGAAGAAGAATATGTCTTAATTTGAGGTCGGTTCGATTGTTAGCATCTGAGGTCCATCATTGAAATTAGCTCGGCCATCATTTGGCTTGCACGAGAAGCCTATATATTTTATCGAGGTTGAAAGAAACATAATGATTGAAAATCATTGACGGGATATATAGGTACCCAATCAGCTACATGCATGTGTAAAGTTCTGATGTCAGCGCCCAAATAATCCACCAATCAAACAATTAAGTCCACTTCCTTAAGTCATTCATTAATTATTGGGGACCACTAGCAGGATTAATTCATGATGATCTAACATTTCGAGCTTATTAGCTAATTCAATTGAGGCAAAAAATGTACTTCTTCAGCTCGGAATTATAGCTGACAAGACATGAAGGGCAGAGTATGTGCACATTTCTTACTATAAATAGGGGATTAAAGCCAAGAGGAAGGGGACGATTTTTTTGGGGAGGCATTACAACATTTCATTATATCTTTCAATCATATTTCAAATATTTCCTATATAAAAAGGAAAAATTGTGTTAACTATCCTCATATCGAGGACTACTGCGATCTTTATCATCCTTGAAATCTTCTTTTACACTGAGTTGGCTTGAAATTTCTTTGAAACAAATTTCAACGTTAACAGATTGGCACTAAAAGGAGGGCTTCCAACTTGAAAATATTATGATGGATGAATCGTCAACATCTGGGAATCAATCCCATACTCATCCAGAACATACCAGCCACCCACAAAGTGTAAGACGTGGACGAGGCCAAACTGACGCCGTCGACCCTCAAATGATTGCAATGAGAGAAGCTAATGAAAAATTGGCGAATGTTGTCAACAGGCTGGAACATAACCAAGCTCATGCCCTACTGCAAAATACTGAGGTCGAATCCCTACAATGGGAAAAGACCAAACGACCCCCGACTAGAAGGACCCTCCAATTCGAATCGAAGAAATTAGAAGTTCTCCTATAACAGCAAGACCAACCACAAGGAAAACCAATAGTGTATTTAATAGATTGGGCTCTCAACATTCCATCACACTTCCAAGTAAGCGCAAAAGCCCTATGCTAGGTACTCAGCAGAATGGCTAGGACCTCAAATAAGCGCCTTAAGAAAACATATCGCTGACCTAGAAGCTAAAAACAAAGGAAGTACGAAGGAATACCTCACGAAACGACATTCTCCTTACACTAAGGATATCTTTGCTGAACCTCTACCTGAAAAGTTGAAGATGCCACAACTAACTGGGTATGATGGTGAAGGGGAGGGTCTCAGTCACTTGGATAAATATACTTCCAAGATGGAGCTTCAAGGAGTGGGAGATGCCATAATGTACCGCGTGTTCCCACTCACCTTGGGAGATAAGGCCCAAAGATAGTTAGGAGGCTCCACCAAAGATCCATAAAAAGTTGGAGCGACCTTGCTATAGAATTTATTGGTCAATTCATGTGTTCGAAAGCGAGAACCACGCCTAACAAGCGATTGGTGAGCATTAAACAAGGGAAAAATGAATCACTAAAAAATTATCTTAGTAGATTCAATAAGCAGTCCATGGAGGTTGAAAAAATTTCAGACGATGCCGTATTTATGGCAGTCCTCTCTGGATTAAGGCCAAGAAGGAGGTTCTGGTGGTTTGTACATGAGGATGGACCTCGGATATACCACGAGTTTCTAAGTCGAGCTGAAAAGCATATTAGTGTCGAGGAAGCTACGTCAGATCAAGAAGATCTTAAGCCAAATTCGAATCACCCAACTTCATAATAGATGAAATGCAAACAAGTAGATAAACATTATAACTACGATAAAAGAAACAAAAAGAGAGACCAAGTACGTCCCAAACCGTACCTTGAAAGGTTCCACGAATATCACACTCCGAATGCTACATTGGAAGAAGTTTTCTTACAAGCGGAGGAAAATGAGGCATTCCGCAAACCTCCACTCTAGAAAAGTGAATACTCAGGAAAGCCCCAGGGAGGTATTGTCGATACCAACGGTCTACGGGGCACAACAGTGACAAATGCTGAAACTTAAAGGAAAAAGTGGAGTCTTTAATTTGTTGAGGTCACCTTCAAGAATTCATAGCCAAACATAGGGAAACAAGTCAAACAGATCATCGGCAACCTGACAAGTCCAGAACAACCAATGAGCTCAAGATACAATCGCCCGAGCTAAAATCAGAACTCTAATAAGCGAAAATCAATGTCTTCAGGTATCCAAGAGGTCCAAATGGAGGCAAGTCCATAATACCCAAAGCTGGCAGAATTATAACGTCACAATAACAGAACTTCAGGTCAGTATAGACCTTCGTAAAAAATGGTTTAGGTTTTCAGAAAAAGATTCATATGGAGTGTTGTAGGACCAATCGATGTGTTAGTAATTGTCATGACTGTTGCATGAGAACGAGTGCAACAAATTTTAGTGAACAATCAAAGTTCGGTGAACGTGCTATATTCTCAAACGTTGAAGCAAATGGGAATCCAAGAACACTACCTCCGACTATATTGTAGAAGGTTACAAAGATTCTCGGAAGATCTTATTGAAGCAATAAGGCAAATTGTTTTTAAGTGTGGATCTGAGAGAACCCCCCTGGCAAATACAAATCTTGGCAGATTTTATCGTGGTAGATCTCTCTTCAAACTATAATGGCATTTTAGGGAGACCCCTATTATATGAGCTGCAAGCTGCGACCTTGATCTATCATTATTGTTTAAAATTTCTTACTCCAAGCGGACCAGGTGTTGTACGTAGGAATCAAGCTGAAGCAATGGCCTGCAATATTGATTTACCTTGTCCCCGGGTTCAAATGATAAAGGGGAATGAGCCAAGAAAAGGAATGAATTGAAAAGGCCAATTGTTGCTGACCTCGCTAAGATTGGCATATCAGAGAAGCATCACTGAGGCACTTTCGATGAACAACTCATGATTGAAGAAAAAGACGCAAACTATTGTCCCTATTTTGGTACCATGACAATCCAAGTACCCATTGCAAGGATTGTTATCCCTAAGATCTTAGTTGATACAGGCAGTTCTCTGAACAAACTCTATGTCCACACGTTGGAATGGATGGGCATTCCACTCAATGGGGCCCTTGTTAAAGCCAAAGGAAAGATCGGGCTTCTGATTGAATTCGGTAAGCCCCCACGCCGAAATAGGTTAAATACAGAATTCATCGTGATGGATTCAGATTATCCATATGATGCCATCATGGGAAAACCATTGTTATTCGACCTCAAGGTGATTATGTCAATGTATCATTACTTCTTTAAATTTCCCACGCCACATCGAGTAGGCCAAGTCAAGGGAAATAAATATATCGTCGAGGCATGCCAAGTAAGGGCCAAACCAGAGGTCTATATAATATGCTCATTGGGATCCAACCTCAGTTCATTGGATCTACGCATGCGAATGAAGGATGGAGAGCCCGTAGAGGAATTAGACAAAATAGAGGTCGAATTTGGTGACCTACCAAAGGAACTCAAAGTTAGTCATGGATTGCAACCACCCCTCCGGGATCAAATTATCGAATTCCTTCAAAAAAATCTTGATGTCTTCGCATGGGATCACTCCGATATGAGAAGGATTGCCCCGAAGGTTGCTTATCATAAGCTAGGACTTGACCCTACAATACGACCACGGTAACAACGGTAAAGACCTTTAAACCCAGAAAGGTATGGAGCTTTAAACAAAGAGATGCAAAAACTGCTCTATAATGGATTTATTCGTGAAGCAAAATACCCAAAGGGATAGCTAACCCAGTCCTGGTAAAGAAAAACAATGGTGATTGGAGAATGTGTATTGATTTTACCGACCTAAATAAGGTGTGCTCGAATGACAGCTTCTCGTTACCAGGAATAGATCAAATGGTAGATGCAAAGACATGACATGAATTGCTTAGCTTCATGGGTGCATACTTAGGGTATAATCAAACCCCCATGTACGAACTAGATCAGGAACATACTGCTTTCATAACTGACTGCAGGCTTTATTGTTACAAGATGATGCCCTTCGGTCTCAAGAATGCTAGAGCTACTTACCAACGTCTAGTCAATGCCATGTTCACTGAGCAGATCGGTAAAACTATGGAAGTACATGTTGATGATATGTTAGTGAAAAGTGTAAATGCAGAAGATCATCAGTTGTACCTTACGAAAAATTTTTAAAGTATTAAGAAGGTATGTAATGAAGCTAAATCTGCACAAATGTGCTTTTAGAGTGAGCTCAGAAAAATTCATGGGGTACTTGGTATTTAGGGGGGATTGAAGCAAATCTAGAAAAGATATGAGCTATCATTGAGATGCATCGCCCAATGAAGCCTAAAGAAGTACAAGATTTGACGGGATGAGTGGCAACCCTCGGTCGTTTCATATCCAAATCAAATGAAAAATGTAAACCTTTCTTCAACATATTGAGATGAGGAAAGAAATTTGAATGGACTTCTGAATGCCAACGTACTTTTGACGAGCTGAAACTGCAACTAACGCAACCACTGGTATTGTCAAAACCAAAAGCAGTGGAGGTTTTAATATTATATCAAGTTGTATCTAACCATGTAGCCAGTACTGTCTTGGTTAGGGAAGAAGAATGGGTGTAACATCCAATTTATTACGTAAGTAATGCCTTGAATGAGACTGAGCTCCGATATTCACCCTTTGAAAAATTAGCTTACACTATGGTGATAGCTACGAGGAGATTGAGGCCTTACTTCTTGGAGCATCCTATTGAAACCTTAACCAACTACCCGTTAAGATAGGTATTACAAATACCAGACACTTCAGGTCGGATGGCGAAGTGGGTTGTGGAACTTGGCCAGTTCGATAGAAGATATAAACATTGTTCTTCTTTGAAAGGACAGGCCCTCGCCGACTTTGTTGCAGAGTTAAGTTCAGTCCCAACAGAAGAGTCTCCTCATCAGCTGCCTTGGAAACTCTTTGTAGATGGCTCTTCTATCGAGAAACACGATTAGGGACTGGAGTTGTTTTGATTAGCCCCAACAATCAATTATTTTGCGAAGCATTGTCTTTCGATTTTAAGGCCTCAAATAACGAAGCTGAATACGAGGTACACATAGTTGGAGTGAGGATGGTAAAAAAAAATGAAAGCTACTAACCTAATAATTTATAGTGACTTACAGCTGGTGGTTAATCAGGTCAATGAAGTATATCAAGCTAAAGAAGAAAGGATGAACAAATATTCTCAAATCATGAAATGAAAGTTCAACAACTTTGAAACAATATCCATCGAACAAATTCCTCGAACTCAAAATGGTCATGTCGACGCCCTAGCTCGATTGGCGATTAGTGAATGAATATAAAAATTTGACAATATACCTATATCAAGGGTATATCATCCAGTTATCAAAGAATCAGACATGATTTCCATGGCAATTGATTTAAAACCGACCTGGATGGATGATATCAAGTTTTCTTAAGAACATGTATATGTTCAAAGGATTCTGTTGAAGCAAGAAAACTTCGAATGAGGTCGACAAGGTATACAATGATAAATGATATCCTTTATAAGCGAAGATACTCTTTACCTCTATTGAGATGTTTAAATGAGGAGGAAGCTCTAAGTGCCTTGCAAGAAGTTCACGAAGGAATATGTGGGAATCACACTGGTGGACAATCCCTAGCTCACAAAATTATACGACAAGGATATCTTTAGCCTACCATGAGAAGGATGAATTGGAGTTTGCCAGAAAATACGATAATGCCAGCGATTCACTCCTAATATCATGCTTCCCCCAGGTGAGCTAAATTATGTGATGGCTTCTTGGCCCTTTTCAAAATGGGGGGTTGACTTGATTGGTCCCATGCCAATCGGAAAAAGGGGGGACAAAGTTTGCAATTGTAGTTATGGACCATTTCACGAAATGGGCAGAAGTCAAGCCTGTGGCTAAAATAACTGAGCAGAAGACCACGAATTTTATTTGGAAATCCATCATATGTAGATTCGGGATACCACATTCCATCGTGATTGATAATGGGAAAAAATTCGACAACTATCGCTTGACTGGGTTTTGTGAAAAGTTCGGCATCCGTAAACACTTTTCTACACCGAATCATCCTCAAGAAAATGGCCAAGTTGAAGCGATTAATAAGATCATCAAGCATACGTTGAAAGCTAAACTTGATGTTCTTAAGGGAGGATGAGTAGAGGAACTCCCCGTTGTGTTGTGGTCTTACCGTACTACACCTGGGAGTAGTACTGGGAAACCCCATTTTATTAAGCCTTTGGAGTGAAAGTTGTCATTCCTCTTGAGGAAGAGATTCTCTCTGCTCGAACGTTGACATATTGCGAGAAAGGGAATGAACAAATGTTCCGAGGATAATTGGACTTGATAGAAGAAAAAAATAATGAGACTGAAATCAGAAATGCAGTATATAAACAACGCAACGCCAGGTATTACAATTAAAAGGTCAAGAAACGAGAATTCGAAGTGGGTGACCTCGTATTAAGAAAAGTCTTTTTAGCAACAAGAGAACTCAATTTTGGGTCCTTGGGGCCAAACTAGGAAAGTCCTTACAAAGTAACAAAATTATTGCTTAAAGGAGCTTATAAATTGGAAGGTATGGAAGGAAGACCTTTATTACATCATTGGAACACGGAGCACCTCAAAAAATATTGATAAGTGTATTTTATACACTTATTTAGGCTCCAAAACAATGACATTTTGTCGTTCTTCTAATGAGATTATAGCCTAATTTATGATATAATATGTTATGAGGTGAAACTCAATGGAAGATGAAGAATTGGAGAAAATAATGCAAAATTGGCGAAAAAGAGGCAAGATCCAGAGCTTGGGGACTAAAGTACAAATACTCAAAAGTTGTGTCGAAGCTCACGATGAAGATTCGAGAATGCTAGAGGTCAAATGGATGCAACTAAAGATCAAAAGGAGTGAAAACAAATCAATTTTCAACCGCACAAGGATGTCCAAAGTTTTAGTTGGAGATTGAGACCCATTTTTGGCCTAGTAAACGTTCGAATTGAAGAAGATCTATTCATTAAAGTTGTAGCTCTTCGAGTTATCTTTCTAACGAATCTTGAATCACTTCAATCGGACATCGGAAGGAAAGGTTATGACAAAAATACTGAAGCAGATGCAAAATGGACAGAAACTCGGCGCCCAAGCGCTATAAACTCAGCGCTCAAGCGCTGCACTAGCCAGAAAATGGATTTTTAACAGATTTTCAGCGCTCAAGCGCTGCGCGCCGCCACAGATTTTAGGTTTTTATTGTTTGGGCCGCGAAAACTCTACAAAAAGACTCCAACTTGGCCAAGAACGCATATGAAAGTATAAATAGACCTAGGGACAGATGAAAAATGGGGTTCCTACACATTGAAAATAGGGTTCCACACTTTGTAACATTGAGAGAAAAAACACAAGATCGAAGATGAATGATTCGAGTTCAAATCAAGGATTGGAAGTTGAAGAAGATCTTGGTGTAAGAGTTGATTCTTTTCCATCTTTTTATCATTTAAATCCGGTGATGTATTCGAATTTAGTTATTTATTTCATTGTTTTGATTATGAGTAGCTAAATTCATTATTAGGGCAAATAATGTAATCTATTGAGACCCTTAGTTCTTTAATCCATGAATTCTGAGTTTTATTCTTCCATGTGTTGATTTTATTATCATTGTAATGCATTGAATTACCTGATCAATAATTTGATTATCTATTGAGTTTTTTACGAATCGAGAGGTGAGTTTGAGACTTAGAACGTGTAATAAAATCCGGTAACGAGGTATAATGTGTAGAGATACCTATACTAAGTGCTGCGGTCGTTATATGAATTCCTAGTGCCATAACTCGTTTAACTAAGGGTAATTCGCATAGAGATATGGAATTGAATTAGTTAAATAGACTTAATGAGAACTCAAGAGGGGTAAATTGAATACCGTAGGAGAATTCGACCGAACACTACGTTAGGCTAGAATCTTGAATTAGGAATTAAGGGATCATTAGATAAAGTTGTTTTGCCCAAATACATCTTATATAAATGAATCTTTGATCTATTTGTATTTGTTATTTCAGCATAATTTTAATTAGTTTTAGGCATTTAGTTCATTTAAGAGAATCAATATTTTCAACTATCACAATTCCTTATTTGATTTACTTCCATCAGATAAGAGTTAGAAAAGTAGATTAAGAATAAAGTATAGTCCTCATGGGAACGATAATCCGGACTCTTAGGTCCACTATATTACTTGTTACGATATCGTACACTTGCGATATAAAAATACGCAACAAGTTTTTGGCGCCATTGCCGGGGACTATTTACTTTTAATCTTAATTTATTCTTTTTAACTGTTACTTGATTTGTTTATTTTCTTTTATTTATTTATTTATTTTTCTTTTTCTATTTTAGTTTGTTTTGTTTTTCTTCTTTCTTTTTCAGGATAAAAGATGGCCAATGTTGATTTTGACAATATGCTCGTATGTGACTTTATCATAAGGCAACAACAATTGGTAGCTCAAAGAGTTGTTGAGGGAGATATGCTTGTGGATGATATCCTTATAGGACGGAATATACAAGAACTAAAAGCAGAATATGTAATTGATGAAACTGTCCTGAGAAGCTTGCCTGTTGCATTTTTTCTCTCGTGGGAATTTGATATGAATGATTTGCCTGTGGAATTATTTCTTCTAGAAATTACTAATGATCATCATTTAGGAAAATCAAATCCACCGAACTATCAACAAATACAACAAGAGGAGGAGACTTCCAATGAAGATGTCATTGTCCTTGTGCCAGAAGTTTTGGACATGGATGTTGAACTTGAGAAAACTTCAATCAAAGAAGAGGAGCATGACAAAATCGAGAAATTAATCACAACGGGCGAAAAAGAATATGCAACATTCGAAGAAAAGGAATTCCTCGACTTTATCGTTTGCTCAAAAGTGGATTTTGTAATTAAACATTATGAAGAGATTGAGGTATATATTGTTGAGTTCGAACTAGGTGATGAGAAAAAGTCATACTACATGGAGAAGGGCAATGCTAAAATTTGGAGGAAAAATGTAACATGGAACAAAGTCAAATTAAACAAGCTAAACAGAACATCCAAAGCCACATTCAAAGTGCCATGAAGCACTTGTGCAAAGAGTCAAGCTAATGACTTTAAAGAAGCGCTTCTTGGGAGGCAACCCAAGCCTTTTTCCCTTTTATTTATTTTGTTTACGAGTTTTAGGATAATTTAGTTTATTTTTAAGTTATTTGTGATTCATCATCTATGCCTCGTTTTCCCTTAGGTCTTTTATATGTTCATTGGTTTATTAGATGTTAGAGTTAAGTAACACTTGTTCCAGTTTTTTTGATATTAATATTTTATTTGTTTTTCAGGAACATGACGTCGCGGAACATGTAAACCATTATTTACCAAGGAGCCAACGGAAGCAATAGGAAAGCTAGCCATTGAATTACACGTCATATCAGGGAGCCTTTTCTTTACTTTCTTTCCCACCCCTTTATATGCGGATTTAGGATTAAAGACATTGAGGACAATGTCTAATTTAAGTTTGGGGGTGGAAAACATGAGTTTTTATTTTTTATGTGTTTTTGTGTGCTTTATTGTTTTAGTTAAAAAAAATCTTTTTGTGTGCTTGTGTGAGTTAGTTGGTCTGATTGACAATGATGAATATATTGAATCATGTATTGATCTATGAATAGTGAATAAGTTGCATTCTTAGATTAATTTGTGCTTTTCCATGTAAGATTTGATATATATTAAGCATGTGAATTAAGTTGAGCATTGTGTAGGAATGAGTTGATTTCATAATTGGATAGGTTGAAATAGTGAATCATAGATGCTAAATCCAAAACCATTAAATTTTACATTCTTAGACCAAATTTAGAATAGTTTGAGGGGATTTCACTGTTGTAGGAAGATGTTGAGATAAATAGGGATTCCATGTATGAAATTAAAAATCTTGTGTGGATTGTCTAAGGTCGATAGGATGCAATTGAGTGAAAACTCAAGTTAGAGGTCGTTTTACTTGAATTAGTGTTAAATGAGGGATATTGCACTAATCAAGGCATAAAAAATATTTTATTAGAAAATTTCTCTTCGTAGCTTTTATGATTCGAACAATTAAGCCTGCAAGGGTTTTTAAAATCTGGTGCCCTATGGTCATCTGACTTGAGAGTCATCGGCTAAAAACTTGTTACATGGATCATTTAGAAAGTTTAAGGGAGAGAATGCTTCCAATAAAGAAAAAAAAGTGAAAAAAATTGGAAAAAATCAGAAAGAGCACGTGCATGAAACAGAATATGCACCAAATGCCTTGGTTATGTCTCAGACATTTGTTTAAGAAAATTTGACTTACGATAACAGATTGTTAGCCTAGTTAAGTCCTAAAGATTGAAGCAATCAAATTTAATGGAGAATCCTTGTTTATTGAAATGTTGAACTATGAATGGTGAAATTTTGTCAAACTAGAGAGGTGATGATAGTCAAAAATTTAACTTTAGTTCACACAGTGGAAAAGAGCGAAAATAATAAATTTTGGGGTGTGTGAATCTTACGAGTGATGAAAGAACATATTTCACCATTGAGGGTCGGGAATCGAAACAACTTATGAATTCATAATGTTATACTTAATTCTTCACACACACGTCGATTTTACATTGGAAAAGTAGATTTTAATTTTTGTATTGTGATTTTGAAGTTGTGCATAAAATTGATATTATGATTTCAATCTTGAGATAAAAAGTCAAGTTAACTAACTAAATCTTGTTGCTTTACTTGATTGACTGACCACCAATTAGGTAATTAACATTCCACGTTTGTGTGTTTGTTAAGTTAGATTATGATTTTGTTTGAGGACAAACAAATGCTTAAGTTTGGGGGTATTTGATACGTGTATTTTATACATTTATTTAGGCTCCAAAATAATGACATTTTGTCGTTCTTCTAATGAGATTATAGCCTAATTTATGATATAATATGTTATGAGGTGAAACTCGATGGAAGATGAAGAATTGGAGAAAAGAATGCAAAATTGACGAAAACGAGGTAAGATCCAAAGCTTGGGGACTAAAGTACAAATACTCAAAAGTTGTGTCGAAGCTCATGATGAAGATTCGAGAATGCTAGAGGTCAAATGGATGCAACTAAAGATCAAAAGGAGTGAAAACAAATCAATTTTCAACCGCACAAGGATGTCCAAATTTTTAGTTGGAGATTGAGACCCATTTTTGGCCTAGTAAACGTTCGAATTGAAGAAGAGCTATTTCTATTAAAGTTGTAGCTCTTCGAGTTATCTTTCTAAATAATCTTGAATCACTTCAATCGGATATCGGAAGGAAAGGTTATGATAAAAATACTGAAGCAGATGCAAAGTGGACAGAAACTCGGCGCCCAAGCGCTATAAACTCAGCGCTCAAGCGCTGTACTAGCCAGAAAATGGATGTTTAACAGATTTTCAGCGCTCAAGCGCTGCGCGCGCCACAGATTTTAGGTTTTTATTGTTTGGGCCGCGAAAACTCTACAAAAAGACTCCAACTTGGCCAAGAACGTATATGAAAGTATAAATAGACCTAGGGACAGATGAAAAAGGGGGTTCCCACACATTGAAAATAGGGTTCCACACTTTGTAACATTGAGAGAAAAAACACAAGATCGAAGATGAAGGATTCGAGTTCAAATCAAGGATTGGAAGTTGAAGAAGATCTTGGTGCAAGAGCTGATTCTTTTCCATATTTTTATCATTTAAATCCGGTGATGTATTCGAATTTAGTTATTTATTTCATTGTTTTGATTATGAGTAGCTAAATTCATTATTAGGGCAAATAATGTAATCTATTGAGACCCTTATTTCTTTAATCCATGAATTCTGAGTTTTATTCTTCCATGTGTTGATTTTATTATCATTGTAATGCATTGAATTACCTGATCAATAATTTGATGATCTATTGAGTTTCTTACGAATCGAGAGGTGAGTTTGAGACTTAGAACGTGTAATAAAATCCGGTAACGAGGTATAACATGTAGAGATACATATACTAAGTGCTGCGGTCGTTATATGAATTCCTAGTGCCATAACTCGTTTAACTAAGGGTAATTCACATAGAGATATGGAATTGAATTAGTTAAATAGACTCAATGAGAACTCGGGTAAATTGAATACCGTAGGAGAATTCGACCGAACACTACGTTAGGCTAGAATCTTGAATTGGGAATTAAGGTGATCATTAGATGAAGTTGGTTTGCCCTAATACATCTTATATAAATGAATCTTTGATCTATTTGTATTTGTTATTTCAGCATAATTTTAATTAGTTTTAGGCATTTAGTTCATTTAAGAGAATCAATCTTTTCAACTATCACAATTTCTTATTTGATTTACTTCCATCAGATAAGAGTTAGAAAAGTAGATTAAGAATAAAGTATAGTCCTCGTGGGAACGATAATCCGGACTCTTAGGTCAACTATATTACTTGTTACGATATCGTACACTTGCGATATAAAAATACGCAACAAATATTATCAATTAAATGAAGGTTATGTTTTGTAATGTGTGTTATGTGTAATAAAAATGTATGCTTTTAAAGTGGAGAGTCATTAAAGGAATTGTCTAAGCCCTGCTCATGAGCAGGCCAAGCTAAGGTTGCATGTAATGCAATGCTTAGTAAAAATTCCTACAAGGAATTGCCTAAGCCCTACTCATGAGCAGGCTGAGCTAAAGTTTCATTTTCGTAAAAACCTCAATATTACTTTCGAGCAAATCAAATTAAGGTTATACGAATCGAGAAAGTTTTTTAAGAAAGAAACACTTGCAAAGGAAATTAATGTCGCACAAAAACATTCAGGTAAAAAGTGTTATTGCTGAAGTAAAGACATTTAAAGAGCAAATTGAAAATTCCATTAATTAAAGATAAGGATTCATAAAAAAAAAACTTAAGTATAAAGAGAAGAACTAAGGGGCCGGGGGCTCCTGGGGAGGAACATGAACATGAGATGCATCCTCCTCAGCCGGAGTGATCCTAACTTCAGCTTTTTTGGAGAGTTGCTCCAGTTCTACCTGCTGCTCTTTAGACGCTTCTCCTAAAAAGTCAATATCCCATTCAGGTTTCTCCTTGTTTATGTATTTAATGATTTCCCCCAAGGCTAGTACGTATGCATCCTGAGCTAATGCATCAAACTCAGGAGAAGCCCTCTAGTTCTCAATTGCTTTAGAGGCCTTTAGCTCCGCCTCCTTCACCTTCCTTACCACTGCTGTTGCCCGAGCTATTGCTTCATCAGCTCTTTTCTTCTCACTTTCATCTCGGGCATCAGCATTCTTCCCCATGTTCATAGAGCTTTGATTTCATCCATAAATTTTAGCTCTGTAGTGAAGCGAGCACTAAGTTCTTCCCCTATTATTTTCAGGCGATCTTCATAATGTTTCTCCTTCTCAGCAAAGATTGCCTTCTCCGTCTCCACTTTCTCAAAAAGGACATTGGCCTAATCCCTTAGTTTGAGCATCTTGTCGAGCTCAGCTTTGACCTTAAAAATATAAAATGTTGTATTACAAGGTTTTCGTATAAATAATAAGAGTATAATGCTAGAAATCCAGGAACTTTACCTTCTCAGTGACCGATGTCATGTGAAGGATTGTTCTATGGTTGTAGAGCTGAGCTGAAATAATATTCTCCCCAATGGGCATATCAGTTAGAAATTGCTGCTCTCTTTCATTCTAGCTCCTGGTCATGATAACAGCTGACTTCCTCAGAGAGGATGGTAATGCAGCAATTGTTTTCCTCGCTGGAGATGGAGCTCGGATGAAATCTAAGAAGACTTCAGCTTGGCGTCCCACTAGATCATCCATGTTTGGTCTCTACAGATCAGGGCATCTCTCCTGGGACCTCGAAGAAAAAGTCGCTGCTGTAGTATGGATAGCCAGAGAAGTTGGCTGAGGAGAGCTGGATGGAGCAGGAGGGGTTGACATAGCTGGTCGTTCTATAGAGGCTGCTCTGCTATGGATTTCGAATTAACCTCTTTAAGTCGGTCAGTGACTTCGATATCAGCAACTTTTCTCTTTGCCTTGGCAGCCTCAGAGCCGCATTTGCTACCCAAAAATTCAACATGTCTGTATTTAGACCTGAGATATAAATCAATAAAAAAGTTAGTTAAAAAAAAAGAAAAAAGGGGAATGATATGATAGAAGAGAAGTATGGAATTGACTTACGAGAAGAGGTGGGAGCGGAAGTAGTAGGACGGCTAGATGTCGAAGTTGGTGATAGCTTCGAAGTAAGCCTGCCTAGATCAAGTTCATGTATGAAATCACAAACTTGCAAGACCTCTGCTTGTTGGAGAGAACTTGGATGGAATCAGCTTGCCCTTGGATAACCGAGCTCAGGTGGCAAGGTCTGTAAACTACAAAAACAAAAAAGGTTTAAAGAGAATAATTTCAATGTGTAGGGTTTGAATCAGAAACAAAACACATACTACTTACAAAAAAAGTGATAAAGAGTAGGGTCTATGTCCTCTCTATCTACTTCAGCAGGATGGAACTGCAACTCCCCCAAGATGAAGAAGAATTCTTCCTTCCATCCTTTGATTGAGGAGGGGGTGTCTAAAACTAATGCTCCTCCCTATCTTAGGTCGGACACTAGTATACCACTATCTCATGTTCTTCCCATCCTCTTTAAAGGTAAACAAGGCGTTAAATTGGGACACATTCAATTTGGGGTAGCCTAGTTGTTTCCATAAGATTAAGGTCGCTATCAAGGTCCTCCATCCATTTGGGCAAAATTGGGTAGGAGCAATTCCCCATGAAAAATAAATTGGTGAATAATCTTTAGGAAAGGAAATCTCAACCCAGCTAGAAGAATTGCTGAGTTAAGGGCTACACATCCCCGAGGGTGGAATGTTAGCTCGGTCGGTAGAGGACATAATTACTAGTTCTACTGTATTGGGTATACTATATTTATTTGTATACTAGCTAAAGCATCCCCCGTAATCATCGACTTATGGGAATCCGCTCCCCATTTTTTTATTTCTATCTTTATTACTCCATTGTGACCTCTCATCCTTCATTTTTCATCATTGTTCTATACTATTGGGGGAGTTGGATGGTTGTGGATAAACGGAAGTTATAGGAATGAAAGTTTACACCTTTAAACAGTCCGAACTAGTGGAATAAGGGCTGACAGATGGAGTGGACGATGAAGATACAGTTTCTTCCTGTTGATTTTCCCAAGAGTGAACTCGAGAATCATCCAAACTCATAAAATTTAGGGAAAATATATAAAACGTAGAAATAAAGAAAGGTATTCTGGGAGAAAAGGAATACCTAGGTGAAGTCGACCTCACTCAGAAAAATATAGGGAGGAATTTTTCTAGAGAGCGAAAATTTGGAGAATTAGTTTGTAAAAGTGAGAAATGAAGGAGGGAAAAGTTATTTAAAATGAGGAATGTTAAAGGACAAAATTCCAACCATTCAAATAAAAAATAATAAATGTATTAAAGGCTGGATCGTATTTGACTATTTCATTTAAAGCTTCTGGGAAAGGGAACCTACTACGCCCTACAACTCACGCACAAGTTACGGAGTGACACATGCCCCTAAACATTTATTATAATGATTACAAGATTGGAGAATCGTGTTGTATAAGATCAGTCCCTCCGCTCGGTCAGCACTGACCTAGGGGGTAACTATTGATGTCTGACCTCCGAGGTCGGTTAAGTTCGGATTACTGTAGAAAAAGAATAGGTCGTAATTTGAGGTCGGTTCGATTGTTAGCATATGAGGTCAGTCATTGAAATCAACTCGGCTATCATTTGGCTTACACGAAAAGCCTATATATTTTATCGAGGTTGAAGGAAACATGATGATTGAAAATCACTGACGGGATATATAGGTATCCAATCAGTTGCGTGCATGTGTAAAGTTTTAACGTTAGTGTCCTCATAATCCTTCTTCCCTAAGTCATTGATTAATTATTGGAGACCACTAGCAAGATTAATTCACGATGATCTAACATTCCAAGCTTATTAGCCAATTCAATTGAGGCAACAAATGTACATCTTCAGCTCGGAATTACAGCTGACAAGACATGAAGGGCATAGTACGTGCACATTTCTTACTATAAATAGGGGATTAAAGCCAAGAGGAAGGGGACGATTTTTCTGGGGAGGCATTATAACATTTCATTGTATCTTTGAATCATATTTCAAATATCTCATATATAAAAGGAACAATTGTCTTAACTGTGCTCATATCGAGGACTATTGTGATCTTTATCATCCTTGAAATCTTCTTTTACACTGACTTGGCTTGAAATTTCTTTGAAACAAATTTCAACGTCAACATTACTTATGATACATATCTAGGGCATTTTAGACTTGGACACATCAACCTTAACATGATAGAAGTATTGGCAAGATTTGGTCCTTTCAACTCGATTGGGGTTGAACCATTGTCAAATTTTTTATTTTTGTAAGAGATCCTTTTTAATAAAGATAAAGAACATAGAACCAAAGAAGTATTAGAAGTAGTGCATTCTGATGTGTTTAAACCCACGAGTACACCTGCGAGATGGAGCTATGAGTATTTCATCATATTTATAGATGATTACGATAGGTTTTGATACATTTACATAATTAATCAAGAGTCGGATGCCTTTTAGAGATTCAAAGAGTATCGTGCTGAGGTCTTAAAAACATTTGGTAAGAGTATAAAGACATTTCAATCAGATCGAGGTGTTGAATATCTGTCAGAAGAATTCATGGACGACTTGACATTAATGGTATAATTTCTCATTAGAGTTTGCCTGATACCTACCAATAGAACAACATTTTAGAAAGAAGAATATGATAATGTTAATTATGGTTAAGTCAATGATGAGTTTCTTAATTCTATTTATCTCATTTTGACGATATGCGTTGGAGACAGTTGTATATATTCTTAATTTAGTTCCTTCCAACTCTGTTTGCAAGGCTCCTCTAGAATTGTAGAATGTGCTCATGTGAAACTTGCATCACATCCGAACTTGGGAATGTTCAGCTCATATACTGAAAGGAAAGATAGAAAAGTTTGAAGTCTAGACCATAAATAAATATATTTGTGAGATACCTTAAATGTACCAAATGATATTATTTTAAAGTTCTCTAGATAGTAAGGTCTTTGTTAGCACAAAATGCAATGTTCTTAAGGGATAAATATATTAACGGACGTCGTTCAAAAGTAAGGTTGTTGGAAGAAATGAGTGGAAACAGTTCCATTTCATCGATTTCTAAAATACAACCTAGTAATACCTGAAATGGCATCCGATCCCACAGATCAAGAAAACATTAAAGTTAATGATAATGTAATGGCATCACTTGATGATGATACTAACATTGATGAAAATGAACGTTTCCTAAAAAAAAGTTAAGATTTGTTACGTAAAAAAAGTTAGGGAATCATCAGGCAACCTTCTAGGTGTTTATTGGTCGGATAGTCCAAAAAAATATCCTTGCAGAACAAATAGATGATCTAACTTCATATTAGGAGGCTATGTATAGTGTTGATATAGATTTATGGCAACAAACTATGAATGCTAAAATAGAATCCATACACTCCAATTAGTTTTGGGAACTTGTAGATGCACTAGAAGGCATAAAATCCATTGGGTGCAAGTAGTTCTACAAGAGAAAGAGTGGGATAGTGATAATGCTAGAGGTTTTATTTGACGGAAGATACCGACTACGAGTAGACCTTCTCGCCTATGGATATGCTTAAATATAATCAGATTTTATTAACTATGTGATTTTCTTGGTGCTTTAGATGGATTTTATTCTACTATTGTGAAATAATTTTGGAGATTTATCATATACGAAAGCGTGAATGGCCAAAGAGTTTCATATGAATGACTTAGGTAGTGATATATGTTCTAAGCATAAAATATCAAGAGGTTGAAAGGAAAATTGATAGCTTTGTTGCAAGTTTCGTATATTGACAAGATGCTTGTTTATCTTGTCAATTCTAAGAAAGATTTGCCCACACAGAATCCAATTCTTTAAGGACAATCCTTAAAGGCTCCTAAAGAGATATACTATTTTGTGCACTAGACCTGACATTTTTATGCTAATTATATGGTGAGTTGATATCAATCTAATCTTAGACCTAAACATTGGGTGGATGTAAAGCGCATCCTTAAGTACTTTCGGACAGCAAAGAACTATATGCTAGTTTACCCTTTACACATCTTGTTCCAGTGAGATATACTAATTCTAACTTCAGGCTAATAAAACTTTTGCAAGTCTACAATAAGATCGTTGTTTACACTTGGTGGTGGGGCCTACATCTATGCAACCCATAACATTGTACTATGATAACAGTGAGGTAGTGACAAACGATAAAGAATCAACGAGTCATCAGAAGGGTAAATATCATCTTTAGAGAGATTGTTATTCGTGGAGATATGAGTATTAGTAAGATTATTATTGGGGTACACTCATTTACTAAAAGCGCGTCGACTAAGATTTTGAAGGACATTGACGAGCTTGGGATTGCATGAGATGAAAAATATACTCGAAGAAAAGTGACAGATTTGTTTCTTTCAATGCCCATATAGCATGATTTTGCTGTAGTAAAATGACGACAATTTAATATTAAATACATTTAATTTTTATTTATTGGTACTGTATTTTACTTAATATTAAGTATGTGAATAAAAGTGTTGATTATCAGTTATGATGGTATAAGTTGAGTACTACGATGAGAAACACGGTGTCCCACAACTTATAGGTTTATCATAAATAAAATTGCTCACAATCAATGTATAAAGGTTGACACATTTGCATGAGAATGTTGTAGTATTGAGTATTTCACCATTCGTTTTTGTGATTTGTCTTTAATTAACACATAAATAGTTTAATGTTGACATTGGTACATTTGAAGTATATTGAACATGTCATGTGTCATGATTAATTCTATAACATAATCGTTTGAAGAATTGAATTCTACTTGATCATGGGTATTTCATCTAAATCTATTGACACGGGTATGTATATCTCTTCCCAAGTTTAACGGTTCTTTAATTTACCAATTAACGAGATCAATTTGATTGATCAATTATTTCGATACGTCTGAAACTTAAGAATGAGCAAGTAGAAAGCACGAACTTGTGTTAGGAATCATCGTCATTAAAAATGAATAGATGATTACTTAAGTATTTTTTGTTGAACAATTATAAATTTGAGTTCAGTATTTAGCGACGACTAAACTTCGACATCTATAATTGGTTCATAAGACCATTGAAAAAATATAACTTAAGTTATTAAGAATAGTTAGATGGACAAACAGTCATTTATGCTCATTCCTAATTATTGAATATGGGATAGAGATGAAAGATATATGGTAAGTTAGAAGAAAATCTTGCAGATATCATAGCTTATGTGATTCTATATATTTCAAGAGTGCACTCCTCTATGTTTAGTGAAAAAAAAAAAAAAAAAAAAAAAAAAAAAAGACCAATAATTAGATTGGATGGTATGGTGTCGACTAGACATGACCTATTTATTAGAGCTTGCAAAATATATGTTTGTATAGGTTTTGTCATTGCTCTATAAAGTGTTGGACTCAATTGCAATTATTAAAAAAATTGGACTTAAAATGAAATTCTATTTAAGTTCAGGGACAACGCTTACAATTATACCAATCATGGCATAAATTAGACGTGACTATATATATATATATATATATATATATATATATATATATATACAGAGAGAGAGAGAGAGAGAGAGAGGTGACATTTTTATAGAT
Organism: Fraxinus excelsior; assembly: GCA_019097785.1. NCBI lineage: Eukaryota > Viridiplantae > Streptophyta > Magnoliopsida > Lamiales > Oleaceae > Fraxinus > Fraxinus excelsior. The sequence continues at coordinate 11,900,940 of CM032643.1, forward strand.
TTTTTATTTATTTATTTTTGGTTTAAAGGAATTAGGAAAAGCGTTTTTTTTTTTTTTTTTTTTTTTCATTTTCTTGATCCGTCCAATCTATAATAAAAAAATTTATTTTGAAAAGTCGTGTAATCTATACTTTGAAAAATAGCATAAAAGATTTGAATGTTGGAAGTGCCAAGTTCTTGAATTAAAGGACATTTTAATGATGAAAGATGATTCATTCAAGTTTTTTGTCAAATTTCAATTCTGTCTTCAAAACTTGCTTTCACGAAATCATTTTTATTTTTAAAGATCTACAAGTTTTAAATTTAGTACAAATACTCCTAATTTATCAAATGATGTATCAATTATTGAGTGCTACATGCCTAAATGTTTTAATTTTTGTCTACTAATGTTTTATGTTAAAAGTAAACAGTTTATACTCCCATTCAGTGCAGTTAAAAGTCAATTTTTAGTAAATTTTGATAAATAAAAAAAAATATGAAATAAATGGTTGAAAATTTGATAAAAGTTGTCGGTCTCATAAATTGAAATAAAATTAAGTCAACTTTGATTTAAATTTTTATCAAAACTTTTAACTGAACAAGACACAGACTTTATGTGATTCCATAAGTTAGATTGGGGGTGTTTCTTTGTGATTAAAAGCCATGTGGTACGTAGATCTCTTTGAAACCTAGTTGGGTAGCCTAAAAGTGAGATAAAATTACGAGATTATATTCAAGTCATAATTTTTATTTGTTGCACTATATTTTAATTATAATAAAATGTTCACAATATTTGCTCATTGTCAAATTTATGGTCACAATTTTTTTTTTCACATTCATATGTTCATTATTTCATTAATTAGGACATTTTGTTCCTAACGATAGTTTCTGTCCAAAAATACTTAAGATGGTATTAAAATATTTATTCACCCCTCATATTTTTAATTAAAAATCGAAAATATATTTATCTCCCATTTCAAAGCAAAAATCATCATCAATTACAGGATAAACTATCTAATTGAAAATGAAAGATGAAAAAAAAAAAAAAAAAGATTTAAAATAGTGGAGGTCCTAAGTGAAACAATGAGAAAAGGTTATGAACCTTCGTTGTATTTAATGTGGTGCAACAACTAAGCGTGAATATAATTACGTCACTACAAAAACTTTTCTTATGATTATGCTGATCATATTCATAATTAACTAACATTTTTTATGATAGTTAATTGCTCGGGATATTAATGTGAGAAAATTCCTAGTACTCTTAAGAGTGTAACACTTATTACTTTGTGTCACTATTTAATTGATATATCAGGATCTAATTAAATAATTGATCACAAACTATTTAATACACATTTCAAATAAACAGTGACTGGAAATACAGAATACTCCATGTTGACCTTGATTTTTATACTTTCAATGTGACCAATAGATCATGAGCTCAATCGCGTACACGTAAGCTTCTTTCCTACACACGTGGACAAATCGTCACCTGTAGCCTTCTTCATTGGTGGGAGAGACGATTGTGAGTAGTTTGACTGTTAATTCAATGAGAAGAAATATAGTGGGTGTGAGACTAGCTTAAAGCGCAAGCCACCAAAGTGTTTAGAGTGCCTGGAATGAATAAAGGAGAGAGAGAGAGAGATATTTTATGATTTGGGTATAAAGTTGCATTACCTCCAAAATGACACCAAGTGTAAGCTTATATATTGGGAGAGGTAAAACATTGACCGTTTGATCAAAAGATGTGGCCTCATCTTGTGGTAGAGGTGTCTCCTCCTAGGTGTCAATCCATCAATCTTAGGTTGACAGGGATTTAATATAACAATTAATGTTTTATAAAGGTAAGCTTAGGACTTGACCTTCAGGTGTTTGCTGCAGAGACATTACGTCAATAAATCATAATTAGATTCGTTCAAAAGATGTCCTTGGAAGAAACTGAAAGCCCAAAAATAACTAATCAATAAGGGGTGAATTTACTTTCTTTTTTCCAAAAGATAAACTTAAATCAAGTAAGTTAAGAACACGTCGAGCAATCAATAATCGTAAACACACAAAAGCAAGTAGATCAAACAAATTATAAATATAAATGAGATAACGATAAGTATAATGGTAGGGATGATGCAAACAATATAATTGTGAAGGTTTGACCTATAGCAATGGTTCATATCCTCTGTTACCAAGTTTTCCGACACGAGCAATGCATTTTAACTACATTGATTGACTTGTTGTACAATCAAACCCTTTATAATCCTTTTAGTAACTTACAAACAAGTATCGATGATTCTTAAACAATATTAAACTTTACGGAACCTCAATATGACCTATACTATTGAGTTTTACGGGACCTCAATGTGACTTGCAAAGTGACTTACAACAAGAAGCACTGATCCTTATACTATTGACTTTCATGGGACATCAATAAGACCCACAAGTTTAGAGCAATGATTTTACAATGAAATTTCTCTCTTAATAAATGATACAAATGAATTAAGTACTAAAAGAGACTAACACTTTAGTGAATAGTAGCAAATAATAGCTTAGTGTTCGATGATTTTATATATATATATAAATACAATAGTTAAGAAATTAGATTCAATTAATCAAAATATTTCAATGAGAAAAAGAAGAAGAATAAAATACAATTTTATTTAAACAAATCTTCTCAAGATATATCTTTCTTTTAATGAATGATTGTAATAAATTAAGTACTAAAATAAAAATGAGAAACTTTGATAAATAAGACAATTTTACAAGTTTGATTCAATTTGTTAGGTTTTTGAAGTTATGTAATTAGCGATTATGTGAACAAAAGGTCTAAGTTTGATATGTTGTAAAAAGTCAAGGAGTAATATGCAATTTGTCAAAAGTATATTTTTAGGTCTACGGTTTCGAGAATGGAAGAAGAAGGAAAAACGACGTGAATTTTCGCTAGAATGTCGCGAACGTTTGGCTCAAGCTTCAAAAACAAAAACATTGTTGCTAGACTCTCGCCCCTTCTTCACTCGAGCGAGTTGAGCCCTCGCTTGAGTGATAATATTATCCAGGAAATTTTTAATTCGTTTTTAAAGGTTTTTTCCCCAGCCCATTCATTCTATAACCTACCCATAAATACTTTAAAGCAACAAAACGATTTTTCTCTAAGGTTGAACATTGAGCAAACATTATTGATTCCATATTATCTCCATCTTTGTTTTCAACCTTTGTTATTTATTAAGATCTTTTCTTGGCGGTGAAAAACACCAGTTTCCCAATCCAAATACCAAACTACTACTCCCACCATATCTGTAAAAGCTACTGAAGATCAATAGAAGTTGACTGGAGTTCCAGTCGGTGAAGAGTGCGGTGTTTTATTGCATCCACAGGAGATAGACGATTTCACCAAGTTAAAAGTTGTTGTAGGAGAGCAGAATCCAGGAGAGCTTTGAAAACTGCGGCTAGAATTGGTGCAGGAGCACAAAATTCAGGAAAGTTGTATGAATTGCAATCAGGAGATCAGATAATACATGTCGCCATCTAATCTAGTAGACTATAAGTTAAAGAATAGTTTATAGTGGATATTTGACTGGCAAAGTGTCCGAAATTTTTACCTAGTTGGGATTTCTCCGTAATCATTCTTGCGTTATTTATTGCTTACTATATTTGCGGTATTTAAACATATGAAAACTGGAACTACATGTTTAATCATCTAGAATAATAAGTTAATTAGTAACTTGTTGCTAATTAATTCTAAAGATAATTTTAATTCCGCATTAATACTTATTCACCCCCATCTAGGTATTGTTAGAGTCGAACTACATAACTTTCAATTGGTATCAGAGCCTTAATTCGATTCCTGGCTCTTATTTATTTCTAGATGAGTCAGTCATTATATGTACCTCCGTTCTTTTATGGAAGCAATTATGCTTATTGGAAAGTTCGAATGAGAGATTTCCTTAAAGTTTTGGATGAACATATTTGGTTGAACGTTCAAACTGGGTAGACTCCACCTTCAACTACTATTGATGGTGTAGTCACACCTACTGATATCTCTTTGTGGACTAAAACGAATTTAGATGAGTGTAACTAGAACATCAAATCCTTACATGCCTTGTTCATAGTTGTGTCCACAAAAGAGTTTAGGAGAGTGTTGATGTGTGAGACTGCTAAGGAAGTTTGGGGTATTCTAGAAACCACACATGAAGGAACTAAAATTGTGAAAAACTTAAACTGTAGATGTTTACCTCTAGATTTGAAGAAATAAGAATGGCAGATGATGAGTCATTTGATGATTTCTATGCTAAGCTCAATGACAAAGTTAATTCGAGTTTCAACCTAGGTGAAATGATTCCCGAGTAAAAAATTGTTAGAAAATTCCTTAAATTCCTACGTGAAAGGTTTAGGCCTAAAGTTATCGCTATTGTAGAGAGTAAGAACGTAGATACAGTTAAAATTGAAGAACTCGTAGGATCCTTTCAAATTTATGAACTCACTATTTCTCAACCTAAAAATTTTAAATCCATTGCCATGAAAACTATTAGAGAAGAAGAAAGTGAGTTTACTGATACTGAGACACTTATGGACGATGAAATAACTTATTTCGTTAAAAAATTTCAGAATGTGATGAGGAATAGGAGAAATACTCAAGAACGAAAAAATGAAGTCCCTAATTCGTGAGAGAAATACCTATCGGACTCCCGTTAAAAAAATAAATAGGTTCAATGTCATGAGTGTAAGGGTTGCGGTCAGTATAGGAATGAATGTCCTAATCTAAACATGAGCTCAAATAAAAAACGACATAAGGCATTAGCAGTGACCTTGAGTGGAATCATATTTGAGTGATGAACAGAATTTCATGGCCTTCATCTCTATTGCTACAATAGAATCTGATAAGAAAATTGATAAGAGTGAGAGTGATGAACGGAGTGAAAAATCAGAGGAAGAGTGATGATGAACCAGATATTCACGAATCTTATCGTGCGTTATTTGAGGAAAGTCTTAAGATTAAAAAGGTTAATAAAGCCGTGTTAAAAAATATTAATGATCTGGAAATAGAAAAAGAAAAACTCTTGGGGTGATGTATGCCTTAGGACCAACACCTACTAAACAACGTAGAGTCAATCGTCCTACATATTGGCAACAACTTCCGAGCAGGTTTGAGCCTAGGTTTATTCCCACATGCCATCATTGTAGTGCGCTGGGACACACATGACTTAGGTGTTGTAAATTCGTGACTAGAAGTAAGAAACATGACTTCTCTAGCAAGGTAACGTTTTTGCAAATCAAGTTAGCTATTTAACTGAGGTAATGACTCGATTAACTAAAAGCACCCCTGCTTCTAAGAAGGTTTGGGTAAAAAAGAGCAACCTCTCTAGATCAAATGATGTGTTGAATTTTTGTATTGCACACGTTGCACTTAAAGTTCAAAATAACTCTATGTGGTATCTTGATAGTGCATGTTCTAGACATATGTGTGGTGACAAACCTTGTTTTCCTCTCTTTATGATTGGAATGGAGGTGTGGTAACATTTGGGGATGGAGCTATTGCACCTATTTTAGGGAAATGTATCGTTAATATATCTAGACTTCCTGCTATCTCATATGTCATATATGTTAAAGGATTAAAGTCCAACCTGTTAAGCATCAGTCAAATTTGCGATGCTGATTTTGAGGTTAGTTTTGTCCAGAAAAGATGTAACGTATACAATTCTACGGATAACATAGTCCTCGAAGATGTTAGAACTTCTGATACTTGTTATAGAGTTCTTCCTAACTCTAATTATGTGTGCAGTAATGCCAAGACTCATGTAACTGAACTGTAGCAACAACGACTTGGTCATATGAATCATAAAAGTTTGTCTAAACTCGCCAAGAAGGAGCTTGTTGTTGGCCTACCTAAGCTAGAAAATATTGATACCACAGTATGTGGGTCATGTCAGCAAGGTAAACAACTTAAGGTACCTCACAAACAAACCTCTAAGATCTTGACTAGCAAGCCTCTCGAATGGCTTTATATGGACTTAATGGGACCATTTAGGACCGAAAGTCTTGGTGGTAAACGCTATATCTTGGTTGTGGTTGACGATTTCTCTCGGTTTACATAGATTGAGATGTTAAGAGATAAAACTGAGGTGTTCGATCTTATCATCTCATTGTGTAAAAGACTTACGAGTGAGAAATGTATCATTGTATCATGAGTTCAGAGTGATCATGGAAAAGAATTTGAAAACTCTAATCTTGAGAATTTTTGCTTAGAGGAGGGAATACTACATGAGTTCTCATTGCCGATCACTCCACAACAAAATGGTGTTGTTGAGAGGAAGAATCGGGTGCTTCAAGAAATGGCTAGAGTCATGCTTCATGGTAAGGGATTGGATATGCATTTCTGAGGAGAAGCTATCAACACCACTTGTCACATAGTAAACAGGGTTTACCTTAGACCCAAAACTAATATGACACCTTATGAGATCTGGAAAGGTAAACGGCCTACTGTCGTACTTTCGTATGTTTGGCAGCAAGTGCTACATTCTGAGGAATAAAGAAAATTTGAGAAAGTTTGATTTGAAAAGTGACGAGGGAATATTTTTAGAATATTCCAGAAATAGTCGAGCATATCGAGTGTACTATAATCGTACATGTGTTGTGATGGAATCCATCAACGTTGTGGTGGATGATGTATGTAGTGAAGGGGAGATTGAAGGAGATTGGGTAGAGTTGGAAACCTTGAGTGATAATCTCAACGTAGTAATTGAACCTAGTAAAGCTTCAAGTGCTTAACCCTCACATGCGACTAGAAGATTAGATGTACCTGGTAAGGAGTCCACGCCTAATGACAAGTCTAAACTTTCTAAAGAACCTTCATCCAAGGTTAAGACGAATCATCCCAAAGTTAAGGATAATTAGCGCAAAACGTCCTTACCTTTACACGATTTTGTGCAAAATGTCCCTATCTTTCGTTTCTTGATGCAGAATGTTATTATCTTTCCAATTTTTGGCACAAAACGTCCTTTTTTACCATTTTATCCTTCTATTAAAATAAAACAAACACAAAAGAAAAGAAAAATAAATAATAATTTTCAATCTTATTTCTAAACTTCTAAAAAATGCAAATCAATCCAAAACTTATAAAAATATTAAAAAGAACAAAAAAAAAATCTCTTTTGCCCATTTTTAGCCAAATACATGAGCTCATTTTTTCAGTGACTCCCGGCCATCCAAATCGTCAGATATTGGTCCCAACATGTTCTCCTTATTACCCTCTACAACTACATACCAAGAACTCCCCATAACTCGTTGTAATTTGGCCGGAAATCAAATTCAAAAATCGCAGCCTGAAAATCGGTTAAACACCCACAACTCGCCGTTCAGCCACCCAACCGGCCAAAATCCACCACTGGTCGACTCCCCTCATAAAGTCAAAGCTACTTATGTAAACAATTTCCTCCAACAAGCAACCAACAACCAACAACCACCAATTTAAAAAAAAGTCCAATTTGTGTTTGTTTTATTTTAATAGAAGGGTAAAATAGTCAAAAAGGACGTTTCACACCAAAAATTGGAAAGGTAAGGACGTTCTGCACCAAAAAATGAAAGGTATGGACGTTTTGCACAAAATCGTGTAAATGTAGGGGTGTTTTGCGCTAATTACCCCAAAGTTAATATTATTGTGGATTTAGAAGAAGAGATGAGACTTTGTAAGAGGGTTTTGACTAATGTGACATATGATAGTTATATGTTTCAAATTGAGCCTAAAAAGGTTGAAGAAGCCCTTAAGGATGAATGCTGGGTTAACGTAATGCATGAAGAGCTAAATCAATTTGTGAGAAACAAAGTATGGGATTTAGATCCTAGACCTAATGATTGTAACGTTATAGGTACTAAGTGAATTTTTAAGAATAAGAATAATGATCAAGGTACTATAACTAGAAATAAGGCTAGACTCGTGTCCCAAGGATATACTCAGGTTGAATGTGTAGATTTTGATGAAACATTTGCCCCAGTAGCTAGATTCATAGAATTTTCCTGGCTTTTGCCTGTACTCCAGGTTTCAAATTATATCAAATGGATGTCAATTGTGCAAGACTAGTAGTACTGTATGCCACCTTCCATCAGAAACTACGTCCTTAAGGTCCATACCAATTACCATGTACTGCCTATATGCTCTAAAGGATATGGGTGGTGAGTTCTATTGTGAAGGACAAGTGACAATGTAACTCTTACACCCAAAGTCCAATCAACTTTGGACATAAACATTTTTAATATATAGTTGATAAATATTTATGGCAAGATCTATTATTTAATTGAATTAATATTCTAATAAATTATGTAATAGAATTCGTAAATTCAAGTCTTTGTATTTTGTTAATCACAAGGAGTTGTGATTGTGAAATACAAATTACAATATGACTGAATCTTAAAACGTCTGTAGTTATAAGTAATAACGAGATGCTGATATCATTATTGCGGATAGACCATCACGTGTGACATTTCTTACTTGTGAAGTAAGTAGCTATCTCACAAGTTAAAGGGTTGTGACACTTAAATGAACACATAGATGTTTTATTATAGAACAATATATTGGAGACCCGTTGGGAAAATTCTACATAGATAACTATCTGAGTGTCAATGGTTAATCTCTAACGTTCGATAGTGGAATTAGTCATTTGACTTGAGGTCATTATAGTGCATTATATGAGGACAGTCATACTTTGGTGATGTTGGATGTTGCTATGTCAAGGGTCGCTAATACGACATCGTTCGAGTATGTCAAGAGTCATATGAAAATTTGAATGATCAATAGAAGATATTCATCACTCTTAGATAGTAAGAGATTATGATCTACATTTTATCCAATTAAGTCGATAATGAAATCATTGGTCAATGTGTACTCATTGACTATATAGTGGGATGAAAGATATGATCGATAATTGAGAATGACACGCATCCATATCTCGTAATTGATCGGATTATATTGGCGAAGAGATTATAGTTTCACGGTAAACGAACAAGTTTGATTTTCCCATACCACGTGACATTTCTTGTCATATGTATTACTTTAACACATTGCTAGATGTCAATTTGGGACGATGAATGTGAATGGGTGAAGGTGTATTTTAATTTATTGATTTTGATTAGATCAAAATAATAATTCATGTTATTAGGTATCGTGATCGAGAACATGATAGGTTACACACAAACGAAGAACCAAAAAATGAGATTCCAATTAATTAATTAACAAGTGTTGTACAATTTAATTAATTGGGTTGCTTGTTAATATGCTCGAATTAATTAATTGGATTAATTAATTCATGGACCAAATTTAATTAATTAGATTAATTAAATATTTGATCGAGTTAAATTTAAGAGATGTATCAAATCCACTTAGACTTATATTAATAAGTCATCAGGGTTTCAGAACATAACAGAAAATAATTCATTATCTTGCTAGTACAAGAAAAGAGAAACCATAATTCTCTCATTATGTGGATTTCCATTGGAGACTGGATAATTGGACAACTATGGATTGTAGTTTGTGATTGAACATGTTCGAGAATCAGCAAAGAAGTTTGCAGAATTTGTCAAGTATATTATTCTAAATACAGTTTCTATCTAAACACAAAGTAGATCTGTGGTGGGAATTTAAATGTGTTTTATTTTCTGTTGTGCGTGTTAAGTAAATTCCCAACTAACACTTTAATTCCTTTTCTTACTCAATCGAATCAAGAAACACATTCACTTGACTGGGCAGTGAAAAGATAACTTATTGGACACTCACATACTTGTAAAGATCAATATCAACATTCAAGCTCCAAACTATGATGTAGGATGACATGTTGCAACAGATATACGTCTCAACTAGAGTTGTTAATAGATTGAATTTTGATCCGAATTCGATGAAATCATTAAACTAATAAAAATGGATTTACAGTCTCAATCCAATGACTTGATCAAGATCCAAATCTGATAATTCGTTAACTAAATGGATCAAATATGAATAAAAGTACATCCTATCCGATAACAGCCCGATCTAATTTGTTATGAATAGTTAAGCCGATTAAATATTTTTATGACATATTATTTGTCATTAAAATAAAGAAATTTACAGAGTACTTTAAAAAACATAATGCGTAACGAGGCACGGAGGTTTCAGGTTAAAACGAGTATAGACGAAACCTGGATGTAAAAAAAACCTAAACAAATATTTTCTTATTTTAATATTATTTCAAATTTTTAATCAATCTAAAAATTATTTAATAGTACATACAAATTATAGTACCAAATGCAGTTTTAAAAGTTTAAGAAAATAAATATATTCAAAAAACAAGTTATAGTATACTGGTGTTAATTGAAATATTTGAAGAGTTTTAAATTTTTATTCATTTAATAAAATATAAATAACTATTTATATAATATTATAATACATGATACAATACACTACGAGTCTACGACCACACCAGAAGTACAATGTACTACGGCCAAACCAAGTGGATTCTTATCCTGAAAGTTTATAACAAAATGTCTGAAGATACCCTCTATAAATAAGTGAATCAATAAATACGTAAGCAACTTTTTTTGCCTTTCAATCCAATTGACTAAAAGTTGAAAAAATTATAATCATTAAACCCATTTAAGAATTGAAAGTTTTGGGGAAAAAAAGAAGTTAATTTCAACATTAATTTTATTTTTCTAACTTCTTTAATTTCGGATCGAATATTCGATACCATAACAAATCAAATATTAATTTAAAAATCAAATATCCATTGAATTATTGTATCATATCGAATCGGGTCGAATAATTATTGTTATCTGATAGGATCGGATATGAGCAAATTTAATTCATATCCAATCCATTTATAGCTCTAGTCTAGGGGTGGCAATAGGCCGAGTCGAGCTCGTGGCTCGTCGGATTTTGGGCGAGCTCGTCGCTCGCGAGTTCTCGGCGAGCCGAGCTAAAGCTTGTGTGGCTCATCTATTTTTTATATATATACACTATAGACTATACTAAACTTATATATATATATATATATATATATATATTTTCTAAACATTTTTTTAAATATACATTTTCCAAAATATTTTTCTTTTTAAAAAAAAAAAAAAGATAAATCATTCTCCTTTATCTAGGCTTAGAATCGGCTACTTTAATTTCGAGTAGGCGGAGTTGAGAATTGTACACGAGCAACTAGTTACGTGTACAATTTTTTTAAAAAATTATAAAGGTATTAAAATATAATTTTGTAATGAATATGGTTAAATTAAATATCACTTACTTGATTTCATGCAATTTCAGCATATTTATCTTGCAGTTAATAATGAGCGTCTTCCCAACCCTTCATGCACATTAATGCTTCCAAAGTATCTTCTTTTAATCGACTCCTGACCTCAGGGAGAACTCTCTTCCCTACACTAAAAGCAGACTCTGAAGCTACAGTACTAACCGGAGGTGTTAGTAGACCTTTTGTCATTGTAGAAACTACTGACCACCGACGTTCATATTTTCACCAAAAATCAATTACTTCTTCTAAATTGTTCCTAATTGCATTGTTACTGGGCATATTATGATTAAAGTAATCAATTAATTCAGCTAACAATGCATTTGAACTATTACTCAATGTTTGAGTACATGGAGTGGAAGACAAACTACTACTACTACTAGAGGGACCAAATGCATATGTAATTAAATCATATCTATATGAGTTCATGCGTTGGAATAAATTTAAAATTTCAGCGTCTTCAACTCCTATATTAGGGGGAGGAGTAATTGTAGAACCGGTGAGGTGGGATACACGAGTAATATGTGTACCCATTCGTGTAGCATATACTTCATACATTTCACATAAAGTTTATTCTAAATTCCTATAAATAATAGGTACGCTAAAAGTTTAAGTATTTGAAATTTGATTAATAACAAATTTAGTACCCGATAAATTATATGAATGGTCCATGACGTATGCTAACATAAATAATATGGACAAGGCTTCCCAATATTTTCTAAATTTTAATTCCATGGAAAATATAATTGAACTAAAATCGGGGTCATCTTAAAATCTATGAAAAGCCCTAAAAATTATATACAGACGTTCAAGGATCATACAACTAATAGAATAATAAACATCTGACAAAATATTTGTAGAACCATAAAAACTTAAAAGTTTTTAATTTTAAAAACTAAATGTCAATCGTGCTCATTTAAAATAATATCGTCGTCGTCTCTCATAAGCCTACTATTATAAAATTCAATAATTAAATATTTAAAACATTCACATGATTTTAATAATAAGTATGTTGAGTTTCATCTATGCTCTACGTCACTAATAAAGGTTTTTGCATGTGATACCCCAGCTTCGCCACAACATTCATCAAATGCTTGTTTTCTACTAAGTGCAATCGTAATATAGAGTAGTACATTCCTAATTCGTTGAATTTCATCCTCAACATATTTTAAACCGTCTTGTATTATTAAATTAAAAATATGGCAAACACATCGAATATGAAATAAATAACCACCGAAATCAAGTTGAAGTACCATATGCAATTTATCGATAACATGCTTATTTAAACTAGCGTTGTCGAGAACGAATTTTACTCTCACATTTATATTCTCTAATAATGTTCATAATAGCATTAAATATATTGTTAGCATTGTGCGGGAACTCAATAATTTTAAAAGTAATAACTTTATGTAGTTGTGCAATTGCAGCTGTAATGTCCCGAAATTTTTAAAATGGGTCTATGTAGTGTGTAATTGCAGTTGTAAAGTCCCGTTTTTTTTTTTTTTATAAAATAGAATTAATTATTCTATGAGCTATAGTTTAATATTTTGGGAAGTGATAGACTAAAGTGTATATATATTGAAGTTTATAAACTTTGTCACTTAATGATGTTTTAGACTTATTTATGAATTTATTGAGAATACCAACCACGTGTGGATTAGATAGGGATAGATAAAATAATTTCTTATTTTTTAAAAAATTTAATAAATTTTATAATATATTATAGGGATATTTTCACGAATGGCCATAATTAAGGGTGTGAGTTGAAAAGTGTCCAATTTTCAAATTTAATACTAAATTGTCTATTATGACCTTAATGAAAAAAAAAAGGACATTTGAATCTCTATGTATTCTCGACATTTCAAATGTCATTCTCAACATTTGAATCATGTTTTATATTTCAAAAGTACATAAGTCAATTCACAATATTAAATGTTCTCGACATTTAAAATGTCATTCTCGACATTTGAATCCCGTTTTATATTTCAAAAGTACACATGTCAAATCACAATATTAAATATTCTCGACATTTCAAAACGTCATTCTCGACATATTAAATGTTTAGAAGGACATTTCATTCTAAACATGACATTTCTCTACACTTGAAATGTCGTTCTCGACATTTCTGTGTTAATGCCAAAAATAGCATTAATTGTGATTTGACATCTTGTCATTTGCAATAAATGGAGCGGGTTATGTGTCAAGATTTCATCAGCCACTTTTTTTTTTTTTTTTTGTTTGCAAAAATGTTCATTTTATTGTCCTTGAATGAAATCATAAATTGTTGACAATGGATATTTTGATCTAAAATATACTAAAATGATCATTTATGCAAGTAGTTAGAGGAAAGTGAACATTTCTTACAATTTCCACTATATTATATTGACACTTTCTTGATATAGTACATGGCATGTCATCATTTGTACCACCAAAAGAGCCCATTGTTTTATTGAAATTAATAAAGTTGTCTTTTAATTTCAAATGAGTCAAACACGTGTAAGAGAAATGAAAAGTTGTCAATCAATTCTTTTTTCAAAAATATTATTTCATGCCTAGATATTGGGAAATTTGTAATTATAGCTTATCACTTGGTGGATGGGAAAGGACACGATTATGAGGATTTAATTAATATTATATGTTAAAAACGTGTCTTATCATTTAAATCAGCATCATTTGTACCTAATTTCATGCCATTAGGAAGAGTTATTATTTATCTAGCATCAATTACACATAATTAGGTGCCACTAGATTTAATGATTTACCCATATATATGTACAGCTTTTGGTTTGGATTGGGCACCACGTTGAAGTTAAATCCGTAAGACACGACGACGAAAATATTTTGGGAACGTGAAATTCTTACTTTCTTCCAACAATTCTATTATCAATCAAGATAGGATACTACGTGTAAGTTGTATATCATTTTAATGCTATAATTTTTTTGTACGTAATTTATTTCATGAAATGCTAATTGACTTGCGAGTCTCAACGAAATGAAATGAAATGTGAGATCTCTTTCTGATTTTCTCAATATGTCGCACAGAAATATATTAGAGCATTCGATTGATCTCCGATTGCTCTTAATGTATTGTTTTAAACGCACGTATCCTACTAAGTTTAAATTACTCATTCCTTTAAGTTTGATCGGTCAACGTGGATGCTGAATGAGCGGTATACTGGTTGCCAAGTAATAAATTCTCAAGAAAAACATTTAATAATAAACTATGTTACGATATTTTGTGTTTTCCTTACTTTTATTTAATATTCTAGATTTCACGACCCTATGTTTGATTCGGTATTTAAATGTTCAAATAAATCAGGAGTTTAATTTTTAAATTAAATAATTCCCTTTTCAGTGTTATTATGAAATGATATCGGTAACACCCCAAAATTTAAGTCAATAAAAATTTGGGGCGTTACAGCAACTATGTAACCTCTTTTATTAATCGCCTCTCACATATACGAAGTTAAAGATATCAAACCTCCATACTTTTCTAAATCTGCAATCAATAGTTTCTTTAAATTAAGAAAATACTCAATTGTATCAGAACGAAAAGTATTTCGACTTACCCCAGCATACCTCAATTGAAGATATTGTTTGATGTAGGAAACGAAATGTTGGTTGTCCACTATTGCTAGTGGCAACTCCGTCGCAGCAACAAACTTTACCATTCCCTTTCGAGCTTTCTCCTTCGAATACATTCACGTAGAAAGTGGCGTAGTAGTAATACCAACGTCTGGACTACCAAACTATAGTTGCGTTTGACCAGCTGGAAGAAGCTCATGTTTGGCCACACATGTTTTGTAGTGATGATTGATGTGGGTGGTTCCATTGCCTTTTTGTCATGCCAATCGTTGTTGACAGTAATTACATACTGCTTTGATTTCTGGAACTCCGTCGATCATATGACCACTTTGAACCAATTTAAAATAGTCACAACAATTGCACGCTTCTTCCCCCTTCCCTTCCCTTTTGTATCGAGAATATCTAATACGGGTTCATCATGTTCCAAATCAATGGGATGACTAGCATCAACATCAATGTCATCCAAATCAATTGGATGACTACTTTCATGAACGTCGAAATCTTGAATATTTTCTGAAATGGATAATCCATATAGACCGACGAATTCATTCTCAAATTGACTTTGAGCAAGTGTTCCGCCTCCAATCCCAAACAAGTTTTCAACAAACGATCGTGAATCCATTTGTGCATAATTGAAATTGATTGTTGAAGACTTGAAGTAGAATTAAGAAATGAATGAAGATTATATAGTAGTGTAGAACATCAATTGTAAAATCAAGATTATAACTCGACAATGTAAAAATAAAAATGTAGAAGAGTATAGATTATTAAATGATGATAATGATTTGTAAATAAGTTTTAGAGAGTAGAGTAGAGAATGAGAGACGGATAGTAAGTTTGGTGAAAAAAAATGTTGTGATTAATGGGTATTTATATGGAAAGAAAAATGGAATGGAATAATAATAATAATAATTTAAAGACCGAAACAACCACTGAAAATTCAGTGATCGTTTCGGTCTTCAGTGACGTGACTGGAATGGTCACTGATCTTTTTTTATTTTTATTTTTTACGAGCCACGAGCGACTCGTCTAAATGAGGCTCAGCTCGTCAGGCAGGTCAGCCTGTTCGGGCTAGTTTTTGCCGAGCCATCTGCCACCGCTACTCTAGTCTCAACCATTTGCCATTGATGTTCTGCCAATATTCTGGTGGCTCCTACAATAACATTTTTTACTCATTTTAAGTACCTGACATTTAGCTTGTGCTCCAATCTCAGCTCGTAGCCATGAAATTTAAGATAATTCTAACCACTGATATCATAGTCTATATGTTGCTATGAAGAACCTCTGTTTTGCCACAAGAAATCAGAAATCATACCAATCAGGATAACATCACTTCCATAGGAAGGCATCATGGCGGACATGCTTTCCTTGTCATAATGATAAATCATAGATCACGAGCAGCAAAAACCATTCGAAAACATCAACTTGCAAGGCATCCACCTTACAGACGTTCAAACTGATAATGCAAGAAAATTCACCAGATATATAATTTAACCTTCAGCCAAAATAAATTTCTACCTATATATATGATAAAATTACAAAATTCAGACAAATGATTAACAAAGGATGATTTATCAAAAGTTATAAATCACGCGTTGAGTTGCTCATGACGAAATTCGCAAAAGTAAACTTTATTCTATCAGCCCCTAAAACTCGGAGGACTGTCTTCAAGATTCATTGGATGAAGATGCATCGTCTTTGTGCTTAATCATGCCAGAATCAACTAGAATTGGGATTTCTGCTGCAAGCCATGGTGCAAGGCCCAAACAAAGTGCATGTGCTATTCCAAACCTAGGACTAGAAAAGCAAAATTCAGTTTGACAACCAGTATGAGAATATAGAACTTTTATCAAACTGGGCATAATATACATCTTGAAGGAAACTTCGTATATTAATGCATATAAAATTAACTTTAGCTCATAAGATATTGGCACTATTCATCATGTTTTCTTTATACAATATTGTAATACCCTCTTTCCAATTTGCTTGATAGGGCTTCTTCATAGGAGCATTTATACTAAAATCAAGCAAATTATAAGCTTTATTCTTCATTCCTACCATCCGCTAGCATTTTAATATCCTCTCTCTCTCTCTCTTCTCCCAATATCTATACCAATGTTTAGACAGTAGCAAAATGACTTTTTTGGTCCAGATAGCAAGCCTTTATGTAACTTTAGAATTTGACTTGTCTTGTATTTTCATGGTCAAGTACCAAGGACAAAGCAGGATCCTTTTCTCTGACCGTACATGCCTACAAATCTGTTGGATTATTTTATTGGTTTGTTTTGAGGATTATGTCTCAAATCTCTTGAAGGCTCATCCTCACAAAGGTATAAAGTCTTGATAACTGATTGGGTATGCATTTATATTTCTTAAACAATGTGATGTACTTTAGAAATAAATTGATGTGTTTTCTTTGACGTCGCCTAGTAAATAGAATTCAATAAACTTGTTGATTTTTTATTTTTTTTGAAATATAAGTTTGGTAGCTTGCTTATGTTTTGTGTTTACACAACTTTCTAGATGCTAGTATAAAACCAAGTCTATCTGTTCAGGCAGTTAAATTTTAAACAAGACCTCTTATGTCTCTAACCCCTTGGAAGAATAGATCGAGTCTGCTAACGTACAAAAACAAATTTTACAAGATATTAATAACAATCTTGTAGTTCTCATTTGCTGTGAAGCAGCAGGGAGCAAAAAGATTTCTAGAGATAGTTCTTCTATTGCTTTTTGATTTAGAGTACCCTTTTACTTTCAGTTGGTACTGCCTCTACCTAGCTTTCTCAAACCAAATATTGTCCCCCTTTCTTAACTTTTTTTAAAATAACAATCTTTTTACAGCATCGAGTGCACATGTTAACTACTAGTTCTTCATGCAGAAAATTACTACATATACTTTAATTTACAAATCATAAATATAGGAAAGAGATGTATAACCTTTCTCCATCTACCAATTTATTTTGGGGTCTGACAGTCCTCTACTCCACAGGAAAACAATTCCATGGCCTTGTAAGGCACGAGGGCAAGCTTTCAGGGGTGAAACTCCTACATCACATTATCCCAGGCAGCACAAAAAAAAAAAAATTCTGTGCACTAGTAGGATCTAAGTCCCACCCTTCGTAATGTGACTAATAAACTGCAGCACGGATAATTTAACCCACATGCATGTTAGTTTTGACACTTTTATGCCCGGGGTTTATTAGACAAGTATAGATAGTTTCGTAGTTCTTGTAAAGGAATACTTTCTTCGAGGGATATTTTCCTCAAATGTCGCCAAAGTTCTAGTTCTCAATTAACAATGCAAGACAAAAAAAAAATAAATAAATTCTTTCACATTTCGCCCCTAAAGTTCGTTTTCATTCCTCAAATCTTCAATCTAGATAGCCTAAGTGCTACTACAAAAACAATAAACAAAATGCATTCTGGACAGTATCCAATAAATTAACTAAGATAAACTAGCAAAGTTTATATCTTCTTTTCACAATAAATAAACTAATCTAATTGCCAATGAGCAATGAATTGACATTCAATCTTTTCCTGAAACAAAATTCACAATTGTATATCCATACCAGCCTAAATACCATTTGCATAAACTATACAACGTAATTAATTAACTTTATAAGATAACACTAGCTCCTAACTATTCAATTGAAAACACAAAATTAAAAGAAAAATCCAAGAAAAAGTTACCAATTTTTCGCCCATAGTGGCTTGAAATGCACTGTCAAGCATATCTTCCCACCTCGATACATCTGCATAAATTTTAAAATTAACAAAAACCACAATCACAAAATCAAAAAAAATAATAAAATAAAATAAAAAATCCATTAGATAAATGAATTCTCAAAAAAATAAATAAATAAAATACCTTTTGCGTCTTTCCATCCAGCTGGGGTAACTCGAGTTCAGGAGCGGTGGCTGGGTAAGTGACAGGGATATCGAATTGCAAATCAAACTCGTATTTGAGGAGATTGTGAATATACCAGCACTTGCCGGTCCAACGGGTCCCCTCCGGGTTGGCGGCGGAGATCCTAAACCAGTCGTTGTCCTTGGCCTTGTTCATTGAAGTATATGCGATCAGCGCCTTATACTCCTCCTTCAAACGCTGCATCCACGCTGCGCCATCGCGTGGGCCTGCCTTTACGGACAGCAAAGGGATCTGGGTCAACGTTGATTTCGTTGTCGGGTCCCAACCCTCCATCTTTGAGAGTATACTGGACTCGAAGGATTATTTACTGGTTCTCTTCTATTGTTAAGAATGGAGATGAGAATGGTCAAGAACTGGTTCTCTTCAATTGCACGATTATTTACTATTATAGTCCCTGAAGTTTAGAATATAAACAATTAGTCACCTAGCTTTATAATATTTACCACATTAATTAATTACTAGGATATGAGGGAATAAAAATAGTCAAACTGTCGAATTAAGTTAAAATCTCCTTTCTAAAATTATCGGTTTTGGTGGTTTAGATAGATTTTAGTATTCTAATTTTGTGGTTTGAAATCAAATCAAATAGTTCAAAAATTAAAAATAAATATGAGAATATATATATTAGGGAAATAAAATTATTCATTCATCAAATCGTTAATCAATACATTTGAAAGAAATGAAGGCAGAAACTAAGATCATTCAACAATAACATGTAATGAACTAGCGGTCTTAGCTAGTGTGTGATTTACATGGTTAGTCGATCTCCTAACCCAGCTGAACTTGAGATCCGGTAATTCTCTAGCAAGGAGGTGACACTCTTCAATAAGAATATCAAAATAAGAATTGTCAGCACCATCACTCTATAGAGCACTATAAACCAGGAGAGCATCCATCTCAATGGTTTGGACATTAGAAAATTTAGATTTAATCCAAGAAAGAGCCTCAAAAACCCCCAAAGTTTAGGCTAGAAGTGGATCAACAATACCTTGTACAGTAACAACTCTGGCAACAACAAAGGAACCCAAGTCATTTTGAATCACTATGCCTAACCCAGTCTTCTCTTGGTCTTCAAAGATGGCTGCATCAATATTTAATTTAAGGGAATCCGTAGTAGGTGGTTTCCACTTAACAAGCTCCGGTCTGTTGGAGTTGGCCGCGGGTTTTGAAGGTGGTGGTTAGCCTCTCGCCATTGCTGGAGGATATTTTTGGCAATAGTCACCACCTTCAGCACTGTAAACGACTTAGCATTCCAAACAGTTTCATTTCGGTTCATCCATATAGCTCAACAAAGCATAGCGATAATCTCTTGATCTTGCTGGTGATTCTGTAAGGTAGATGTGAGCCAGTCTTTGAAATTAGCAACCAAGAGGGATGAACTAGCTACTCCCATTGTCTCCCAAACCTTTGGGGCAAATTTACAAGAGATTAAAACATGGAGAACAAATTATTCGTGCATTAAGAAAATTGGGCAATGGCTATCAATGTCGACTCTTTCAGCCATCAATTGATCAGTTGTTGGAAAAACATTTTGTGATGCCCTCCAAATTAAATTTCGAACCTTCGTCGAAATTTTATAGTTCCAAATTTTGTTACAAACACTCTCAATAGTAGTATGAGAATGTATAAAGGAATCCGTCAACAATCGCTTATACCCACTTCTAATCGAGTAAACACCCTTCTTGTCATAAATCCAGTACATTCGATCTTCCATCCCATGTGCTGTTAGGAGAATCTTCATGATCTGCCCACGGTCTTCCTCATTAAAAAGATCAGCAAGAAGATTGTAGTCCCAACTATTCTCCCCTGCTAAGATAAGTTGATCAACAATGTCATCTTCTCTTCCTGGGATTGGTTCTAAAGTAACAAAACATTGGCTGAGGTTAGGAAGCTAATGGTCATGCCAGATTATAATCGAGGAGCTATTTCCCACTTGGAATCTATACCATCTTTCAAGACAGATTTAGTAGCAAGTATACTGCACCAGATATAACTTGGCCTATAGTCAATATTAGCTTCCAAGAATGTTGAAGAAGGAAAATAGCGTGCCTTATAGATCCGAGCAACCAAAGATGTAGGTTGTGTTAGTAGTTTCCAGCCAAGCTTACCGAGTAGAGCAAGATTAGTTTTCATGAAACTTCTTGAATCTCATACCACCTTTTAATTTTGGAAGGCCGAGTTTGTCCCATGCAATCCAATTGATGCCTCTGTTTCTCTTTATTAGATTGCCACCAAAATTTATTCATGATTCTCTCGAGTTCTTCACAAAGTTGAATAGGTAACAGATATACACTCATAACGAAATTAGGAACAGCTTGGGCAACGGTCTTAATAAGGATTTCTTTTCCCGCTCTAGATAAGTACTTCTCTTTCCATCCCTGAACTCACTGCCAAACTTGATCTTTAATGAAAGAGAACACCGCTCTCTTCTTTCTTCCAATGATAGATGGCAAACCAAGGTACTTGTCATGCCCTTGGAAATCCTAAATACCCACTCGAGGTCAACATTTTTGCTGAAATACAAAGTAGATTTGTGGAAATTGATGGATTAGCCTGATTCCATTTCATATTTGTGAAGTAGCTCCTTAATTTCATCACATTCCCTTGTGTTTGCTCGAAAAAACAAGAAGCTATCATCTATGAAGAAAAGATGAGTAAAAGTGGGGACATTTCTTACAATTCTGCAACCATGGATAGAGCCGACACCTCTTTAGAATGAATAAGAGAGGATAACCCTTCCGAGCAAAGAATGAATAAATATGGCAATAGAGGGTAGCATTGTCGCAATCCCCGTTCCGGAAAATGGGTCCAATATCGAAACCCCCATGAACAACATGATACCGAATGGTAGAGACACAAAGTGATCAAATCAATCCAGTTTTGAGGAAACCCCATATGAGTCATCACTTGCTTCAAAAATCCCCATTTGAGCCTATCATATGCCTTGCTAATGTCAATTTTAAGAGCAGTCATGCCATGTTTACCATGATTCTTTTTTTTTCATATGATGAAGAGCCTCAAATGTCAACATAATATTATCGTTTATGGACCGATCGGGAACAAATGCACATTGTGTCTCCAAAATGACATCCGGCAAGATGAATTTGAGGAGATTAGCAAGAGTTTTAGCCACTATTTTATACAAAACATTGCATAGAGATATTGGTATAAAATCTTGCATAACCTCAGGATTGCCTTTTTTTGGAATGAGAACAATGGAGGTGTCATTGAAACCTACAGGGAAAGTGAGACTGTTCAAGTTATGTGTAGGGATTTTTGGAGCTTCCCCTCAACCCAAGATCACTCCTAATTTATAGAAAGAGCACCAGCAAGAAGGAAGAAGAAATATAGAAAACTGTCTGATTTTCCCACTTACCGTATATGACTAGAGCATACCGTATTTACTACCAACTTACCTGATATGGCTTCTACATACCGTATATGCACCGATGCTTTTAAATATTTTTAACAGCTACAGGAATACATCAGAAACTTAAAACCAGCAAGAATAAACTCTGAAAATGATTTAAACAGAAAGAAAACCTCTTCCCCAAGCCTTGTTATTAACCAAGAAGACTTACATTCAATTACATGAATCAATGGAAAGAATTTTCCAGATTGGTTCCTCATAATCTACATTTTCTAACCTAGTATTACAGAGTTTATTTCATTCTCAAGCTACTTATTCAAAGCTCCAGAATTCTCTACCGAATTCCTTCATCTAGAGCTTATTCTTTACCAGCTCTTCTCCTTTTCCCAGAGCTCTTTTTAGATATCCTCCTTTACCAGAGTTCCTCCTTTCCCAGAGCTTCCTTTCTTGAGCTCTCTCTTCACTGTATTTTCTAGCTCTCTTTTCATTCCTGAGAGCTAGCTTCATAACACCACCCAAGGCTCTTATTTATAGACCTAACGGAAGCTCCATTTCGATTACAAATCAAGGCTCCAGTTGGTTATGGATTCTACCCGAAAATGGCATTTGGAACAAATTAGTTAAAGGCTCCACTTTGTTGGAATCTTTTTGTAGCAACTAAGGAATCTTCAAGAATCACTACTCTACAATATCTACCTTGATTCTTGAAGAGTCTTGACGGAGCAATTTGTAGCAAGTAGTTGATCAGGCAACCTGCTTGAATTCGATCTCATCGTTGTATCCCCAAGAAGCTTACCAATAGGATTTATTTCAATTTCAAGCTACTTGAGTTCAACTCCATTTTTCTCCATCTCTTCCTGAAGCCTTAAAGCATCTTTCCATCTTTATTATCTTCAGATTTTAAAACTCAGGCTCTGATACTAGCTTAGTAAATTCATCAATGTTCTCATCAATTGACCTTGATTCATCCATCTTGAAGCTGTAGAACTTGGGCTTCAGGTAGATCCGATTAGGCAAAGCTTTGGTCAAGTAAAGCTTTTCCAATTTATTCCACATTTTAGATGTCGTCTTCTCCTTATGACCTTCATCAGAACTGTATCAGAGAGGCTATGTATGATGGTGTTCCTTGCCTTCTTCAGAATTTTAGCATCAGTTTTAGATTTCCCTTCCAAGGCTTCTTCTAATCCAAGATTACCAAGATGTGCCATCATTTTCTCCCTCCACAAGTTGAAGTCATTCTTGCAATTAAATTTCTCTACCTTAAATTTGGATGTAGACGTTATGTGATCAAGATTATGGCCAGGAATCTATTTTTCACAAAAAATGCGTTCAGCCAATTAAAGAAATTAGAAATCAGACCAGAAACTTTCACACTCTGATACCACTGTAGGGATTTTTGGAGCTTCCCCTCAACCCAAGATCACTCATGATTTATAGAAAGAATCGCACCAGCAAGAAGGAAGAAGAAATACAGAAAACTGTCTGATTTTCCCACTTACCGTATATGAATAGAGCATACCGTATTTCCCACCAACTTATCGGATATGGCTTCTACATACCGTATATGCACCGATGCTTTTAAATATTTTTAACAGCTATAGGAATACATTAGAGACTTAAAACTAGCAAGAATAAACTCTGAAAAATGATTTAAATAGGAAGAAAACCTCTTTCCCAAGCTTCGTTATTAACCAAGAAGACTTACATTCAATTACATGAATCAATAGAAAGAATTTTCCAGATTAATTCCTCCTAATCTATACTTTATACCCTAATATTACAGAGTTTATTTCACTCTCAAGCTCCTTATTCAGAGCTCCAAAATTCTCTGTCAAATTTCCTCATCCAGAGCTTCTTCTTTACCAGCTCTTCTCCTTTTTGCAGAGCTTTTTTCAGATATCCTCCTTTACCAGAGTTCCTCCTTTCCCAGAGCTTCCTTTCTTGAGCTCTCTCTTCACTGTATTTTCGAGCTCTCTTTTCATTCCTAAGAGCTAGCTTCATAACACCACCCAATGATCTTATTTATAGACCTAACTGAGGCTCCATTTCGGTTACAAATCAAGGCTCCAGTTGTTAATGGATTCTACCCGAAAATGGTAGTTGGAACAAGTTGGTTAAAGGCTCCACTTTGTTGGAATCGTTTTGTAGCAACTGAGGAATCTTCAAGAATCACTTCTCATCCTTACCAACAACCTCCCAATTTTTTTTATAGAAAGCCGGGTTCATGACATCCGGTTCCGGAGCCTTGCAATAGAGAATTGATTCAATTTGACATGTACACTTCCAAATTGCTATGTTAACCTCCAGTGAATTAATGAAGTATTATACTGTGAATTAAAATAGAGACACAATATTGATCATTAGTAGTGCTCATCAGTCATTACTGGTTTACATGATAGTGGTTCCGATATGCATTTTAAATAATTATACAAAGGATCGTTAATTTATTACTCACAAATAAATCATTATGATGCTGGATTTTTGCCCTAAGAACATATTCCATGTAATAATCGAGATTTTGTTTATCAAATAAAAAATATTATGATGTCCATATTTTGAATAAAGAGCATGCATTAAAGGCTTCACGGTCGTAGAATTACTAATACATTATAGATAAATTTTAGAGTAATGTTATTTAGCCACATTGGAGTTATAACTACAATTTATATGCTGCTAATGTGAATTAAATGATATGTATAATTAAATAAGTCATCTAATTCTATTTTTTATTTAGCCTATTGCCTAGTATCACATAGATTGGAGTTACCTCGATGGAACTAAATAATATTATTCTAAATTTTATGATCTATGATTTAAATCTTGTCATGCATGACTTGGATAAGATCACGCTATCATTTATCCAAAAATCATTGAGCGTTTTAAATTCATAATAGAGTGCAACTTCTCAATAAAAGACACCAGAACACTTAGAATGCATTGGATGATAATAAGAGATATAATTTAGCCTATGTTTTGTAGGGATTAAAATCTAAATTTAAATTTAAATCAAAATCAAAATCAATATTTAATTTTAATAACATATTTCATGTGAGTCACAATTTTTAACCACACGTTTCACCTATTTTTATCAAAATTTACTAAAAATCTAATTTTAGTCCTCACCAAACAGGGGTTTAATATGATTGTTAATACATTCATTTGGATTACAATATGGATTACCTTGAGTAGATAATGAACTCGATTCATATTCTTGAACTTTTTAGATATCAAATATTGAATATGATATATAATCAATACCAACCAAACCTATGATGGTACTTTTCTCCATAAGAAAAATTTGAAAAATATTATTTGGAAGATGAAGATGAATTTAAAACACGATTTTTTGATCTGTGTGCTTCTTTTCATCCTGCATCTAGTGGAAGGCATTTTATCAAACCCTAACAAGACATCATCTAAATCCATGTGCACGAGCATTGCTCTCATCTTCACTTGCCATCGCGAAAGCCATGCGTTGCGATCTAATAACGAAATATCATACTTCATCGTTGTCATGCGAAATATCAACCTTGTTTTAATACCAATTTGTTATGAATGGAACAAGATAATTAAAATATGAAAGAAAGCAATCACAAAACCAAGATTTTATTTGAAAAACTCAAGAAAGGAAAAACCGCTGGCAGAAAAGGAAAATTCATTAAATCAAGAAATTGAAATTGTTTTGTAAGATTTGATGCACTCAATCTAAATAACAATTTCTCTTAAGTTTCTATTGCTCTCTCAATGTTTTCTATGTTATGAAGAGAATACGAGTCGTGGGATATACATATAGAATTTTATTTGTAATGTTTTGAATGGATTACAATTGAAGAAATAGAAGCAGAGTCGCAACAAGACTACCAAATAACACTACTGCTTGAGCGGTTGCCGAGTGGTGAGCGAACGAGCAAGCGCTGCCTCCATGGCGCTTGGGCACTGGGTTTTCAAATTTGTTGTTTTCCTTTATAACAAATGCATAGGCGCCGCAACTCCAATTCTTTGGCAATCTATTCTATCTCTATCCAAAACTCCAAAACCAAAATTTTAACTTATCCAAAGTCCTCCTTCCAATCAAATTCCTAATCCTTGATGAGATTTTATCCCATTTCAAAATGAACTTCCAAACTAATAAGTATTTAGAGCCCTTTATCAATCGAACACCAAATCCTATTAATCGAAACATCAATTTCCAATAGAATTTTGGTCACTCTAGTTTAGGTCTCAACCCAGTTTACAACTTCTCCTGATTGCTTAGTTCCATCCAAGTTGATTCACTAGATCCCTTTTGAGATAAATTTTGAACCATAGCATGCTCATAAAACATTATATCTCTACTGATAACCACCTTACAAGTTTCTAGACACCAAAGCTTATAACACTTCACATCGAATTTATAATCAAGAAAGATACACTTTTTAGACATTGGTTATGGCTTTCCATTATCCACATGAGCATAAGTAGGACAACGAAATATTTTCAAATCTGAGTAAATCAGAAGGTTTCTAGACCATGGAAACATCTCAATTAGGGATTAAATCATAAAATAAAACTTTGGGAGAATATGCTAGAATATGAAGGTCGAAGGTTAAGTAGAATCAAGACACATAATATGCGATACCATTTTATTGATAAGACCTGACTATAAAAATGGAGTTACGATATATGGTCATGTTGTCCAAGAAACAAGTGAGGATCTCCTACGTTGTTGTTGGGTTGAAGTGAAATGGAGTCAACTTCCTCTAAAACTTTAGTGACCAATCAAAGGTATTTTAAAATTCAGTGAGTAAAACGTGATAAAAATATAAGTTCAATGACTAATGAAATATTTAACTCTATAATATGTATTTGAAAAAAATTAGAAAATGGACGATACACGGTCTAAGTCAAATTAATACAAAGAATTAAGGAGGAGGATCTCGAAATCTGCATGTTAAAAAAGGGTTCAAGAAAAAAATTCAATAACCAAAAAGCATAAGCTGCATTTGAAAAATGCCTAAAATCTCATTTCTCCATTTTCCCCTAAACTTCTATTCATCAAATACTAGAGAGAAGCCATGAAGGACAATCTCTTATAACAAAATAAAATAGAATCAAATATTAAATGATAACAACAATGAGCTGAAAATGCTAAATGCTTTGGATTGGAATTTTGTAAATGTAATTCAATATTATTTCAATCAATTTACATCAAGTTTTATAAACTTTACAAAACCGGTACTATCCTACAAAACTTGTACTATTGAGCATCTTTACAAAGAATCTAATATTGTTACAAATAACAAACTCTCCATGTGGTGAAGCCTTCTAGATCATTCCTTGATTGTTGGACCACAAGTGACACCTTGCTTGGCTGCTTGGCTGATTCCATCTCATTTGCCACATGGTTGGTTACCTTCATTATCATAATTCAACACCCCTCCGCAAGATGGAGAGTAGATATCAATCACTCCCATCTTGATCATGTGGGAGTAAAGGCTTGAAGAATTCAAAGCTTTTGTTAACATGTCGGCAGGTTGGGATCCTGTGTGAACATATTTAGTAACAATACTCCCATCTTGAATTTTTTCTCTCACAACGTGGCAATCTATTTCTATGTGCTTCGTCCTTTCGTGAAACACAGGATTAGTGGCAATGTACATAGCCGATTTATTATCACAATACAGCATTGCTGGCTGATTGTGCTTAACCTGTAGATCTTCCAGCAAATACTTCATCCATGTTACCTTACAGCATGCCTGCACCATAGCTCTATATTCAGCCTCTGAAGAAGATCTTGAAACCACACTTTGTTTCTTTGATTTCCATTATACAAGAGATGAACCAATGAACACACAATAGCCATGACAGATCTTCTAGTTTCTGGACGGCAGCCCAATCTGAGTCTGAGTATGCTTTCAGCTGCATATCGTAAGTAGTGGTATAGAATAATCCTTGTCCTGGTGCCCTCTTGATATACTTTAACACCTTGTATGCAGCATGAAGATGTGGTACTCTAGGTTTATCCATGTATTGACTCAAAAGTTGTATTGAATATGAGAGGTCTGGCCTTGTTATAGTCAGGTATAGTAGTCGTCCTATTAACCTTCTGTAGACAGAGGGATCAGGAAGCAAATCACCACTTTCCTTCCCCAACTTGGCATTCTGATCAAGGGGTATCTTTGAGGGGGCCGATCCTATAGTGCCCGAATCTCCTAAAATGTCAAGAGCATATTTTCTTTGACATATGTATATTCCTTGTTCTGTCCTTGCCACTTCTATTCCAAGAAAATACTTCAATTTTCCCAAGTCTTTAATCTTGAATTTGTCATCAAGAGCAGCCTTAAGAACATTGGTGCTCTCCATACAATCTCCTGCTAGGATAACATCATCAACGTATACCAGAATTGCTGTGAATGAACTATGTGAACACTTAGTAAACAAGCTGTAATCCACTTTTGACTGGACGAAGTCGTGCTCAGTGATGAAGGCTGATAGCTTGGCATACCATTGCCTTGAAGCTTGCTTCAGTCCGTATAAGCTTTTGTGTAATTTGCATACTTTTGACCTGTCACTATTGTGGTATCCAGGAGGCAATTGCATATACACATCTTCACTCAAATCACCATGTAAAAACGCATTGTTAACGTCCAATTGGTACAAGAACCAGCCCTTCATTGCTGCAATGGCAAGCAAGCTACGAATAGTGACTACCTTTGCCACAGGAAAGAAGGTCTCATGATAATCCAATCCTTCCTGCTGTGTATAACCCTTCGCAACTAGCCTGACTTTGTACCTTTCGATGTTCCCATCAGCTTTAAACTTGACTTTATAGACTCATTTACATCCTATTGCTTCTTTATCAGGTGGAATTCCCCATGCATTATTCGACTCAAGAGCTTCAATTTCTGCTCTCATTGCCTCACACCATTCAGGGTGTTTGATAGCTTCTTGAAAGTGTTTTGGTTCGACTTGGGAAGTTATGGAGCTGACAAAGGCTCTATGAGGAGTGGTTAGTCTTTTATAAGAGACATTATTACTGAGAGGGTGAGGATTACCTGGACTTACAGAGCCTTTTGTTCTGGCCACATCCTGCAATGGTGTGAATGAAGTGACCTGCTGGCATATGAAATCCTCCAAGTACTGAGGGGTTCTTTTGACTCTAGTGGACTTTCTTGGTAGGGGGAATTCACTTGATCATCATCTGTAGTCTGCAGGTCCCCTTGTCCTATGGTTTGTTCAATTTGGTCTTGATTTGTGTCACAGCATTCAATGTGACTTTCATGACAGGAATTTGAGATAGCTTGAGTATTTGGTTCTTCATATTCCAGAAATTCGTGATTGTAAGGAGTAGGAATTGGTGTATCTTGGCAAAAATGAGAGCCTGTAAGGTGTCTAGCATCATCAGGCTCCTTAGTTTTAATTTCTTTGAAAGGGAAGACAGATTCATGGAACACAACGTTTCTTGACACAAAAATTTTCTTGGTTTGTAAATCAATGAGTTTATATCACTTGATCCCAAAGGGATAGCCAAGGAACACACACCTTCTGGCCCTAGAATCAAATTTATGTCTACCTTGCAAGAGAGTAGAAGCAAAAACAAGGCAACCAAAAACTTTAAGGTGAGAGTATGAAGGCTCTTTTTGGAATAGAATTTCAAAAGGGGATTTGTGATTTAGAATAGATGGAGGCATTCTATTGATTAGATACACCGCAGTCATAACACATTCATTCCAATATTTCAATGGTAATCCACTTTGAAACCTCAGGGCTCTTGCAATGTTTAAGATATGTTGATGCTTCCTTTCAACAATTGCATTTTGTTGAGGAGTTTCAACACATGATTTTTGGTGTATAATCCCTTTTTCAAAATAGAATTCATTCATATTAAATTCACTTCCATTATCAGATCGAATGATTTTTACTTTGGTTTTGAATTGAGTTTCAATCATAAGATAAAATGGATGTAAAGCTCTGGACGCTTCAGCTTTAGATTTTAGCATGTAAGCCCAAGTTGATCTACTGAAATCATCAACTATAGTGAGAAAATAACGAGTTCCATCGTAGCTTGATTCATTGCAAGGCCCCCAGAGATCAATGTATATTAAATCAAAACATGCTTATGATTTGTGCTGACTTACAGGAAAAGGAAGCCTGTGCATTTTGGCTAAAGGACACACATAACATGGTTTTGACTTATCCAATTTGGGAATAACTTTGTTGAAAAGGATAGAAGATGAAGGATGCCCCAATCTGTAGTGCCAGACATCGAAGGGCTCTGAAGAGGTGATGACAGGTGCTGCAATGGATGGTGTTCTCATTAACTGGTTTAAAACTTGATGAAGGGCTGTAGGAGAGACAAGAGTCTTCATCATATGGTAGAGGCCTGACTTCAATTCACCCATTCCAGTCGTGGTCCAGGTCAAAAGGTCATGTATATAACAATGATCAGAAAGAAAAATAACACAGCAATGTGATTCCAGAGTTAATTTTTGAACAGATATTAAATTAAAATCGAAAGAGGGAACAAATAAGACATTATGGAGAGTTAAAGCTTTGCTGATCTGTGTTGTTCCAATCTGAGTAACAGGAACATTGTTCCCATTTGGCAGTGAAACAAAATAATTAATCTGTGATTTAGTGGAAGTGAAATAGGATGGTGAACAGATCATATGATCTGTGGCACCAGTGTCCAGAATCCAAGGAGCATTGAGCTTATCGAAAAGCTTAGTTCTAACAGTTGACAGGCAATATGATGTACCACATAGCTTTGGAGTGACATTCTCAGAATTGGCATCAGTGTTTTGGCCCTGGTTAGAGGATGGCTTCAGAATGGCCATGAGTTGGAAATATTGCTCTTGAGTTATTGGTACTTGGGGTTTGTCGTTTTGTTCCTGATTTGGAGTCATAGTGGCAGTTACCTGATTTGCAGCTAGTTTATACTTATTCTTTCCATCATTTCTGAGGGTTGATGGATATCCATGGAGTTTGTAACACTTATCAGCTTTATGACCGGGCATTTGACAATGCGAACACACAGGTCTATTTGGGTTAGCTTTAAAACACCTTTCCAGAGAGTGTCCTGAGATCTTACAAAAAGTGCAATAGTAATCCTTCTTCTGTAGTGGAAAGTTTTGTTTACTGCCTTCTCTCCAGCTTCCTCTGGCTATGAAGGATACATGTTCACCCATAGTCCCTTCTGCTGATATTTGTCTTCTCTTCTCTTCCTACTGGACAGTAGCATAAACCTCATTCAAGATGGGAAAAGGTTTCATCAACAGGATCTGTGCCTTGATGTCTTTGTATGATTCGTTTAATCCCATTAAAAATTTCATTACCCAATCTCGTTGTTGGTTGTTAACCACAATCTTCAGGGCTCCACAGGTGCAATTGGGGATCGTTTCATAATTCTGAAACTCGTCTAGAAGAGTCTTGAACTTAGAGTAATATGCACTTACATCATCTTGGCTTTGGATCAAAACCATGATTGCTTGCTTTACTTCATAGACTCTAGGTGCATTCTGTTGTCCAAACCTCTGCTCAAGCTCCAACCACAGCTGATGTGCAGTTTCAACATATACAGTACTGCTCCTGATCTCCATTGTCATGCTGTTTTGGAGCCAGGTAATCACGACATCATTGCACCTCAGCCAATGTTCCATCAGATGATCATCTTGGTCAGCTGGCTCACAGATTGTTCCATCTATGAAACCCAACTTGTTTTTGATTCTGAGTGCTCTTTTCACAGATCTAGCCCAGGCGTGATAGTTGCTTGCTTCCAGTATTTGAGTAACCAATATCCCTCCATTTCCATCATTATTTCCTATGAAGAATGGGTTGTTTGGATGTGTGGGATCGAGGTTTTTGGGATTAGGTGCATTTTCAAGATTGGTTTTTGAATTCTGATTTGCACTGGCATCTGATGAATCAGCTTGGATTTCAACATTTTGCTCAGCCATTATAATGGCTCTGATACCATATAACAAAATAAAATAGAATCAAATATTAAATGATAACAACAATGAGCTGAAAATGCTAAATGCTTTGGATTGGAATTTTGTAAATGTAATTCAATATTATTTCAATCAATTTACATCAAGTTTTATAAACTTTACAAAACCGGTACTATCCTACAAAACTTGTACTATTGAGCATCTTTACAAAGAATCTAATATTGTTACAAATAACAAACTCTCCATGTGGTGAAGCCTTCTAGATCATTCCTTGATTGTTGGACCACAAGTGACACCTTGCTTGGCTGCTTGGCTGATTCCATCTCATTTGCCACATGGTTGGTTACCTTCATTATCATAATTCAACATCTCTTAGACTCCGTACGATCCACGGTGTTCAACCAGTTCGATTCGCTTGATGAAATTTGCACGACAATTGAGGGCTACGATTTCAACAGGGGAGTGGACTTTCATGAGGTTCTCAAGTCCGTGGTGTCAGATTCCATTCAACTCATTGATAAATCGTAAGTATTTTCTTGTTCGAACTATTTTAGTTCATTTTATTTGTGTACAATGTTACATAATCAGTTATTTAGTAATTATAATGGGATTTTGGGAGTGTGAATTGACGCGCTTTGAAATGAATTTTTCATTCTTGAAGACCCCAAAAGTTGTTTTCTTTTGGGGCTTTATTGGTTTTGAAGATACAATGAAATGTTAAACTTAATATTATAAATTTTACTTTGCGAATTATAGAGTACGTTTTTCCCCGAGTATTACTAGTTTATGGAATTTGAAGTATGCTTATGACTAATTATTATGGATTTATTGTGGTTGAAGCTAGATATGAGGCTTTCACATGAGAATCTGGTAGAAGAATGCAGTGAAGATGCGAGGGACCCAACTTACAGAAAGTCTGTCAAGTGCAAAGTGTTTCTTGGTTTCACATCCAATCTGATTTCTTCTAGTGACCGAGACATAATCTGGTATCTTGTTCAGCATCGCATGCTGAATGATATGTGCAATAATAGTAATCAATTGAGATTTTACTCTACATTTTTTGTGTGGAATGGTTGAAAACTGATTTCAACTTCGATTGTGATATTAACCATTTGTTCGCATTATGTCTCATTGAACAAGTTTTGTGTTTTATTTGTTTTGTAATAGTGGTAGGGAATTCCCCCATTGATGTAGAAGAAATGCATCAAGGTTCTGCCTCAAGTGCTTATCCTTTTGCTTGAGTCATGGATGAGTCTATGAAGGCGTACTCAAGATGAGGTCACATTCCTTAGTAGGGGTGTCCAAAAGTTCCGAAATGAACCGAATCGTTCTTCATAAGTTAAATACCCAAATGGGTATTCGAATCGAAAACCGATGAGTTTGGATTGGGTCTCGAATCTAGACCAAGAATCGAATAAGAACCAAAATTAAATAATTTTTTTATTTTTTTTATTGAATAGTTGGTAAGTATTACAAATACTTAAAAATATTTTATTTTTATAACTTTTAATTTATATTTCATTTTCTTTAGGGAAAATTGCAGCTATGTTCCCAAACCTTTCAGTTTGTTGCAAATTACACCCAAACCTTTAATTTTTGAGCCAAAGTCCCAAACCTTTATATGTAATTGCAGCGTCAGTCCTAAACCTTTAATTTTTCGATCGAAGTCCCAAATCTTTATATGTTATTGCAGCGTCGGTCCCAAACCTTTCATTTTTGTTGCGGATTATACCCAAACCTTTAATTTTGCGGTCGAAGTCCCAAACCTTTATATGTAATTGCAAGTTGGTCCATTTCCTGCATTTCGTCATAAAATCGTCAGTCAACGTTAAAACAATAATTTTGACTCAAATGACAACGTAATTGATGGGCAAAATTATCAAAACAAGTTATCCAAGCACAAACGTTTGTCTTCTTCAAATCTTTCAATCTTTTCACAGCAACAACATTCTCATAATCTAACAATTCGATCCAATTTGTTATAATAATCGAATAGATAAATAATTTTTATGGCATGTTATTTGTCACTAAAATAAATAAATGAGAATAAGAATAAATAAACTGAATTTGGTACAATAATTTGTATGTATTATTAAATAATTTTTAGATTGATTAAAAATTAAAAAAAATATTAAAATAAGAAAATACATTTTTTTATGCCTAGATTTCGTCTAAACTCGTTTAACCCAAAACATTCACTCATCGTAATGTATTACACTTTTGAGAACACCGTATACATACAGATTGACTTTTTAAAAATTATTAAATTCTTTTTTCTTATTTTAATATTTTTTTTAATTTTTAATCAATCTAGAAATTATTTAATCATACATACAAATTATAGTACCAAATGCAATTTATTAAAAAACATGAATGATTGCTTTTGAACTTCCATCATATCAAAATTATTTAATACATATCAAACAAGTATTAAGCCTTCATTTCTTATGTGGGTCAACATGAGGTTTGTCTATGGGCTAAGCTCATGGTGCTAGATCATCACATGAACAAAAATATGAGCCTAATTTCATTTTATTTTTCGGGCTTTACATGTCCACCTTCAAATATATATAAGGGAGTACTTAATTTCCTTTTCTTAACCCTTAATTTTTATATATTGCTTGTTATATTTTTTAGAAATCGAGGGCAATGTCCGTTATAAGTTTGGGGGTGAAAAAACACTGAATTTCTATTGGTTTGTGTGCTTGTTCAAGTGCAAAAAAAATCGATTTTCAACT
Source organism: Fraxinus excelsior (assembly GCA_019097785.1). Lineage (NCBI taxonomy): Eukaryota > Viridiplantae > Streptophyta > Magnoliopsida > Lamiales > Oleaceae > Fraxinus > Fraxinus excelsior. Next base: position 11,935,717 of record CM032643.1, read on the forward strand.
TTTTTTTTTGTGTGCGCTTGTGTGTTAGATAATTTGTTTACATGCATATATTTACAATCATGTATTAGATTATAATACGTGTTAAGGTTAATTTATGTTTATTAATGTGAAATTTGATATTTTTGAGTACAAAATTTATATTTTGCGTCATGAAGAAATAGTTCGATATAAAATTTAAATATGTAAAAAAATTAGTAGACCTTAGATGCTAAATCCAATTAACCATTAAATTATACATCATTAAACCAATTCTAAGATAGTTTGGGGTGATTGAACTGTTGTAGGGAGACATTGAGATATATGTGGATTCAATGTGTGCTAAATTTTGTGTGGATTGTCTAAAATTAATAAGATGAAAATTAGGTTGAAATCTTAAGTTGGGGGTCGATTTTTGAAAATGAATGTTTATAAAGGGGCATTGCATAGATCATAAAAAAGGAAAAAATATAGAAAAAATAATGAATATGTGGTTTTATCTTATTGTGAAACTTATCTTTGTAGCTTTTATGACTTGAATGATTAAATATGCAAGGGTATCTAAAAACCCGGTACCCTATGGCATTTGACTTGGGGCTCATCGGCTGAAAACTCGCTAAAGAGTCGTTTAGAAAGTTTAATGGAGAGGAGTCTGCACAATAGTTAAAAAAAAAATCATATATGTCTTGATTAAGCCTCGAACACTCATTTGAGAGAATTAGACTTTGGACAAGAGATTATTAGTTTAATTGATTCTTAGATGTTGAAACAATAAAAAATAAGGAAAATCTACAACTAGTAAAATCGAACCAAACTAGAGCGTATTAGTATAATATTAAAAAATGCAACCTTATATCACACCATGGGGAAAGAGTGAAAATAATGAAGTTTGGGTGTGTGTATCTTACGAGTGAAAAAATGAAACATTTGGCCATAACTGGTCATAATTTGAATCACTTTATGAATTTATGATGTTTCACATGAATTTTCACATACACATGGGTTTTGTAATGGATGAGAAGAAATTAATTTTAGCATTGCAATTTTGTAGCAGTTTATAGTTTTAATACATGTATTCTAATCTTGAGAGAAAAGACAAATTATCTAACTATATGAGTGTTTAAAATTCTTGGTTAAGTTAAGTTATAATTTTGTTTGAGGATAAACAAATATTCAAGTTTGGGGTGTCTGATAAGTGTATTTTGTACACTTATCTAGGCCATTAAATTAGAGTATTTGTTAGTGATTTGGATGAATTATAGTTTAATTTTGTGTTAATTATATTTGTTAGGTCGAACTCAATATAAATTGGTGGATTTGAAAGAAATGAACGAAAAACGTGCGAAAATGAAGGAAATTCAAAGTTTGGAGACCAAGGTATAAACATCCAATAGTTGATTCGGAGCACAAAATAATGATTGAAGATCATATATGATCAATTGGATGAAATCGGAGGTCAAATGAGTGAAATATAGTGAAAATATTTTCACACATCAATTTTCACCCGAAGAAGTTATGCTCCGAATTTTTGATCTCACCTTGAGACCCATTTTTCGGATAATAAACGTTCGAATTTGAAAAATTATATTCTAGAAGAATTGTATTACTTTGAATTAAATTTTCAACGCATTTTGAATCACCTTAATAGAATATCTGTAGAAAATATTATGGCCAAAACACTGAGAGCTACTCAGAAACAAATAGAAGCAACCTACGCGCGTCACGAGCAATTCATGGGGCACGCGCTACGCCTTATTTTCCCCAACCTAAGAGTCATTTGGTTCTATGGGGCATATGGACCTTTTTCGTAAACGAATCTTTAGTTTTCTTTCACGGTTTAAACTCTTTTGGAAACTAAATTGGACACATTTTGACCTATTTTCTGGCTCTTGTAAATAGAGAACGAGTGATACATATTGAAAAGACCTCTCTTGACTCTTCATACACAATAGTTTCATCAGATTTATCATAAATAAGAGGCTAATTGCTATATTTTGAGAGAGGAGGTCAAGTCATAGCAATGAATTGAAGGTCAATTATATCAAGATTTTGAAGAAATCAACATTGGGTTTGAAGATCAACATCTTTTGATTTATTTCATGATTTGGTGATATTTTTCTATTATTTTTTTTGTAATTTAATTATTAACATGTTAGGCTAGATCCGTTTTTCTATTGGATGAAGATGAACCATATTGTTTATTTGTTTAATTCAAGACTAGTAGTTTATTTTATTCTTACGTTTCTTGAATAATTTTGCATACCCATTGCTTTATTTAATTGATTGGCCACCAATTAGATAATTATTTGCTTGTTGTAGTGTTGAAAGACTCACAATGAGTTTAGAACGCGACAAAATTAACATATGTGCAATAGATGTTAGGAATAACATTTATCACATGTGCAATCATATAGATAATTAAAATTTTAATGCATTCTAATAATTCGAATTCGGGTTAGAAATAGATTCAGGTCATGGTTAAAATACATTTAATTTGTCTTGAATAAGAAAATTATATATCATAGTTTTATTGATTATCAAGAACGCATGAACGAAACTAGATTACAAATCAAGAATTAAAATAGATAGCAATAGACAGATTCATGGTCCAATACAATCATTCACAAATTGATAAAAATCACAATTTAACAGCTTTCTTAAATTAATTAAACATAAAAAAAATTAAACTTTCTTTTGTTTACATAATTCGAATATCATAAAAAGTTAGTAAACTTGAATTGATTTTATTTCTCGTGGGGCGTTACTCTCAACTCATCAACTCTATTACTTATCAACGATTCCGTACTGTAGCGACCAATTTGTATATTTTAATTAAATATCCTCCACTCACCAGATTTTTATCCCATGTTTATAACCACTAGCCCACGTTTACTTCTACTAACTAACCATTTAACCACATAATTAAATTCCAAATGCATTTGAGTTACTGCCACGTCCATTTTGAATTTGTAAGCAAACACACTCTCCAATTATCTTTTAATTTCATCTTGAAGTGGATCAATTTTGATTAACTACCAAATCATATCTCCAGAATTGGTATTTCATACGTAACATTTTCCCACTTTTGGCTTCCATTTTTTTTTGGTTACTGCCGAATTCATTTTTTGCTACATTTTGTTACAACTCAACACAAAGGATATTCAAACTCCAAGCAATTAAAGTATGGGGTGTTTTCTACACTTTTGTAAATGAAGTAAAAACTTATTTGCTTTCGAATTACGTTAAATGTGTTATTGTGTTACTTATGAGAGAAATGGAAGCACGTTTTGATGTTTCAAACAAGAGATAAAGAGATGATGTATGACACTTGAATGGGGTTATCAAAACTCAAAGAGTAAACGACTGACTGATGACCGGTTGGTTTTGCTAAATTGACGGTGACACAAATAACCAGCTAAATTGACGGTGACACAAATAACCAAACTTTGCATTTCTGAAAAATACATTTATATATTTACCATTTGCTTAAGTATTCTCCCTACTAAGTATCAATTGTGATACTCAACCATACAAAATTTGCAGGTTAATTGAAGACATAATGGTGGCATGGTTTGGTGGTGAGTGTTCAGGCGATTTGAAATGCTTTTAAGTTCTAGTAATATTTCCATTTGTGTAAATCTTGCATGAACCTTAGATGACACATTTAAAAATGCTTAATGTTTATTTTGTCTAGTTTTAAATACATTGCACGTTGACTACAACATATGAATGTTGGATTGACTAAGAATCAAGTTTCATTATTGCTGAAATGAATTTCTAGATTCTGTCCTCTCATTTGAGAATGGTAAAACTTGGGATACGATACATGTTTTTGAGTGAAATTAGTTAGGTTTGAAAGATCTATGAGTCTTCTAACAATAGCCTATTGAATTTTCTCGAAATATTATCTAGGGAAACAGTTATGCCTGTTTTAGTAAATTGCATCGGAACAGTTCCGAGTTTTCTATCCAACTTCGTTGAAAAATATTTTCGTGCTTTAAACGTTATCATTGAGACCCTAAATTTTATATGTTGTTCCTACATGAATTTAAATGTCTCTATTAAAATTTTATAAGTTTTCGGTGACGTTTGTTAGGTCAAACAATTTTTATCTTTCGGCTGCTACACTATTGGTATTGCTGAGTTTCTTACGAATGTTTTTCAAAAATCAAATTTTACTGTAATTGTCTATGTCTATATAGACAATTATCTCCCATCATATTTTTATAATATATTTCAAACTTCAAATTTACCTTATTTGAAATTTATTTTGGTTGACGTTAAAGAGTTCAAATTAAGAAGACTTTTAACACTTCGAGTTCCTAGAATTTTGAGCGTTATAACTTGGTATGAGAGCATGGTTTATTTTCTATAGACTTGCATTAGAAACCATATATTCGGTGTATCATGCCACATATAAGGTTGATCAAAATATATTTTTTTTACAAAGATCCTGAGCACTATGCTTGCCAAAGCCGCGCTATGCCAATTTCTAGGTAAATAAAGTTTTATAATTATGCTTGTATCTATGTGATGAGTATGAGAAAGTTTATTCTTGATACAACATCTGAAATGTATGTATGGATATCAGTATATGTTGGAGTTTGAAAACTTTTGCGGATTATCATTATTGTACAAAGTATTTTGAGAACGTAACCACATTAAATGTTTATTTAAGTCCTGAAGAATTAACTAAAACTTATTAGATACCCATTTAATGGACTTTGAACAATTGGTATAACTTAGATTGTACATATCAAGAGAACTTGTAGAAAGACGAGTTCATTGATACCTCGTCGATATGAGATAGTAAGGTAATATGGAGAGTATCAGTGGAATCCAATGCACAATATGGGTCAACACATTTGAGAGATGTTAGTAAGGTAGAGAGAGGTGAGACAACTAGGCCATATGGTCACTGGTCGTCGAGCCACCTGTCTGCTTATTGACACCTTACCTGAAGAGTGGCTAAAGATTGCCGAATCAATCTACGATTGTTTATGGGGAGTTGCGGTGCCTACCTTACCTTGAGAGATTGACTATGAGGCCTTTTGTGCAGCGCTGATTGAGCAGTGGGAGCTGGCCAAACTTGCGATCCCCGAGGACGACAGTGTACCTACTGAGATGTACATTCGTAAAGATGCACATCCACCTATTTCAAACGATGAAACACGACTTTCTAAGAAACCTAGGGTTCATGGAGGATGTATTAGTGATGATGATAGTAATGATGGTTAGAAGAGTAGAATTTTAGTAGATTTTATTAGGTTTAATTGTTGTTGATGTCTAGTAGGATTTCATTTGCTTTCCCGTTGATTAGCGCCATACGCTATTTTATTATTTTGTATTCCTCTTGTAGGATTCTATTGAGATAATAATGAAAGATGTTAAGCTATAAATCTTTTTTCTATATTGCAAAAATATCGTCGACTTCTCTAAATGAGATTGCAATTATTATGGTATATAGGAATATAGCGCAAACGATGACAATTAATGAGTTAAGGCAAGAGATTGATGAGCTGAAACAGGTATTGGCTGCTCAAACTGCATCTCAAGCTCTGCTAGTTCCCCAAGCATCACCGTGCCACCAACATACCCGGCTGCACCGCTTATCCTGATCGTAGAACAGTTTTCCAGATATCGATCGCCTACCTTTGATGGTGGGAAAGACCCTCTGGCAACTGAAGAGTGGTTGCGTGCTATTGAAAAGACCTTCCGACACATCTCTTGTCCAGAAAATAAAAAAGTATTATGTGTCGAGTTTATGCTAATCGGAAGAGCAAGCCACTGGTGGGAATCCTTGTCACATGCTCACACTAAAGAGGAACAACGTAATCTGTCTCGGACTCAGTTCAAGATGAAGCTAACAGAAAAGTTTTTCTCAAAAGCCCTACAATACTATAAGGAGACATAATTCTTACAACCGGTACAGGGAGATATGGAAATTTCTGAGTATGAGAGCAAGTTTGAGGCATTGTCCAATATTCTGTAAGTACTAAGCTAATAAAGGCAAAATGCTACGAGAGGGGCCTACGCCCAGAGATCAGGCAGATCGTGAGTTCAAACGATCTCGCCACTTTTCAAGCAGTGGTAAAGAAAGCTCAAATAGTGACCTACTCAGGAGTGAAAATGGCAAACCAGGGATAGCGTAATAACTTTGGGAAGAGAAAATGGCAGGAAAAGAATAAGAATATTGGACAGTTTAAGATGCAGACACATGCGGGTCAGCTAAGCAATCCTTTAACCCAATGTCCTAAGTGTAACAAGTTTCAAAGAGGAGAATGTCTATATGGAAGGTATGTCTGCTATAAGTGCAACCAACTCGACCATGTGGTTTCTTCTTGCCCATTGATTAAGAAACCTGAGCAAGACAAGAAAGGAAAAGTAAGGGTGTTCACTGTGACTCACGATGAGGCTGCCCAAAACTCAGACGTAATATCGCAGGTATCTTATCTGTCTCTAGTATTCCTGTTTATGTCCTTATCGATTATGGTGCAACTCATTCTTTCATATCTAATGCATGCTTATTTAAGATTAATGATTCATGTCAGAAGAATGACAGTGTACTAGAGGTTAGTATGCCATCAGGAGGAACTATTGATACAAATAGGATAGCGAGGGGGATTCAAATAAATTTTGATGGACTGACTTTAGAGACCGACTTGTATGTTATAGAGATGAAAGATTTTGATATTATTTTAGGTATGGATTGGTTAGGTGAAAATCGAGCCACATATGTTTTGAGAAAGAGGTAATTTTTCGAAAACAGGAAGAAAATGAGTTAAGAATTTATGGATCGAAGGTTAAGGCACTTCCTCGTGTCATCTCCGTTTTAAAAGTAGAGAGCATGTTGAGAAAGGCTGACTGTCGGGGTATCTTGTCCGTCTTACTAGTACCCCGACTCAAGAAAAAGTAGTAGATGATGTGACAATAGTGCAGGAGTATGTTGAAGTATTTCTCGATGACCTACCGGTACCGCGCCGACACATAAGTGGAATTCAAGATAGACCCGGTACTTGGAGCTACTCCATTATCCAAAGATCTACACCCAATGGCACCAAAAGAATTACAAGAGTTAAAGATGTAGTTAGAAGAACTTCTAGACAAAGGGTTCATTAGACCGAGTGTATCCCTATGGGGAGCTCCAGTACTCTTTGTAAAGAAGAAAATGGTACTATGAGGCTGTGCATCGACTGTCGCGAATTGAATAAGTTGGTGATCAAAAATAAGTATCCCCTACCTAGGATTGAAGATCTATTTGATCAATTGAATGTTGCATCCGTGTTCTCGAAAATTGACTTAAGGTCAAGCTATCACCAGCTGAAGATTAATTCGATCGATATACCAAAGACGACATTTAGGAATAGATATGGGCATTATGGGTTTACTATGATGCCTTTTGGCTTGACAAATGCCCCCGCAGTATTTATGGACTTGATGAATCGAGTGTTCCATCAGTATTTGGACAAGTTTGTCATTGTATTTATTGACGATTTACTGATATACTCGAGAAATTCTCAACAACATGGAGAACATCTGAGGATAGTTCTGGAGACACTACGTGAGGAAAAGATTTATGCCAAATTCAATAAATGTGAGTTTTGGCTGGACCAAGTGGGATTTCAAGGCCATACTGTTATAGTGCAAGGAATTGAAGTGGATCAATCCAAAGTTGATGTTGTGACCAATTGGCTAAATCCCACAAATGTTGGTGAAGTGACTAGTTTTTTGGGTTTAGCCGGCTATTATCGACGATTTTAGAAGGATTTTCTAAGATAGCAGGTCCTATGACATAGTTACTCGAAAGGGTACTAAGTTCGTGTGCTTAGAAAAATGTGATCAGAGTTTTCAAGAGTTAAAGGACATGTTTGTATCTGCACCGGTTTTGACTATCCTCGATGGTTCGGAAGGTTTTGTGATTTACAGTGATGTATCCAAACTTGGTTTATGATGTGTTTTGATTCAACATGAGAAAGTGATAGCTTATGCTTTGAGGCAATTGAAGCAATATGAACGAAATTACACCACACATGATCTCGAACTAGTAGCGGTAATACATGCTTTTAAGATTTGACGCAACTACCTATATGGGAGCAAGTGTGAGATCTACACTGATCATAAGAGTCTTAAATACTTCTTCACCTAGAAGGAATTGAATATGAGACAACGACAGTGGTTAGAATTAGTGAAGGATTACGACTGCAATATCTTGTACCATCTGGGTAAGGCTAATGTAGTCGCTGATGCGTTGAGTAGAAAGAACATGTGACATTTGTCAGCAATGTGTACCAGACAGGATCATTTAATCAAATATTTAGAGAACCTGAGAATTGATGTATTAACGTCACCAGTAAGGACATCGGCGATGTTAGAAAGTTTTACTGTAAAATCGACACTTAGGGACACAAGAAAGATGATCCCTTATTGAAAAAGATCAGGGTTGACGTGGGAACTGAGAAGAGGAAAGTATTTGAAATAGCTGAAGATAAAGCTTTGATGTTTAAAGGTCGATTGTGCGTGCCAAAGGATGAAGTGTTGAAGAATGAGATTATGGCTGAAGCTCACTCAGCTCCTTACGCTGTACACCCGGCGGAACAAAAATGTATCAAAATTTACACGACACATTTTGGTATAGAAATATAAAGGAGAAGATAGCCATGTTTGTGTCCAAATGCATGGTTTGTCAACATGTGAAATTTGAACATCAGAGGCCGTCAGGGCTATTGTATCCCATGGACATACCCGAGTGGAAAAGGGAAAAGATTGTGATGGATTTTGTCGTGGGTTTTCCTAGATCAGTGAGAGGTCATGGTGATCTGGGTGATGTGGATGGACTTACAAAATTTTCTCATTTCTTGCTAGTTCGAACAACCTATAGCTTGGAATAACTCGTATAGATTTATGTTAGAAAGATTATGCGGCTTCATGGTATACTGTTTCTATCGTATCAGACAGAGACTTGAGGTTTACTTCAAAGTTTTAGATAAGCCTTCAGAGAGCTATGGGTACCAAGTTAGCATTTAGTACTGCATACCATCCTCAGAGTGATGGACAATCTGAATGAACTATCTAAATCCTTGAGGATATGTTAGGAGCTTGTGTCCTAGATATGAGTAGTAAGTGGGAAGATCATTTACCATTGGTTGAATTCGCGTACAACAATAGCTTTCAGGCCACTATTGCATGGCATCGTACGAGGCTTGTACAGTAGATGATGTCGTTTGCCATTATACTGGGATGAAGTTGGTGAAATGAGAGTATTGGGTCCAGAATTGGTCGAGAAGATTGTAGAGGCTTTACATAAAATTAGATCAATAATTAAGGCTGCCCAAGATCATCAGAAGAGATATGCTGACAAAAGGAAAAAAGAATTGACTTTTGAGGTTGGAGAGAAAGTATTTCTCAAAGTGGCACCAATGAAAGGAATACTACGATTTGGAAGGAAAAGAAAATGGAGTCCTAGATTTATTGGTCTATTTGAGATTCTTGAAAAAAAATGGGAGTATGGCACATCGTTTAGCATTGCCACCCGAACTATCAGCAGTGCACAACATATTTCACATTTCTATGTTGAGAAAGTATATCTCGGATCCTAGCCATGTCGTGAATGTTCGATCACTAGATGTCCAACTAATATGGTGTACGAAGAAGCTCCTGCAGTGGTTTTGGAGAGAAATGATCATGTTATGAGAAATCGAAAGGTTCAGCTAGTCAAAGTCTAGTGGAATAAACATGGTGATGGTGAGGCTACTTGGGAAAGAAAAGAAAACATTTTAGCCAAGTATCCCGCCTTAAAACAAGTAAGTTAAATTTTGAAGACAAAATTATTTTAAGTGGGGGAGAGTTGTAGCGACCGAAAAAAAAAAAGAAAAATTCGAAATATCTTGTGTTTCATTTTAAAAATAAAAAATTCTGGTAGAACTCAAAAATAATTTGAGTTAAATTATTAAGTCGCTATGACCCTTCACAAGAGTTCAAATCAAAGTTTTGATCAAGATAGTAAATTTGCGCATACTTGTCTTAAAATTTATTTTGGGTGCCGAATTCCTTTTTTTTTTTTTTTTTAAATGTTGTGATGACATATTATAAACCACCCTTAAAGTTTTAAAAAAGAAAAAAAATTTAGATACACTTATTATTTATGCCAAATAGCCCTTAAACGTGATTTTGCCCTCCAAATCATTTCAATCTATTTAGTCGCGTATTTTAAATTTTTTCTAAGACATTTCATTTAAATTTTAATATCCACTTGTGGTGTAACCATTTAAATTGTAAGACAATGCTAATTCATTTTCAGTTAGGATTTGAAAAATGAAAACAAATTCCCACTTATCCATTATCAACTCATTTTCCAATTTGTATATTTTAATTAAAATATTCTCCACTCACCAGATTTTTATCCCATGTTTATAACCACTAACCCACGTTTACTTCCACTAACAAACCATTTAATTACATAATTAAATCCCAGTTGCATTTGAGTTACTACCATGTCCATTTTAAATTTGAAAGCAAACAAACTCTCCAATTATCTTTTAATTACAGCTTGAAGTGGATCAATTTTGATTAACTACGAAATCATATCTCCAGAATTGGTATTTCACACGTAACCTTTTCCCACTTTTGGCTTCCATTTTTTTTGGTTACTGCCGAATTCATTTTCTGCTGCATTTTGTTACAATTCAACTCAAAGGATATTCAAACTCCAAGCAATTAAGGTAATGGTGTTTTCTATACTTTTGTAAATGAAGTAAAAATTTATTTGTTTTCGAATTGCGTTAGATGTGTTATTGTGTCACTTATGAGAGAAATGTAAGTACATTTTGGTGTTTCAAACAAGAGATAAAGAGATGATGTATGACAATTGAATGAAGTTATTAAAACTCGAAGAGTAAACGACTCACTAATCACCTGTTCGTTTTGCTAAATTGATGCCACGGTGATACAAATAACCAAACTTTACATTTCTGAAAAATACATTTATATTTTTACCATTTACTCAAGTATTTTCCCTATTGAGTATTACTTGTGATACTCAATCATACAAAATTTGCAGGTTAATTGAAGGCATAATGGTGGCATGGCTTGGTGGCGAGTGTTCAGGTGATTTGAAATGCTTTTAAGTTCTAGTAATATTTCCATTTGTGTAAATCTTGCATGAACCTTAGACGACACATTTAAAAATGTTTAATGTTTATTTTGTCTAGTTTTAAATATATTGCACGTTGACTACAATATATGAATGTTGGATTGACTAAGAATCAAGTTTCATTATTGCTGAAATGAATTTCTAGATTCTGTCCTCTCATTTGAGAATGGTATAGCTTGGACTACGATACATGTTTTTCAGTGAATTTAGTTGGGTTTAAAAGATCAACGAGTCTTCTAACAGTAGCCTTTGGAATTTTCTCGAAATATTATCTAGGGAAAGAGTTATGCATATTTTAGTAAATTGCATCAGAACAGTTCCGAGTTTTCTATCAAATTTCGTTGAAAAATATTTTCGTGCTTTAAACGTTATCTTCGAGATCCTAAATTTTATATGTTTTTCTTACATGAATGTAAATGTCTCTATTAAAATTTTATAAATTTTCGTCGACATTTGCTAGGTTAAACAATTTTTATCTTTCCGCTGTTACGTTATTGGTATTGCTGAGTTTCTTCCGAATGTTTTTCAAGAATCAAATTTTACTGTAATTGTCTAAATCTATATAGACAATTATTTCACACCATATGTTTATAATACTAGGTGTAAGCAACGTGCAATGCACGTTTGCTTAGTTTATATTTAATAATTTTGTTTAAGAATTAATTTGTTATTAATAAAGATGTAAATTTTTTGGTTGATGAAATAATTAATGATGTAATATTTATGTAATTGATAAATAATTAAATAAAGTGATTTTCTCAGTCATTTCTAACCCAAAATCAAAAACAGAAAACTCAAGGTATGTTAAAGGGTAAGAAGATGAGTTTACTTAGGCTCTATTTGATTCTCATTAATGTAAAATGAGAATGAAAAATATAGCCGTTATTGGACCCCACACAAGAGATAGAAATTCAAAATTAATAGATTGATGTGATGGATAACAGTTATATTTTTCATTTTTATGAGTTTTTAATGAGAAACAAACGGAGGCTTGAACTTTTTGCATGACTTAAGTCTTTACTCTTTTTTAAGTAATAATGCAATTCATTTTATCTCTAAAGTATGATATGTATTACGATAATATATGTATATCATGTGTTAGACTTAGTATTGGTAAGTGACGGGTAAATTTTCAAGGACGAAAATATTTTAAGGGGGTGAGAATGTAATACCCCGAAAATTTTCATAAAATATAATTCAATTTTTATATACTATATTTTAATATTTTGAAAGTTAGGGACTAAATGATACATTTATCAAATTATATTTTATTTGTGTCAAATATTTAGATATTGATGGAGTTATCGTAAATATATGAATATTGGTCTCGTTGGATAAATCGTAATTAGAGACATAAATCAGATTCGAGAAAAAGTCGATTAGGATAAGTTAGCTCCAAGATATTTTAGTTTGAAGGAATTATCAAAAACTAATTTATTATTATTATTATTTAATTATAATTTTGAAAGTAAAGGCAGTGAAAAAAGATTTTCCGTTAAAAACAAGAAATTCCGTTAGTTTTTCCGTTAAATCAAGAAATTCCGTTAGTTTTTCCGTTAAACCAACATATTCCGCTTAATAGCCACTTTTTATATATAGAAAGATATTTCAAAGTTTGAATTTATCTTATTTGAAATTTATTTTGGTCAACGTTAAAAAGCTCAAATTTTGGGGCGTTACACGTACGCTTTCGGGTTTTGCACGAACAAGTGACATGTAACTTTTTAATAAAAGTGATATTGTACGTCATTTTTTTAACTTAAAAAAGTGACATTGTATCACTTTCTAATAATAAATGCTAATTAATTTTACATAGTATTTTTTATTTTCAAAACTTTTCATATGAATTTTTAATTTTAAGGGTATTTTGGAAAGTGCACTTTTTCCTTTTTTTAAATCAAAACATCACATTTAGGGTGTGTTTGAGCTACGTTATTTTGGAAAAATGTATTTTGAAATAGTAGATTGACGAAATATGTGCGATTAAAAAAAGGAAAAAATTATTGATATGATAAAAATATTATTTTATTGAAAATTTTGTGCTTAAAAATGAGTAAAAAAAAATGAGAGCAAAAATTTTTACTCGGCGAACATTGGCTCATACTCCAGTTTCCCCACCGGGGCCTTCTGCAGAGTCCTCCGTTTAAATAACCATTGGAATTTGAAAAACCATTTTGCAAAAAACCCTCCAGCCTGCATTTCCACTGCCTGCGATTCAACTTGTTCGATTCAGGCTCTTGCGATTCCGCCTTGATCAATTCAGCTGGGTCCGTTCCTGCCGCCAGTCCGCTCACCGCCAGACCAGTCCGTCCAAAGCCAAAGGTCAATTGTGCTTTACTTTGCTTTGCCTAAAGTTTAATCAATATCTGATTCTGGAATTTCAATTTCGAAATATATATGTTATACTTATTTGTGATTTGTGATTGGCGATGGATGTGATTTGTGAACTTTATTTTGGGAACTTCATCAAAAATTCAAAATAGAGGCAGCATTATTAGGCAATTATGAAATCTTTATGATAAATTTTGTAGCACTTTTACCGGTAGAAGAATCATTTTTTTTCACTTGAATTGCTTGAGCCAAACTTTCCATTAGGCTGTTCGTGGGTCCGTTCGGTTCTGCTCGGTTCCAAAATTTTCGGGTATTTAATAAATAGACCCATTGGGTCCAAATATAATTATGGAACCTTTCGAGTTCGGTTCGGTTCCGTTCCATACCATAATTAAATTTTTTTAACATTTACAACAACAATACATAAATATAACCAATAACATCCCATTCGTAACTTTTACAAATTAACGTAGCCCAATTAAGAAATATATAAATAATTAGCTGTCGAATAACATTAATTCAATGCATACAAATACCAAAAAGTAGATATTAATATTAAAATATCGGTGATCTATATTAAAAAATTTAGGCCCAAGGCTTAAAATTATGAAATGATCTGATTTAATTAATTAATTTTTTAATTTATTTAGAAAAAAATAAAATAATTTAATTAATTCAATAAAAAAAATAAAAAAAAATTATTTAGTTTTGGTTCTTATTCGGTTATTTGGTTCTTGGTCTAGATCCGAGACCCGACCCGACCCATACCCATCGGTTCTCGATTTGGGTACCCGTTTGAGTATTTAACTTATGAAGAACCGTTTGGTTCGGTTCGATTTGGTCCGGTTCGATTCGAAACTTTTGGACACCTCTACTTTTCATGGACTCTTGTTTACCTCTTTCCGTTAGCTCCTTTAACTGGCTTTTACCTGACTACAGTGAGTCTATTTACAGATGCAAATGGTTACCTGTTCTATTAATGCAGCAATTTCAGTGGAAACTTCATTCTGCACATCCTCCATTTCTTTCTCGACAGAAATGACTTCATCGACTCTCTATTTTAGTGTTTTCTCCAATTCCGAAATATTTCTTTCCAAAACCTTCTTTTCTTCCAGTATACATCATTAGTTTTTCTTGGTAATTCCTCTTTTAGCCTCTCTATCTGAATAAGAAATTCTGATATTTCACTACTTATTATGTCAATGGAATCTCCTTCACTTTTCTGTGCTCTCAAAAGACCCAATTGCTCTTGGAAACTTTTTATTTCTGCAGTTGAAGCCATGATTTGAGCAGACGCTTCACTCTCTATCTTCATATTGCTTCTGTACAGTGGAGAGTTCATCCTCTGTCTCCTTTAATTCCCTATCCATCTCTGAAGTTTTAACTTGCAAGCTTTTTCTTTCCTGTTGCAACTGAACAAAGTCCTCACTTTTGCTTGTCAGCTGCTCTTCTAATTCATTTTTCAGGTTGCTCAAAGAGTTCAGCTCCAATTCCAAGTCATTTATTCGCGGCATAAAATTATCTCTTTCTTTCAGTAGTTTCTGTTGCTCCACAGTTTTGTATTTGACAAAATGATGTAACTATGGAACGTTACAAAAGTATGAAAACGCGTAGAGAACAATTGTAATAAGACATCAAATGCTTAAATTTTTTTCACAACTTGTTTGCAAATTTGATTGTGCCCCCCTTAACTCAAAATGTATGCGTCAGCCATTGGTATAAATTCAATGACTAGTGAAACATGATGGGTGTGATGGAATGCAACGTGCTAAATTGTAATGACCATTTAGAAACATTTTAAAGTTGAATGACTTATAAAACATGATGAGTGAGTAATAGAGTTCAATGTGTAAAAATTTAGTGACTAATATGTGATGGAAATATATGTTGAGTGACTAATGAAATATTTAAGTCTAAAATATATAATTGAAATATAGTTGAAAAATAAAAAAATAAAAAACAAGGGATGAAACAGGATCTATGTCAAATTAATACAAAGAATTAAGGAAGATGTCGAAATCTGCAAGTTACAAAAAAGGGTTTAAGAAAAAATCCACCAACAAAAAAGCCTAAACTGCGTTTGAAGAATGTCGAAAACTTCATTTTTCAGGCAAGCCTCCATTATTCTCCTAACTGCCATTCGTCAAATACCAGAGAGAAGCCATGAAGGACAGTCTCTTGGACTCCGTACGATCCACGGTGTTCAAGCAGTCCGATTCGCTTGACGGAATTTGCACGACAATTGAGGGCTACGATTTCAACAAG
Source organism: Fraxinus excelsior (assembly GCA_019097785.1). Lineage (NCBI taxonomy): Eukaryota > Viridiplantae > Streptophyta > Magnoliopsida > Lamiales > Oleaceae > Fraxinus > Fraxinus excelsior. The sequence goes on from CM032643.1 coordinate 11,951,438, forward strand.
GGAGTGGACTATCACGAGGTTCTCAAGTCCATGGTGTCCACTGGCTTCCAGGCTTCCAATCTTGGTGATGCTATTCAACTCGTTAATGAAATGGTAAATACTTTCTTGTTTAAACTATTTTAGTTCATTTAATTTGTATACACTTTTTACACAATTAGTTATTCAGTATTATAATGGGATTTTGGGAATATGAGTTGACACGCCTTGATATGGATTTTTTTTTCATTCTTGAAGACACCAAAAGTTGTTTTACTTTGCAAATTTTGGAGTATGTTTTGCCCTGAGTATTATGAGTTCATGGAATTTAAATTATGCTTATGACTAATTATTATGGATTTATTGCGTTTGAAGCTAGATTGGAGGCTTTCAGATGAGAATTTGACAGAAGAATGCTGTGAACTGGAGAGGGACCCAGCTTATAGAAAGTCTGTCAATTGCAAAGTGTTTCTTGGTTTCACATCCAATCTGATTTCTTCAGGTGTCCGTGACATAATCCGGTATCTTGTTCAGCATCACATGGTGAGTGATATGTGCAATATTAGTATTCAATTCATATCTTACTCTACATATTTTGAGGAATGGTTGAAAATTGGTTTCAACTTCGATTCTGATATTAACCATCTGTTCTAATTGTGTTTAAGATAAACAACGATATGGGTTGTATGTTGGATTTTCTATAGAAAATTAGAAACTGGAATTGTGATGGTGCACATGATAAGAAAAACAAAATTTTATGTCTCATTAAACAAGTTGTGTTTTATTTTTTTGGCGGTAGTAGGGAATTCCCTATTGAAATAGAAATGCATCATGGTTTTGCCTTAAGTGCTTATCTTTTCGCTTGAGTCATGGACGAGTCTATGGAGCGTACTCATGATGAGGTCGGGTTCCTTATTGTATGTTATTCTCTAATGGAATATTTTCAATTGATTATATAAAGAAGAAGGGGTTAAATCATAATATAAAACTTTGGGAGAATATGCTGTAATATGAGGTTGTAGGTTAAGTATAACCAAAACACATAATATGTGATACCATTTCAGTGATAGTACCTAAATATAATAATTGAGTTACGATAGATGATCATGTTGTCCAAGATCTCCTACGGTGTTGTTGGGTCAAAGTGAAATGGAGTCAACTTCCTCTTAAAGTGATTGTTTTGGGTGTATATGTTTGATAATTAATAAAAGATTAATTGAAGAGAATGTATTGCATAGGATTAAAGCAGATTGGAAGAAATAAAGTAGCGTGTAGCGTTGCTGTTGCACGAATTCTATGTAATAGAAAGCTCCTTAAGGTTAAAAGCATGTTGTACACAGTAGTAACTACACTGGTTATGCTTTATGGTACCGAATAATGGATAGTTAAAGGACAAGGTATCTATAGATAATTTTAGCGTAAATAAAAATGCTAAGATGCATGAGCTGTCATATTAAAATGAATGAGATATAAATTGAGAATATTGGCCAACAGGTAGAGGTGGTACCTGTCTTTTGAATATGAATTAAGGGGGAACAACTTAAGTGGTCGAGACATGTCTTGCATAGATCGAAAAAGGCTATTTTTCATAAGAGTGATGCAATCTCAATAGAAAAAATTAAAAGCGGGATGATTTGGATCTAAATTAACATATGTTTGTTGTAGTTGACTGGTTGTTAAGGATATAGTTTTTATGAAGATTCCAGTGTATATAGTAATAAGCACAACGGAGTGGCGAAATAGGATCCATGTAGTCAATTCAGCTTAACACTTTGTTTGTTGTTGTTGTTGTTTTATCCATGCCTAGCATTTGTAGAAATTACTAATAATTTTTTTTGATTATTTTTGATTACTAATAAGACTTGTCACACATTACAAGAATTTAGATTCAATCTGCATCAGTCTGGAATTAAGATGCAACATTTAAGTGATTGATCATTGTAAAATTTTGCATTTCTCTTCAGGTTGATGTAGTGGTAACGACAGCAGGTGGTGTGGAGGAGGACCTTGTAAAATGCCTTGCTCCCACATACAAAGGGGAATTTTCTCTTCCCGGAGCTGTTCTACGTTCAAAAGGATTGAACCGCATTGGTAACTTGTTGGTTCCTAATGATAACTACTGTAAATTTGAGGACTGGATCATTCCAATTTTCGACCAGATGTTTGATGAACAAACTTCAATGGTATTTCTTTTTCTAATTCTGATTGTCTGTAGCTTAGTAATTACTCTGCATTTTTTTTTTTTTTGAAAATATCTTCTGTAACTTTTTTGATGGAAGGCTGCTTAGTTGCAAAATTTAGCCATCAGACAGACTTTGGAGTGGAGTCAAACAAGATAATCTGTAGACAAAAATTAGTAGGCTGGACTTTCAGGAATTGTGTTTACTTCTATTTTTGCATTGATTCTGTTGTCAACTAAGCAAATGCATGCAATATGTGATTGTATTTATATTTGACATAATGATCCGTTATGCTTACATTATTTCTGCCTATATTTGTATTATAGATTAAGAAAAAGGTGAAAATTTATAAACTATGTTTAAGGAATTATGCTTCCAATTAGGTTATTGCACTTTATGAACATTTTAGAAAAACGAAATAATAAATCAACACCTTTATATAAATATTAGGTATGTTTGGCTTTCATATATAAATAGTTTCTAATTTTGAGAAAAAAGAAAATGAGTACTGTCTGGATTGACCAAGTGAATATGGGTTATAGAAACACAAATTTAGTCAAGCTTTGGATATTTCACAAAAGTGTAACATTTCACTTCCTATTTCATCATCTTTCTGCATATGCATGCTTTTCTGGATGGAGTGTCTCAATTTGTTTTCTCATTTTCATATTTTTGCGTTCACTAAGAATGGATTTTGACAGAATACTAGGCTATATTTGTAATTTACAGTATGCTTTTTGAACCTGTTCTCCTTTCCATGCGCTACTTAATCTTCTTTGTTTTTCCACTTCTCTTTTTCTTTTTGGGATCTCAATCTTGTCCCTGTTTTCCAATTCCCAGAATACACTGTGGACTCCATCTAAAGTGATTTCTCGATTGGGTAAAGAAATCAACAACGAGAGTTCATACTTGTACTGGGCATACAAGGTATGCTGCTTAGGAGAAGTTATTTGATGCTCTAGTAAAGCTTCTGATGGTATTTTAATGGCTGGATGACATCTGAGCTTATATTTGCAGAAGTTTTGGGGCACTGGCAATACATGCTGGCATGTTTATATTGCTTTCATATCCCTGGCTTGATGCTATTCTAGGCTTTGGTTACCAATGTATACTCTGAAGGAATTAGATATGCTTTAAGTAGTCTCACAACTATTAGCAAGTTTTTCAACTTTGAAGAAGAGAAATTATTTTGTTTTATTATTGGTAGCTTCAATAACGCCACGCCGTAAATCTGAACACTGACTAAAACTTCTTTACACAATCAACTATATGCTGTTCAGCTCATTGCACTTTTCCACCTTGCATTTAGTTTTGTAGGACATTATCTCAAGTATATTTAATAGTTTGTACCAACAATAGGGCAGCATAAACTCAGGCCATGTCTAGTAGAACATGTTTATCCATTTTTGTCTTTAGCAAAACATGAATCTGAATTAAGCCTTTAAAGATTAGCCTCATTTTCTCTTCTTCCATTCAGATCATTTACTACCAGGCATACGTTAGATGAAGGACTATTATAATTAAAGGTCATAAATACTTAAGTGAGCGCACAAGGCAAATGCTCAGAAGCTGGCTTTTGCTAGTAAATTAGTACTAGCACTTGATTTTTCTTTTGAAGGGCTCCCATGTATTACTATTAATGACTGCGGCATTTAGAGAAAGAATTGTATCTTGGTTGCTTGTGCGTGTTACACGATCTGCATCCCCTAAGAGTTGTTTAGGGCTTGGTTACGAGGATATGACAATTTTAGTAAAACCATCATTAGACTATCATAGTTTTATTTTTATGTTTTCTATATTCTCAACAATTTTATGGGTGTCGATGTATTATCTGTTTCTGAACTGGTTGTACTGAGATGGATAACATTAAAATATATGCCAACAAGTGGAGGTGAAGCTGATTGAGCTCAATAAATGATGGAATGGGGGACTTAGATGGTGGGCTTCCACTCATAAGAGCGAATGCATCCTGGTAGAACACTTACGAGCAGAAGCCATCCTGGTAGAACACTGTAGAAGATGGATCCATGACTATCAGGATTAAACAATGAACTGAACATAGTAAAAATTGATTTATGCGGCCAACCATAAACTTATTGGGAAGAAAGACTCAGTGTTTAGTTGTTGAGTTTCTCTGATTTATCAATCTTGTATTTTCTCTTTGCAGAACGATATTCCCATATTCTGCCCTGGCTTAACAGATGGTTCACTGGGTGATATGTTGTACTTCCATTCCTTTAAAAAGGAGCCTGGTCTAGTCATTGACATCGTGCAAGGTAAAAGATCTTAACTGTAATCTCATGCTAATTCTTGAAACTGTAGAATAAGGGACATATAGAGCTTTATAAACAGATATTAGGGCCATGAATGGCGAGGCGGTCCATGCTGGTCTCAGGAAGACTGGAATGGTAATTCTTGGAGGTGGGCTGCCCAAACATCATATATGCAATGCAAATATGATGCGCAATGGTGCAGATTATGCTGTATTTATCAACACGGCACAAGAGTTCGATGGAAGTGATTCTGGTGCCAGTCCCGATGAAGCTGTGTCCTGGGGCAAAATTCGAGGTTCTGCTAAGACAGTTAAGGTTTGGTTTTTTGTTTCTTTATTTTCCAATTTCATCAATATCCTGTGTAGTTTTCTAACTTGTTCCTTATTTGTTATTGACAAAACCAGGTTCACTGTGATGCAACTATTGCTTTCCCTCTCCTGGTGTCAGAAACATTTGCTGCCAGGGCAAAAAGATCGGTCGAGGCCACTTCTTGAGTTAAATTTGGGCCCCTGTAGTTCATAGTGGTCGATGGATTCAGATAGATAAGAAGAAATTATTTTTACCCAAGATTTTAGCCAGACAATATCCTGGGATCTTACTCATTTGAAAGGTTTTTTTTTTTTTGGTTCTCCGGGATCATTAGGGCGGTCATTAACTGTGTTGATCAAGGGACTCCCATATATTGGATTGATGCCAAATCTTTGAAATTCTTTTTATAACGTTTCTTGAAGAGGAGCTGAACTAGTGTTTTAGTCGTCATCATATTTGGATTGTATCATATCCTCCAGGGTTGCCACTAATTTATAATGTCTGATGAAGTTTGTCATGTATTGAAGGAATAACTAGCATTGTATTTTTGATTCGATTTCATGACTTGAGAAGTCTTACTATTATATTGAATTTTATAGCTGCTGGTGGTACTTGCACCGTCAGGTTAATATGATCACATGAGCGGTTGCTTCATCTCTCATGGGGAGCTCCATATATAGATGGGGCAGGCTACCTGGATTATGGGGTCGACTCCGGCTTGAGCTGAGCTTAGTTATGCCAGCTCGCTATGCCACCGGCTCCCTATGCCAACTGCCCACAAGACTTTGCTGACTTCCAGCAATGACGCTAGCTTTGCTTTACCGATGGCAAAATATCTAGTCAGCCCCGTCCTTCATTACACTGCTCCGCTAGGTAATGGGGGTGAGATTGGGGAATATGGTTACGACTCTAAATTAAATCTATCTTCAAATATGATTTTATTATATCTTTACGAAAGATGTAAATATGTGAAGATGCACTAAAACAAGAGAGTATTAGAAATGATGATGTAAAGCATAATGGTACATCAATATCCTATGCGAATTTTACAATAATTATTACATGCTATAATTCCTAGCCCTTGTTTGGGCTCCATTAAAAGTAGATTTTGGGGGGAAAAAAAAAGTGTTTTAGAGTATTGATTTTTTGGAGAATGTATGGTTAAAAATTAAAGAAATATTTTTGGATTTAAGTATAATATTATTTTATTGAAAAATGCGAGGTTAAAAATGAGAGAGAGAAAAATGCATTTGTTAAAAAAAGGAGCCCAAGCAGTCGACCTTTTTTCTCGAATGTCAATAGAAATCACATAATAATTTAATTATTAGCTAAATAATTGATAATATTAAAATTATAACAATCATTTAAGCTAACAAACATCAAACGTTAAAGTCTCGAAATTAAATTAAAATATCATAACAAATGGTTCATCTTCTTCCTACTATTATGAAGTTACAAAAATATATATTTGAGTATTCAGACATTACCTGAATTTTATATGAATTAATAAATAGGAAGCAAAACCTACTCCCACCCATCTAGAAATATTAAAGAGAGTTACTGGAGTTGTAAAAATGAAAAAAAATGTAGGAATTAATAAATATAAAGAGGGTTGTTGGAATTGTATTATTGGAAGATAAGTGAATGAATAGTCAAATGAGGTAAGACCCGATTCTTAACTTTGAAAATCATTGCCGTGTGGAAATTAACACTTCCACGAATATTTTTAGAATAATGCTGTTTTACCAGAATTTTTTTACAGCTTGCATGACAGATTACGTTGCAGCAAAAGATGATTGATTGATTTTTAAACAGTTAAACGACAAAATATTATTTGGCATTCTATTATTATCCAAGATGTTCCGACTTTCCTCCTCTTTTCTTGGTAAGACAAATTTGTTCATCCGGTGGAATGACTTTTAATATATAACCAAGTTAGAGAAACATAAATCAAACAGAAAGATCAAAGAAAAGAAGTCGGTTGACATGATCCAAGAGTCGAACCTAAGGAGGACAAGTCCGGGACGAGATCCGTTGATTATCGAAGGAGGTCCGATAACACGTTCAAGGGCAAAGCGGGTGAAAGAGGCGATGGAATTACTTGCTCAAGCTATGGTGGCCGAAGTTTCAAAGTTAACAAGTTAAGGAACAAGTTTCATGTTGGGTTCGGAAGAAAAAATCAAATGGATCAAAGAAACCAAATGGATCAACTTGATTTAAGCAACAAACGAGTATAATGGATGAAAACATGCATAAATTTCAGCTTGGTTGTCGGATTCTCACCCATGAGTACATTCCGAAAATGACACGAAATTCTGCACAAAGTTACCCGGGCACATGATACTTTTGGGCTTGCAATCGCACAGAAACATGCCAAAAACAAGTTGGTGGAAAACTTTTTTTATTTTTATTTTTTTTTTCGCGAATTTCCTAGTTAGACTAGAATTCTATTTTTTTTTTCCAATTTTACAATATTTTGTAACGTAATTACGATTTTACTAGGTTTTCTGGCCATTAGTATAAATAGGTCTTCATTATTCAATGTATGAACCTTTTGACAAATTTACTATTGAGATATATTCGAGAGGCTATTGTGCTTTTCAAACATTGTTCTTCTTAGAACGTTCTGAACTTATCAAGAGGATTATTGTGATGTTCAACACCGAGTGCAGATCACGTGTTGTGTAATCAAGAGGTCATTCAAACTTCATATTTGTTTGGTTGCTTGGTTCATTAATTCTTGGTCAAATTCAAAACCAAGATTAGTTTTTGGGCTTTCTCGGGATCTTCATTCTTGTTGTGGGTTGCGTAGTGTTCGTTGCTACGTGGTTCTTATTAGTTGGTATCAGAGCAAGACTCCAAAATAATCATGTTAAATCTTTTATTTATTTCTTGCTTGAGTTTTGTTTTTCTTTTCTTTTTCCATTGTTTTTCGCGTTCTTCGGGTTTGTCTTATTTCTTGAGTTTTGATCCAATAATTACAAAAAAAAAGAGTCAAAGTTATTTTTCGGACTAATTACAAGTCTAAATCAAATTTCGTTTGTTTTGCTGGATTTGTAGTTGAATTCTCGATGTAAAAAAAATTCGAAATTTTTTTTGTTATTACCGAAATTTTTTTAGCAGTTTAAATTTCAGTTTTGAGTAAAAAAAAGATCATTCAAAATTTATTCTATTTTACGTTCTTGAATAGTTCATTGAATTCATTTTTTATCCTTTCACTTCTTTCATATTTTTAGTCATTCTTTATAGTTTCTTTTCTTTCTCCTATCACAATTCATGATCAATACTCGGTTGGATCCACGGGACTACAATATTGGTTGAGTTCACCTTGTTCTTTGAAGTACTTGGGCAAAAGCATTGAGTGGTAAAAGATAGAGTGACGAGATTAATAGAGGGAAAAAGTCAATAATTGAGTGATACACGAGTGATCATTTGTAAGGCAGAAATTCAATAGAATTATGATGTTAGACAAAGAGAGTTCCAATTCAAACAGGTAGCTGAATCAAAACCACATGGCGGATGATGTAATAAGGTAGTTTGAGCGGGTGCTTGGGGATGTGAGTAAAAGACTTCATAGGTTAGACACATAGGTGGTAAACTTTCATAGGGGACAATCAAATGCAAGGAGATCGGGTAGGCGAGAGCCTAGGATGGATGTGCATGATGATTATGTATTTAGTAGTGATATGGATGATGGTGCATCGATGGTGGGTGATATGGGTAGAATGAGAAATAGAGGAAATATGCTTGAAAGAAGGGGTAGAAGTCGTTTTGGAGATGAAGTGGATGAGAATATGGGCAATATTAAGATGTCAATTCCACCGTTTAAGGGAAGGAGTGATCCGGAGGCTTATCTAGAGTGTGAGAAGAAAGTGGAGTTAATATTTGATTGCCGTAATTATTTGGAAGAGAAGAAGTTGAAAATTGCAGTTCTTGAGTTTGTTGACTACACTATAACTTGGTAGGATCAAGTGGTTACATCAAGGAGGAGGAATCGGGAATGAGCAGTTAATACTTGGGATGAGTTGGAAGCGGTTCATGCCTAGTCACTATTATAGGGAGCTGCACCAAAAATTACAAGGTTTATATCAGGGGTCAAAGAGTGTGGAAGACTACCATAAGGAAATGGAAATTTTGATGATTAGGGCGAATGTGGAAGAGGATCAGGAAGCTACCATGGATCGTTTCTTAAATGGGTTGAACAGAGACATTGCTAATGTTGTGGAGTTACATCATTATGTGGAAATTGAAGACATGTTGCATGTGGCCATGAAGGTGGAGAAACAGTTGAAGAAGAAGGAGACATTTAGGCAACCATTGGGTGCTTCGAGGTCTAATTCATCTTGAAAACCAAAGTAGGATAACAAAGGTGATGAACCTGTTGCAAAAGGAAGGGCTGAACTACCAAAGGGAAAAGATGATGGAGCTAGCAGAACATCTCCCAAAATAGAGCTACAGCTATCTAGAAATTGTGATATCAAGTGCTTCAGTTGCTTGAGAATTGGATACATCGCTTCTTAATGTCCAAATAAAATAATGATGATAGTACGCAATGGAGAGGCGGTGAGTGACAGTGATAATGATTAGAAGGCATACCATGCCGGCATTGGAGGAGGTTAGTGAAGGAAATGACATTGAATTTGCTGTTGGCGAGTTACTGATCACGAGGCGAGCTCTTAACACTCAAATCAAGATAAATGACTTGGAGCAGCAGAGGGAAAACATATTCCATACACGATGCCACATTAATAATATGGTATGTAGCATGATCATTGATGAGGGAAGTTGTACTAATGTGGCTAGCACAAATCTTGTTAAAAAAAATTCGGATTAAACTTATTAAGACACCCTAGGCTATATATGTTACAATGGTTGAATGATAGTGGAGAAGTTAAGGTGAGTAAGAATGTGTTGATTAGTTTATCCATTAGTAGATATAATGATGAAATTATGTGTGATGTCATACCTATGCATGTGGGACATATTTTGTTGGGTAGACCATGACAATATGATAGGAAAGTCATTCATGATGGGTACAAGAATCACTATAGTTTTGTTAAGGATGGGAGGTTCATTACATTTGCGCTATTAACATCGGCACAAGTATATGAAGACCAAATCAAATTGAAAAATGAAGAAGAAATGAGAGTTAAAGAATTAGAAAAAAAGAAAGAAAATAGTGAGATGGTGAGCATGGGAGAAAATATTGCGATGGCTAGTGGAAAGTAAAAGATAGGGAAGTCACATGGGGGAAAAGAAAGATAGTCTTTTGAGAGGAGAGAAAAGTCGAAAGTAAATTTCTTTACAAAGGGGAGTGATTTGAAAAAGGCGATAAATGAGAGGCAACAAATGATATTGTTGGTTTATAAGGAATCATTCTTCAATTTTGAGGAACCTAACACACCCCTCCTTAGTTTGGCTATCTCTTTATTGCAGACATTTGAAGATGTGTTTCCAGAGGACCTAGTGGATTACCACCTATTCGAGGTATTGAACATCAAATTGACTTTGTTCTTGAAGCTGTCATTCCAAACTGACCAGCTTATAGAAGTAATCCTGAGGAGACAAAGGAGCTTCAGAGGCAAGTGGAGGAATTGATGAGCAAGGGGTACGTGAGGGAGAGCATGAGTCCATGTACCGTTTCGTACTACTTGTGTCGAAGAAGGATGGAACTTGGAGGATGTGCATGGATTGCAGAGCCATCAACAACATAACGGTAAAGTATCGTCATCCTATTCCTAAGTTAGATGATATGTTAGATGAATGACATGTTTAGTAAAATAGACCTTAAAAGTGGATACCACCAAATTCGAATGCGGGAAGGTGATGAGTGGAAACCTACTTTTAAAACTAAATATGGGTTATATGAATGGTTAGTTATGCTATTTGGACTCACTAATGCACCGAGCACTTTTATGTGCTTAATGAATCATGTCTTATGTGCTTTTATAGGTAAATTTGTTGTTGTGTAATTTGATGATATTTTAGTATATAACAAAGACCTTAATGAGCATGTAGAACATCTTAAAAGTGTACTTGTCGTTTTATGGAAAGAACAACTTTATACTAATTATAAAAACTGTACATTTTGCATGGAAAATGTTATTTTATTAGGATTTGTAGTGGTGCTAATGGGGAAGAAGTTGATGAAGAGAAAATAAAAGCCATTAAAGAACGGCCAATACATAAAAGCATAACTGAAGTTAGGACTTTTCACGGATTGGCTAATTTTTATAGGTGTTTTGTAAAAGACCTTAGCACAATTACTACACCACTCATAGAGATTGTTAAAAAAAGTGTGTAATTTCATTGGGGGTGATAAACAAGACCATGCATTTAATACAATTAAGGATATGTTGTGTAAGACACCGATTTTAGCACTTTCTAATTTTAATAAAACTTTTAAGATTGAATATGATGCATCGGGAATAGGTATTGGTTCTATTTTGATGCAGGATATAAGCCCAATTGCGTACTTTAGTGAAAAGTTGAGTGGAGCAGCACTTAATTATCCTACGTATGACAAGGAGTTATATTCACTTGTTCGTGTCTTGGAGACATGGCAGCACTACCTATGGCCTAATGAGTTTGTAATACACACGGATCATGAATCATTGAAGCATTTACGAGGTCAAGGTAAGTTGAACAAAAGGCATGATAGGTGGATGGAGTTTGTAGAGACATTTCCTTATGTCATCCGGTACAAGCAAGGTAAGGAAAATGTGGTGGCAGATGCATTGTAAGCATGCCAACTCTAAGGTTTTACCTCAAGGCTTATACGATCTATGCCTAGTGAACCATGTGTTGATATCTCAATGGATTTTGTTTTGGGTTTACCTAGGACTAAGAAGAGACAAGATTCAATATTTGTGGTGGTAGATAGATTCAGTAAGATGGCACATTTCATAGCATGTCATAAGACTGATGATGCCACTAACATTGTTGATTTATTCTTTAAGAAAATAGTGCGTTTACATGGGGTACCTAAGAGCATAGTATCTGATTGGGATGTGAAATTCTTGAGTCATTTTTGGAGAGTATTATGGGGGTAAGTTAGGCACTACGCTTATGTTTACAACAACTTGTCATCCACAAATCGATGGTCAGACTAAAGTAGTGAATAGGATCATGACGCAATTATTACGCACTGTAGTCAATAAGAACTTGAAAGTTTGAAAGATTGTTTACCATTCATAGAGTTTGCATACAATAGAGCCACGCATTCTACTATTTCATTTTTGCCATTTAAAATTGTTAATGATTTTAATCCGCTAATACCTTTGGATTTAATACCCTTACTGGTGAATGAACGAGTTAGCTTAGATGGTAAAAGAAAGGCCGAGTTGGTGAAATCACTTCATGAAAAGGTAAATATGCAAATTGAAAGTAAAAATAAATACTTCGCGTCACAAGCAAACAAGGTTCAGAGGAGCGTGACATTCGAACTACGAGATTGGGTTTAGGTACATCTCAGAAAGGAACTTTTTCCAGAACAAATGAAATTAAAGTTGCAACCACGAGGGGATGGTCCATTTCAAGTCTTGGAAAAAGTCAATGACAATGCTTACAAATTGGATCTTATGGGTGTGTATAATGTTTCAGTAAGTTTTAATGTGTCTGACCTCTCTCTTTTCGATGAAGGTGTAGATTCGAGGATGAATCATTTTGAAGATGGAGGGTATGATATGATCCAGGAGTCGAGCTCGACGAGGACAAGCTCTGGATGAAATTCGTTGATTATCGAAGGAGGCTTGATGACACGTTCGAGGACAAAGCTGGTAAAAGAGGCGATGTGATTGCTTGCTCAAGCTATGGTGGATGAAGTTTCAAAGTTAACAAGTCAAAGAACAAGTTTGATGTTGGATTCGGAAGAAGAAACCAAATGGATCAACTCGATTCAAGTAGCAAACGAGCAGCATAGATGAAAATAGACATAACATTCAGCTCGGTTGTTGGATTTTCGCTCATGAGTACATTTCAGAAATGACACAAAATTCTACACAAGGTTACGTGGGCACATAGTACTTTTGGGGTTGTAGTAACACAAAACCATGTCGAGAACAAGTTGGCAGAAAACTTTCATTTTTTTCGCGAATTTTCTAGTTAGACTAGAATTCTATTTTCTTTCCAATTTTACAATATTTTGTAACCTAATTACACTTTTACTAGGTTTTCTGATCTTTAGTATAAATAGAATTTCATTATTCAATGTATGAACATTTTGACAAATTTACTATTGAGATATATTCGAGAGGCTATTGCGCTTTTCAAACATTGTTCTTCTTAGAACATTCTGAACTTATCAAGTGGATTATTGTGGCGTTCAACACCGAGTACGGATCACGTGTTGTGTAATCAAGAGGTTATTCAAATTTTGTTTTTGTTTGGTTGTTTTGTTTATTAATTCTTGATTTAAACTCAAAATTGGGATTATTCTTTGGGCTTTCTTAGGATCTTCAATCTCGTTGTGGGTTGCGTAGTGTTCGTTGTTACGTGGTTCTCATCATCAGTCTCCTAAAATAAAAAAAAATATATAAATATGCTCTTTAGTGGGCAATATATATCTCCATTCCAACGTTGTTAACTGTAGTAAGAAAAATTGTCATGCAGATGACTAATTACTTTCTTCAAGCAATTTTGTTGTTGCAGTGTGTAATGACCTGCTAACTCGTGGAAACAACCAATATTACGAAAGAGAACATGATATTTCGATGAACATAAGCAAGACACCAAAATATTTTCAAATTTGAGTAATTTGGAGAGTGTCCAAACCATACCTCTTCAGGAGTTAAGTTCAACACTTTTAGCTTTCCATTATCCACATGAGCATAAGTAGGGCACCAAAATATTTTAAAATTTGACAAAATTGTTATATTCTCAATCTCTTTTCCTCTTGTCCTGATCTCTGGCAACTGAACTCCACTTCTAATTGTGACGGCCTGAATCTATTCATTTTTTGGTTGCATCTGAGAATGAAATGGGTGGCAAATAACCTTAGACACATATAGCGGGATTGAACTATAGCAACTAGATAACTGTATAGTTCATAGCCTCTAATGCTAATACTAGTTCTTGTGGATTATTTTTTGCATTTCTTGGCAGGGTATCATATGATATGTTGGCTAATGTAGCTGCTATCAACTTCGACCCGAGTTTCCAGATCTTTTATTGAAGCCTATTGATTTTGGAGAGCAGTCTCACTCTAGGTGATAAATTGCATCATTAGATCTTCCAAAAATGACTTCTCCTCTTTTCGTTGTTGACATATCAATGGGTGGCCAATAACCTTATATCTCTAACCTTGATTATCAACCTATGAGAAGTTTGGGTGCTTGTTCAACCCTTGATTATAGGTGTTAAAGTGAGGGGTGTTTTGTTGTTTTTGAAAATTTTGTTCATAACTAACATTTGCAAGTTGAACCATGTGAATGGAAGCTAAACGGCTACTAGCTGCGATATGATCTACCCCACAACCTGCGCAAACTAGAGTCAACTGTTGTACTATATTCAAAGACTGAGATAGATTGTCTAGCTTCTTAGTTATTACTTCCATTTGTGTTGCTAATGATGTCATTGCATCAATATTATGAATACCAGCTGCTTTCTTTGGAAAATCCCTGTCGATCAGTCAATTAGCCTGATTTTCAGCAATCCTCTTATAAAACTCGTGGGCATCATAAATGCAAAAAAGCAAATTAAAAAAAGCCTAAAAATTTCAAATCTAAAATAATTAATAAACTCAAATCAAAATTGATGAGCTAAGAGTGTCATCCCATAGGGATCGTTGACAAGTAATAAAATTGATGAGTTGAGAGTATCGTCCCACATGGAATAAATTCAAGTCAAGTTTACTAACTTTTAATGGGATTCGAATTATATAAACAAAAAAGAGTTTGATTTTATTTTATGTTTAATTAATTTAAGAAAGCTGTGAAAATGTGATTTTTATCAATTTATGGATGATTGTATTCGATCTCGAAACTGCCTATTGCTATCTATTTCAATTCTTGATTTGTAATCTAATTCCGTTTATGCGTTCTTCATAATCGATAAAATTATGATATAAAATTTTATTTTTCAAAAAAAATTAAATCTATTCTAACCATGACCTGAATATATTCCTAGCCTGAATTCGAATGATTAGAATGCATTAAAATTTAGATTATATATATGATTGTACACGTGATAAATGTTATTCCTAGCATATATTGCTCATATATTAATTTTGTCATTTTCTAAACTCATTGTAAGTCTTCCAACACTACAATAAGAAACTAATCATCTATTTGGTGGCCAATCAATTAAGTAATGCAATGGGCATGCAAAATTAATCAAGAAACGCAAGAATAAAATAAACTACTAGTCTTGAACTAAAACAAATAAACAATAGGGTTCATCTTCATCCAATAAAAAAATGGATCTAGCCTAGCATGTTAATATATAAAATACAAAAAGAATAATAGAAAAATATCACCCGGATCATGAAATAAATCAAAAGATGTTGATCTTCAAACCCAATGTTGAATTTTTCAAAATCTTGATGTAATTAACCTTCAATTCCTTGTTACGGTTTGATCTCATCTCTAAAAATATAGCAATTATCCTTTTGTTCTAGATGAATTTGATGAAACTATTGTGTATGAAGAGGCAAGAGAGGTAATTCAAAGTAATATGTGATGAGTTGAGCAATCTTCCCACGAGGAATCATTGTTAACTCTAGATTACTTGTTTGTATCAAACTCGATGTTTAGAACACAAAAGAGTTGATTGTTTTGTAATTATCCTAAATTAAACTATGAAAGCTGCAAAGATGAGGGGGGTTTTTTTTTTTTTTTAAAAAAAAAAAAAAATTAAATATGAGATGAATGTATTGGATTTCAGAATCCACCTATTGATATTTAGTTTCAAATCTCAACTTATGTGATTTAACATGATTAATGTGTTCATGACAATCAATAATCCGTTAATATCTAATATTTTCTTTCAAGATATATTAAATCTATACTTAACACGACTCCATCCTATTTATAGTCCGAATTCAAATGCAAAGCACACATTCAATCATAAAATTATCACCCACAATCGCACATGTTATAAACATTATTCCTAACACCTATTGTTTGCGTGTCAAATACGTAGTAATCCATTTATTGTGAGTTTTCCAACACTACAAATAAGTAACTAATTATTTAAATGGTGATCAAGCATTCAAACAACACAATAATCATGCATATTTAATCAAGAACACAAGAAATTAAAAACAAAAAGTCTTGATTTAAAAACTATAAATCCATAAGTTTCATCATTCATCCAATACACAAAATACTTTATTCTATCATTGTCATATGAAAATTACATAAAAGAAAGAGAAATGACATCACTCAAGGTTAAGAATGTAGAGAAGAACATGAAAACTTCAATTTTTCGCTTGAAATCTGACCCAAGAGATGAAATTCTACTTCTTCAATGTAAGATTCTCTCTTTTTTTGCTCTACTATGATAAAATCGGCCTCCTTGGTCTGGATGCGGTTTTCAATTTATAGAATGTCAAAATGATTGCATTGAATTGTTACCAAAATAAAATAAGAAAAATAAAAAATTTCCCATTTTTGTACTGAGGCACGTGCCTTTGCATAGCCAGGGAGCGCGCCTGCTTGTTTGGGGGTGCCCCAGAAGTGGTTGATGCCTAGGGTGGTTTCGACAGCGGAACAACTTTCAGTATTTTTGTCATAACTTTCTCTCCGATAGCCAATTGAAACGATTCAAATTGCGTTGGAAAGCTAACTCAAAGACCACAATTCTTATTTAAAATAATTTTCCAATTCAAACGTTTGCTATTCCAAAAATAAGTCTCAATCTGAGGCTGAAAATTTCGAGTGCAACTTTTTCGATTGAAAATTGATTGTGATAATACTTTGACTATATTTCATCCATTTGATTTTTTTTTTCTCACCCAATTGACCTCTAAAATTCTCAAATCTTCATCGTGAGGTCCAACACAACTTTTGAGTATCTACACTTTAGTTCTCAAACTTTGATTCTCTTACAATTGAGCCACTTTTTCATCTTTTTTTTTCTCCAATTCCGCTATTTTGATAGGACAGAAAGTTAGCAGGTTTATTTATCTTCTTATTTTGCTGATTTGATTTCTCATTGTATAGACCAGATCAGTGGGTTTGATTTAACTAGATTAGTGGGATTGATTTCCGTTATATATATATATATATCATCCCAATCAATAATAATGCAATATTCATCAAATCTCTTTATGGTATCAGAGCTCTCTCTGTTTTGAATATAATTTAATCATTTTGCCTACCCTAGCTATATTCTCTTCACTTATTGTCCCAGGCTGTCATCACAATACCAACTACCTCAACAACTGGAGATTACTTCAACACTTGCAATCACTATGGATGAAGGTCATATGTCTTCTGCTAATGTAAACCTCATATCTCTTAATGCCTCTTCTCAAATTCCATTCAAGCTTGCAAAGAATGGTGGAAATTATTCATCATAAAAGTCCCAAATGACCAGTATTCTCTTTAATTATGGACTCATTGGATTTGTTGATGGAACTTATTCTTGTCCATAGAAAACAGACCCTAGATATCTTTTCTGGACTCATCAGGATCATTTTGTGCTACTTGGAATTCAGGCCACTATAAATAGCACAATCAGCCAGACGATAAACATTTGTACCATTTTTGTAGATGCCTGGACCAAATTGGAAACAAGTGTTGCTAATCATTCCAACACCAATATGTTTTCTATTATATCCTCTCTTATGTCAAACAAGAAGGAAAGAAAGACAAAGGAGAATCAAGTCATTCCAGTAACAATTGGATCCTTAACTCGGGTGCCACACATCATATTACTTCTAATCTCCACAATCTCCCTATGCACCCCAATTATGTTGGAGATGAGGATGTTGTAGTCGGTAATGGTAATGGAGTCTCCATCTCTCATTTTGGTTGTTCTTCACTTGATTCCCCAACTGCCTCATTTACATTAGATAATGTTTTGTGTACACCCTTATTAAAAAGAACCTAATATCCGTTTCCCAATTCTGCAAACAAAATAACACTTCAATTGAGTTTTTCCCTAACTATTTTCTTGTGAAGGATTTGAATATAGGGGCATACTTAGCGAAAGGTCGAAGTAAACATAACTTGTATGAGTGGTCATCCTCAGCCTCAGTTATAATTCCATCCATCCACACTCTTTTAGCCTCAATTGCTATCTCTTCTTAGCTATGGCATCAATGTCTTGGTCACCATTCTTCTCTGATTCAAAAGAAGATTCTAGCTAGCAATAACATTTCTTCATCAGATTTCTCTGCAAATAAAGTTTTTGATTCTTGTCTTTGCAACAAAAGTCATAAACTATCTTTTGGAAATTCGTCTATTACTTGTAATAAACCACTTTAGGTTATTTATTCAGATGTTTGTGGTCCTTCTCTAGTGACCTCGTTTGGAAATTTTTGATATTATGTCATTTTTATTGATTATTTCACAAAGTACACTAGGTTATATCCTCTAAAAATGAAATCTGACGTGTTTAAGATTTTTTGAAAAATTTTAAAAACTCATTGAAAACTACTTTCCCACTAAAATAAAAATCGTATACACAAATGGAGGTGGGGAGTACCAAGCACTTTCTCATCTTCTAACCTAACACAGAATCCAACATCTTACTTCTCTACCCTATAAACCCGAACATGTTGGCTCTCTTGAATGTAAACATCATCATATTGTGGAAACTGGCCTCACGCTTCTCTACAATGCTACTATCCCTCTTCGCTTCTGGTTACATGCCTTCTAAAGTGCCATTTATCTAATTTATAGAATGCCAACACTTGTTCTCTACCATGATACACCTTATCACAAATTATATTTGGCCATAGACCTAAATACATTTCCCTTTGATTTTTTGCCTGTCTTTATTGCCCTTAGCTTCGCCTATATAACACCCATAAATTTAAACTTCACTCACAATCATGTGTACATCTTGGTTTTTCCCTTCCCCACCATTCCTTTCTCTGTTTTGATCCTCATTTAAATTGCCTCTTTTATCTAGACACATTGTCTTCTTTAGAAAAATATTTCCCTACAAAACGAACACATACCCTAATTTATGCATATCTTCCCAAACATTTTCAAAGTACCTATCAATTTTCCCTGACAAGAATTTGGTCCATGGCCTAACTCCTGCTAAAGACGCCTTTGATTCCATCGTCTTAATCTCTTCCACACCACACTTGCTCCCAAAAACTCATTCTACGTGACCACTCACTGCTCAAAAAGATGTTCCAACTTTGTCTTCTCCCAAGGCTATTTCTCAATACTCTCCAACACAGGTAATTAGCTCTTTTTTCTTCATCTAACACATGTGAAGACTTGTCTACCCCATGCCATGACATCAACGAAACTATCCAGCTAACTAAAACAAGTCATTTCCACTTGTCTCAACTAGCTAAACCATCTCGTATGGTCACATGTGCCCCAAATATCATCTACAAACCCTTCTCTCTAAACACTACTAAATACTCTCCTAAATTCCAAACAGAACCTCCACCTTAAACCCAAGTAAATAAGCACTCTCATTGGCTTGATGCCATGAAAGATAAATTTTTTGCTCTTCAAAAAAGCAAAATTGTCCTTTGTTCCATTCTCTCATACAAAACATTGTCGGGTGAAAATGGGTTTATAGAATCAAAAGGAACCCGAAAGACTGTTGCTCATTATAAGGCCCGTCTTGTGGCAAATGAGTTTCATCAATGACCCAGAATTAATTTTACAGAAACTTTTAGTCTAGTTGTTAAACCAGTTACCATTCGTCTTGTTTTCACTATTACCATTACTCGTGGTTAGGTTTTAAATCAATTGGATGTTAATAATGCCTTCTTACAAGACACTCTATCTGAATGAGTTTTTATGCAGCAACCTCAACGATTCGTTGACTCTTGATATCCTTCTTATGTTTGTAAATTACATAAAGCAATATATGGTCTTCGACAAGCTCCTCGAGTATGGTACAATGAACTGTGTTTCTTTCTTCTTGCCTTTAGATTCATCAACTCTAAGAGTGATACTTCTATCTTCATCTACACTTCGGGAACTCGTATCATGTACATGCTTGTGTATGTTGATGACATATACTCCCTAGCAGTCACCCCAACTCTTTATGAATTCACCGGTCGGCTCTCCTACAAGTATTCTCTCAAGGACATTGGCAAGCTCAACTACTTCTTTGGCATTGAAACCACTTGATCCTCCAATGGTTTGTTCCTATTTCAATAGAAGTATATTCTTGATCTACTTCAGCGTACTTGTTCAATAAAATATTTATTCTTTTTAAAACACTTCAAGTGTACGGTTCGTAACAAGTAATAGAGTGGAATTGAGAATTTCGGATATCGTTCCCACAGGGATTGAATTAGTTTAATTCCAATTACCAAAACCTTAATTGAATCTATGAGATTTAGGATGATTGTCAAGATTTGTAACTAAACTATAATTATATGTGCAATTTAAACTAAATTCACTAACTAAATGCAAATAGATGATAGAATGCAAATTGATTTTTTCTTATGAATAACAAACGAGCACTAGGATCACGAATCACCATGCAATGCTAACTTGTGAATCTAATTCTACAATATTGAAAACATGCTTGATAATTTGAGGAATCAATGATCCTAACCTATCGAACAATATCTCTCGAGAATTGTTGGACCTATTCATGTAAACCACTAGACTATATCTCTATGATGAATGTAAATTCACAAGAATGCATGTAGTTTTATGATCACTTAGAGATTCATACAAAGCATAGGGGTATATCTCTATCCCCTATTGAACCTTAGATGATTAATACCATGTCAAATCTATTTCCATTCTTTCGAACGCATGAAATAAATCACTAGACTCACACAATCACATGCATAATAATTGTGGAAACATTAAGTGAATAGAAATCATTCAAAACTCAAGAACATGTTTCAATTGTAAAATATTGTGAAACTAGAAATCAAAGATTACATAGCTTGGTTCATCTCTTTCCTAGCACAATTAAACCTAGCCTAACATAATGGAAATAAGAAAAATACAGAAATATTTGGTAAACGTCATCACCCGGTTAATTATTGGATTGAATCTTCAAATTGTTCTTTTTGTTTTGCCTTCTTTCTTGCTTCCAGGACTCTCTCCAATTGATAAATTCTGTACTCCCTTGTTCTAGGATGTTGTTAGGGTTAAATACACATCCCAATATTTGTTTTCATAAGTAGTTGATAGAAATTTCGCTTAGAAAACCAATCATGCGGCCGCATGGTTCAAGGCCGCATGATTCAAAAATTTAGACCCTTATCTTCGCTATTGCAGCTTGTGCGACCACACGGAGATTTCTACCATGCGGCCGCATGGTAGAGACTAATCTCCACATGTGTCGTTTGAGTCTTTGAACTTTATTTTTTCTCATTTTGACCTCTTTTCTTCATTTTCCTTCTTACAACCTCCATTGAACTCATCAAATTAGAGCTTACTTAATTTACAATCCCAATTCGTGCTTCGAGTCATCTTTCAGTTATTTGCACTTTGGTCCCCAAACTTTCATTTTTCTTGGTTTTGGTCCTTTTCGTATCTTTTCTCTTGAGTTCCGCCACATCCATCAATATAGCACTACAAAATGAAATTAAACAGAATCAAGCCATATTCAAACACTTGTGTCAACAATTAGTCATGTTATGTGGCAAAATAAGTGTTGGAAACACACTTATATAAACCCTCAAACTTAAACTATTGTTTGTCCTCAAACAAGAAAATAACTTTATTCTACAAAAATCATGGTTTGATAATTTGTCATGTCTTAGGATTGGTACTCATTAATTCGCACAAGGAACGATATCAATGCTACACAATTTAAAATCAACTTTTACCTGTTTAGTGTAAAACTCAATGTGTGTGTGTGTGAACTCATGTCAACATATCAAGTTCATGATTGGTTTATTTCCACACTGCAGTGTTCCTGTATTTCATTGCTTCGCTCGAGAAATAAACACACTCCCAAACTTATTCTTTTCACTCACATTTCGACAAGTACGGACTCTCTTATTTTTTATTACTTCGACCGTTAAGACTAGACAAAGTTACTTGTCTCGCATTAAAGGTGTAGTTCCATCAACCGATTGTCTTGGGGCTTAGTTATTGTATTTTTCTCTTTTTTTTTCAATATTTACTCATTTGCTTTCTATATAACCCCTGTAACGATATATAAGTTGATGAATCCTAAGTCAGATGACCATATGCCACCAGGTTTTAAACATTTGCAGGCTTATTTACTCAAGTTATACAAGCTTGAGAAGACATTTTTTTATTCACAAGTGACTAGTACTATGCCCCTTATTTTCCAGACATTCAGCTTCTAGAACATCCCCCTAATTTAAAACTTTCACCTCATCTTCATCTCATAGAACATCTTTCTAATTTAAGACTTTCACCTCATCTTCGTCTCATTGGTTTTTTATAATCCACACAAGAAAATGACATGCACGGAACCTCCAAACATATCTCAATGTTTCCTTGCAATGGTCGACCACCTCCAAACTATTCTAAAAAATGGATCATGGTTGAGTACACAAAAGGTTATTCGGGTTTGTTTCCTACGTTCAACTACATTCTAAATAATGAACCAAATCATCAACTTAATATGTAAAACATGAGTGGCGTGCTAGGATTATGTCAAGTTTCACGTAACAGGTATTGGTTAACCAAATTATACATCATATCCACAGTTTATAGTACATTCTATTCGAATATCCACATCATTACCCGCAAGACTATCAAACCCATGCAAGCACACAACTCAAATCTACTGCTAAAAACTAAACTAAAAATTGAAAATAAGTAAATGAAAATGACACAATGTTTTTTAAGTATTTCACTCGATAAACACACTAAAAGCAGTAAATTTACACAACTATTGATGGAAGATTATGCTGCCCCAAAATGAAGTTTAACATTGCCCTCAATGTTGGGAAACAATAAATTCAAACAAGCAAAATGGAGGACAATTACAATGTAAAACACATAGAGAAACTGGTACTCCCCTGATCATCATGAAGGTGGTGGTGGAAAACTAGGATTCGCATTGCTGTCTCCACGTGGTGGAGGTAACCGGGCCAAGATCTGTTGCATCAATGCTGACTGCTGAGATAACTTGGACTAAACACCTCGAACGACGGTAGTCAGCTCTCGAACCTCTATCTCAATCCTCCATAGCTGATCCCATGTCTCATTTGCTCACAACTAAATCCCATTTACTCGGCTAACATACATACTTAACCTTTCATTTATCATTTTCATTTCTCGCCATGCTGCGAGGGATTTCCTATTGGTAGTGGAAGTGAAGTGTCCAAATCTCTGCAAATCATTCCACATCGTCTGTACCTCAGTGCTCATGGCTCTGAAGGCCTATTGGAGACTCTGAATGTCCCGGCTAGAGCCAATCATGGTCGCAACATTTGTCTCAACAATTGTGTATCGACATCTAGAGGAGGTGGTGGTGTCTGAGGTTACCCAATATCTATACCCTCTTGCTAGTGGACCGCTTGCTACTATCTTTACTGCTCATATGCTAACTTTTCTCTATGATTTGCCCGACCTTTCTCCTATGCCTCGAAGGTGCTACGCTCGATGAATGGCCTTAATTTTTCGAGAGTTTCTCCGATGGGATGGTGATGCTTGAGATCTTGCAGATGCCACTCGTTAAACTTGAAAATATTAAAAAGTTGTGGCGATCGTCCCAAATTCCCACTACAAGGATCTACTCATAGATGAATGTAGCAAGATCAATCTTGTGCCCTCGAACCAAATGATATAGAAAACCTATCTTGGGATTCATAAATGTGGTGCGGTGCGAGGTTGGTTCGATGTTGTGGCAGATGAAGAGCCACAAGATATCAATGGAGCGCGTGAGCTCTATTTAATGCTATTCAGCTGTTTGTAGTGGCGATGCATTTTCACGCCCGAGTTGCACTTCCGTTACTTCATGCCATGGAAAATCACTTGGGATCGGGACCATATTGTTCCACGATAATTGGTAGTAATCATGAATGACTTCAGGTGTAAATATAATCCATTTGTCTCTCACTCGTGTCGGTGCTGATGTTTAGATCCCGATGTGTCAATCTCACTGTTAAAGTTGGCGTAGAGTTCCCTGACTAGACCTTCATAAATGGGATGCGGTCTCTTTACGAATTTCTCCCAACCATAGTTCTAAACCAAGGTGATCAATTTAAAACCTGAGAAATCATCAAGTGTAACCTATCACTCGGGGTTGATTGCCTAATGAGAGATCACTTCGGAGTATTTGACACGAGCTTCATTGGTTATAAATCGTCTCATACCTCCTTCAAGTGTCTGTGTTCAGGTTGTGCGTTTAGGAGGCATTTTGCAACATAAAGAAAACTGAAACACGTAAGTCATATGTGATGCAAAAATATACGACGAACGTGCTAGAAGAAAATAAAAGAGAATAGGCCCCAATTCCTTAAATAAATTTCCAAGTGTGTAAGGCATGTGTATAGTCAAATTTGTCATTTACTCGACTAAACGAAGTAGAAATGATGGAACAATGCCATGCATGACAAAATATAGGATGAAGATGGATAACATGTAGGACATGGCAACATGTGGCTAAAAAACCCAATACGCATGTTCAACTAAGCACGTTTGTAGTCGAACATAGTCTAGAAAAGTTGAAAATTTCTCAAAAAACCTTCGGGCATATGAAAGTAGGTATGGTAGTCTACCATATATCTAAAATTTAGATCAAACGGTTGTCATATGGGTTAGACAATCGAGGGCCAAAGTGAATGACGTGAAGTGACTTATGCCTACTCATGTCATGGCTACATGTGAAAATTTGGGTGTTGGTGTGTTCCAATTCATTTTACAATGGGACTTATGCAATGGGACTTAACACAACAAGCACTCCTAACCTATAGGAATCATGTGAAATTCGAAGATAATGCTAACGCATCACAATTTTTCAGTTAGGCATTTCATCAAACACAGATGATGCATTATATTGGTTCAAAGATTTCTTTAACACCATGGTTATAATTCTAGCTAAAATTAGCCAACACAATGCAATCACAAATAAACCAACATCTACCTAATCCTCCATCTCCTCTAATAATCATACAAGGAAACATTAAGGAAAATGAAAAGGATGGAAAATTGTTAGTAAAGGAATTAGGGCTTACCTTGGATTCTTGAATGGAGGGTAGTGAGTTTAATATGATGAAGTTGAAATTGTTTGTCATATGTGGTGTGATGTGCAAGTGGAGTGTGGAGTGTGGTGTTCGGGTGGTGTGTAGAAGTGTTAGTGTATGAGTTCAAAATAAAAACGAAGATGGAAAAAAAATGTTCCATGCGGTTGCATGGACCAATTTCATGCGGCCACACGGAATTACCGGTTAGGGCCAATTTTAGCCCTAACTTGGACGATGCAACCGTATGACTGGTAATACTATACGGCTGCATGGACTACCAGTAGGTTTTGTGCTTTGAGCTAAAATTTCCCAATTTTTACCTTAGGTAGCCCCCATTGCCTTAAATTTCTTGCCAACATATTCAAATGAAGATAATGAGGTATTTCAATGTGAAAATTGTTTGAGAACATGATCAATCCCGTGAAAGCTCATTTTTGGTCTATTTTCACTAAAACTCGATTTTACAATGCCCAATGCTATACGGTGTTCCTACTCCTCCACTACTCGTCAAAACACATTTAAAACCATTGTGTGCGCATGTATGCCATGAAACTTAATCCAAAATCACTTCTAACTTGAAAGCACATGTGGATTTTGAAAGAACATAGTTTTGACTCTTGCTTTGAAATACGTGATTTTGCACAAAAGTGATAAATTACCATTGCAACACCCCTAAACTAATTTTCAACACATTTTAAACTAAATGTGATCATGCATGGACTCTTAGGGATCTCTAGGGATGATGAACAACCTAACATGCCTAAAATGGATGAAAACATGAAAAATCCTATTCTAATGCATAAAGCAAAATAACTAAAAGGGAAGAATATGTTAGGTTTCTTCCCAACCGGCGCTAGTTTATAGTCCATAGCTCGACTATATCAAATTTGATTCATTCTGACGGTTTGAGATGAACAGTGGATTTGTCCTTGGAAAATTCACCGCTCAAATAGTATTTCAGCCGCTGTCCATTAACTGTGAATTTCCTTTGTATTTATGGTGGATCTCAATAGCCCCGTATGGAAGTACCTTTGTAACAGTATATGGACCTAACTACCTGGACCTCAATTTTCCTGGGAATATTTTAAGTCTAAAATTATATAACAACATTTTTTCCCTACTGCAAACTCTCGTCGCTAAATATGCATGTCGTGCCATCTCTTAGTACGCTCCTTATATAGTTCTGCGTTCTCATAAGCTTCCAACCAAAATTTGTCAATTTCATTTAGTTGAAGCAAATGCTTTTCACCAGCTACTGTCAAATCTAAATTCAACTTTGAAGTGCCAAAAATGCTCGGTGCTCCAATTTAACAGGTAGGTGACATGCTTTTCCAAAATGAGACATGGAGACATGCTTATAGGAGTTTTGAATGTCATTCTGTAGGCCCATAGTACATTATCTAACTTTTTGGACCAGTCTTTCCTCGAAGAATTCACAGTCACTTTAATGATTCTTTTCAATTCCCAGTTTGACACTTCAACTTTCCTACTTGTTCAGGGATGGTATAGGGTAGCCACCAGATGTTTGATACCATATCTACTTAATAATTGTTCAAACTAGAAGTTGCAGAAGTGGGTGAAAATAGCCCGCGGTGTACCATAGTGGGTGAAAATGTGTTTTTTGAGAAAACCAATTACCACCTTAGCATCATTGGTTGGTAGTGGAACTGCTTCCACCCACTTAGACATGTAGTCAACCGCTACCAGGATGTACTAATTAGAGAACGATGGAGAAAATGGCCCCATGAAGTCTATCCCCTAAAAATAAAAAAGTTCCACCTCCAAAATATTATTTAGAGGCATCTCATGCCTTCGTGGAATATTTCCCATGCGTTGACACCTGTCGCATCTCATTACAAATTCGAAAGTATTTTTTAACAATGTAGGTGAGTAGAACCCCGACTATAAAATCTTGGCCACTGTCTTGGAAGTTCCAAAATGCCCCGCATAAGCAGATGCATGGCAATGCTCAAGTATTTGAGGCATCTCTTCCTCTGGCACACGTAGTCTAATGATCTGATCCGCCCCTCTCCTATATAAAATTGGATCATCCCAAAAATAGTATTTCATTTCCGTAAAGAACTTCTGATGACTCGCATAATCCGGTGGCGGGATAGATTTTGCCAAGTAATTGAAAATATCAACATACCACAATGCTTCTTCCACGTTAAATATCTGCTTATCTGGGAATATCTCATTTATGTCAGGCTTTAATCTAGACAAGTGATTTGCTACCACATTTTCAGTTTCCTTCTTGTCCCTGATTTCAATATCAAATTCTTGCAACAATAAAACCCACCTGATCAATCTCAATTTGGCATCCTTCTTTGTCAACGGATACTTCAGTTCATCGTGATATGTGTAAACTATAACTTAAGACCCCACAAGATATGGCATGAATTTGTCAAATGCATACACTACAGCTAAGAGCTCATTCTCAGTTGTTGCATAATTTATATGAGCATCGTTTAAAGTTTTACTTGCATAGTATATTACATGGAAGATTTTGCCTTTCCTTTGTCCTAGAACTGCTCCCACAACGTAGTCACTGGCATCACACATCAATTCAAAAGGTAAGCCCCAGTCTGGTGCAACAATCACTAGCGCTGAAGTAAACTTCTTTTTCAAAGTGTTGAAAGTTGATAGGCACTCATAGTAAATTCAAACTTGTTGTCTTTCACTAATAAAGTACACAACAACTTCATAATCTTCAAAAAGTCCTGAATTAAATGTCTGTAAAACTTGACATACTCGAGGTGTTAGTCCAAGAATAACTAACCAAGAGGTGGGTGAATTGGTTTTTGAAACTTTTTAGACACTTAGTCTCAAAACAATACAATACAGAAGATATAAATACAAAGTTTTATACAACAAGTAAATATGCAAATATGATAACTTAATTCAAGTATGATATAGCACAATGTAAATAACAATTTAAAGTAATGGGGTTCGATCCAATGCAATGATCTACATCCTCGTTACCAAGCTCTCCATCATGAGTAAGTCCAAATGCACTAAAGTAAATCGTAACTTAAAAATAAGGAGTACTGATCCTTTTACAACATTGAACTTTTCGGGACCTCAACACGACCCACACTATTGAGCTTTACGGGACCTCAATATAACCCACACTATTGATCTTTATGGGACCTCAATATGACCCACACGGTGACTTACAACAAGGCGCACCAAATCTTGTACAATATTGATCTTTAAGGGACTACAATACGACCCACTATTCAAATGTATTATACAATTGAAGTCTTCTCTTCTTTATGAATAATAAATTCAAAGTTGAGAACAAGAAGAGAATAGGCAAACACTTCAATAGATTGCAAATGATAAAGTTCAAGTGTTGATGTTGCAAACTTTGATAAATGATAGATGGTGAAATAGTTTGTATGTTATTCAAAGTTTTCAACCAAATGATTTCTCTTAACAAATAATACAAGTTAAGTATAAAGAGAGATTTACACTTCAATATAAGTGTTGGCAAAGAAAACTTTTATCAAGAATTTGAAAATAGATGAGATTGAAAAGTTTATTTGCCAAATTGAATTCTTAATGAAATAGATAAAAATTAGTTTGGATCAATCAAGAAATTCTTTGTAATGAGATAGAATATAAAATCAAATAAGCTCAAAGATTTTCAATAAATTTTCTCTCCAAAGATGTTTAAATTGAATGCAGTTGATATTTATAGATGAAAATCTGTCAAAAACTCTATCATGCCGGACGTCCGGTAAAAATCCAACAATCAATTTAGCCGTTATTTTTTGACAGAAAAATGGACCATAGGTCAATTTGTTAGAATTAAACGCAATTTGTTTATGATAATGGACCAAAAGGCATCTTATGGTAAGCAAAGGTATCATAGGGGCATGTGAATGTGGTTTTTTACTAGTCATCTGGTGCTACTGGTATGTGATTATAACATGAATACACAATAATGTGAATGGCCTGCTAACCTCTCCAATATCTGATCAATGAATGGGAGAGGAAAATGGTCATTCTGTATAGCTGCATTCAGTTTGCGGTAGTTGATGCAAACTCTCCATTCCATAATTGTTCTGGTGTGGATTAACTCGTTCTTCTCATTCTGTACAACTGTGATCCTCCCTTCTTTGGCACGACCTGAATTGGGCTAATCCGTCACTGTCTGATATGGGATAAATAATTCTTGCGTCTAAGAGCTTCAATACCTATGATCTGACCACTTTTTTCATATAGGGATTCAATCTTCGCTGACTCTCTACACTTGGCCAAAACTTCTCCTCCATGAGAATCTTATGCAAGCATAGTGAAGGGTTGATCCCTTTTATATCTGCTATGGTTCATCCAAGAACTGTTTATTTTCCCTGAGTACCCGCAATAGCCTTTCTACTTCCACCTTGCTTATTGTGTTAGAGACAATCACTGGAAGTGTACTTGACTTCCCAAGTATGCATATTTGAGATAAGGAGGTAGTTGTTTGAGCTCAAGTTTAGGTGGTTGCTGAATGGATGGTACATACTTTTTGGTTCTCGTTCCAAGTTCTTCAAAATATCGTTTACGAGAAAATGGTGGGTTGGTTTCCAAAAACCTTGTACATGTTTCAATTTTAAGGGAATCAAGTGTGTTGATTGAGAATGTGTGATACACGCCTTGTACACATCTAAGGGATTTTGAAGTAGAAATGTATTTTGAACCACATTGCCAATTACATAAATCTGGAAGCAACTGTCTAACTCTGTTGGGAACTTCATAGCCTTGAAGACAATAAAAGAAACCTGCTCATCTCCAAGACTTAAAATTAACTACCCCTTTTGACCATGAATCAGTGCAGCCAGTGGCCAAAAAATGGCCTGTCTAGGATTAGCGGAACATTCTTATCCTCTTCCATATCGAATATGATAAAATTAGCAGGGAAGATAAGTTTTCCACCTTGATTAGCACGTCCTCTATTATTCCCCTTGGGTATGTTGCCATTTGCAATGCCACTATGGTTGTTGGCTTCTCCCAATCCAACTTTCCTGAAAATAGATAGAGGCATTAAATGAATACTTACACCAAGATCACACAAAGCTTTATCAAAATAAAAATCACCAATAGTACAAAGGACAGTGAAACTCCCCGGATCTTTCAATTTTGGTGGGAGCTTTTTCTGAAATTTAGAGCTGTATCCCTCAGTTAACATCCCTGTCTCATGTTCCTCTAGCTTCCATTTGTTTGATAGAATGTCCTTCAGGAATTTAGCTTAACTAGGCATTTGGAACAATGCATCAGCTAGTGGGGGTGTTTATATAAAGTTTTTTGAACACTTCAAGGATTTCTTTATATTGCTGATCCATCGTATGCTTTTTCAATTATTGTGGGAATGGAATTGATGGCTCATAAGGACTAATCGGATTATTTGGCATTCGATGTGATACTTCTGAACTTCCATTTATCGGTGTCTTCCTGGTGCTGTAAATCTACTCCTTATTCTCTTTTTAGAAGAGTCCATTGTCTCTTTATTAGCACTTGATCTTTTCACATGTATCTCAAGTAATTGAACCCCACTTCTTGTAGTAATGGCTTGATCATGCTTCCTAGGATTCACTTCGGTATTGCTTAGCAATACACCAGGCACTCTTCCTGTCATATAAAAAGCTATCTGCCCTATCTAAGTTTCCAAATTCTTAATAGCAGTACCCTGATTTTGGAAATTTGTTTAAGTCTTTCTCATGAATTGGTTAGTTGTTTCCATGTATTTATCTGTCTCCTCCATGAGTTTTGCAAACATTTTCTCCAACTGGGGTTTTTTCCTCCTGCTGAAACTACCCTTGAGCTTGGTTGTGATTCTGATTTTGATTTCCACCCCAAGAAAAATTTGGATGATTCATCTACCGTAGATTGTAAGTGTCAGAATGGGGATTGTTGTTCTCAAGTTAAATCTAGCCACTCAAGTGCCTCATCAAATGACTCAGATTTATTCTGGCTGAATATTGATATTTTGTGCCTCAATCTCGTAACCTTCGCCAGTGAGAAGAATTTAGTGCAGAATTTGTAGGCCAGATCGTTCTACATAGTTATACTCGCCACAGAAAGTTAATCTAGCCACTCAAGTGCTTTATCCCGCAAAGTGTGTGGGAAAAACCTCAGCCTGATAGCATCTTCTGATATTCCTTGGTATCTAAAATGTTGACACATATCCAAGAATCGGGATGTGTATGTGGATTCTCGTTGGCCATTCCGTAGAATTGGTGTCCGTTTTGGAAGACTTGGATGGCATTTGTTTTTAACCGAAAGTTTGGTTGTTCGAATGCGGGATATACAATGTTGGATTGACTTTGGGTGACAAATGGTGACAATAAATCTCCAAGAAGAGCATTCCCATCATATTGTGCCTCTACATTGGCTGGAGCTGCAGGATTCAGTCTCGGTTCCAATTGTTAATCAGCCATTCATATTTGTCCTTGATCTTTCTACTGTGTTGCTCTTGCTTTCCTTTGTCTACGATAAAAAGTTCGTTCAATTTCCAAATCAGCTTGAAGTAATCCACCGCTAATTAATTCACATGCAAGACCTGAAGGAACAATAGCACTTAGCTCAGCCTAAGTAGAAGAACTGAGTAAAATATAATATGTAAACTAAAATTAAAGACAAATTCGAATTAGTGTCTAAGTATTAAAAAATCAAACTAATAATCAATCCCCAACAACAGCGCCAAAGACTTGTTCAAGAAAATATTTGTTCGTTTTAAAACACCTCAAGCGTACGGTTCATAACAAGTAATAGGGTGGAATTGAAAATTTTGGATATTGTTCCCACAAGAATTGAATTATTTTAATTCCAATTACCAAAATCTTAACCGAATCTATAAGATTTATGATGATTGTCAAGATTTGTCACTAAACTATAATTATGTGTGCAATTTCAACTAAATTCACTAACTAAATGCAAATAGATGATCGAATGCAAATTAAAATTTTCTTATGAATAACAAATGAGCACTAGGATCACGAATCCCCAAGCAATGCTCACTTGTGAATCTAGTTCTACAATATTGACAACATGCTTGATAATTTGAGAAATCAATGATTCTAACCTATCCAAAAATCTCTCTCGAGAATTGTTGGATCTATTCATGTAAACCACCTGACTATATCTCTATGACGAATGTAAATTCACAAGAATGCATGTAGTTTTAGATCACTTAGAGATTTACACAAAGCATATGAGTATATCGCTATTCCCTATCGAACCCTACGATGATTAATACCTTGTCAAATCTATTTTCCTTTTCTCGAATGCATGACATAAATCACTATACTCACACAATCACATGCATAATAATTGTGGAAACATTATGTGAACAGAAATCATTCAAAACTCAAGAACATGTTTTAATTGTCAAATATTGCGAAACTAGAAATCAAAGATTATATAGCATGGTTCATTGCTTTCATAGCACAACTAAACCTAGTCTAACATGATGGAAAGAAGAAAAATACAGAAATATTTGGTAAACGTCATCACCCGATTAATTATTGGATTGAATCTTCAAATTGTTTTTCTTGTTTTTGCCTTCTTTTTTGCTTCGAGGACTCTCTCCAATTGATAAAATTCCATCATCCCTCATTCTGGGATGTTTTTAGGGTTAAATACATGTCCCAAGATTTGTTTCCATAAGTAGTTGACTCGAAAAAGGAAACTATAAAATCTGCGTAGAAAACCAACCACGCAGTTGCATGGTTCAAAATTTTGGACCCTTATCTTCCTTGTT
Source organism: Fraxinus excelsior (assembly GCA_019097785.1). Lineage (NCBI taxonomy): Eukaryota > Viridiplantae > Streptophyta > Magnoliopsida > Lamiales > Oleaceae > Fraxinus > Fraxinus excelsior. The sequence goes on from CM032643.1 coordinate 11,984,201, forward strand.
GTAGCTTGTGCAACCGCATGGATATTTCTACCATGCTGCCGCATGGTAGAGACTAATCTCCATGTGTGTTGTTTGAGTCCTTGAACTTTATTTTTTCTCATTTTGACCTTTTTTCTTCATTTTCCTTCTTCTAACCTCCATTGCACTCATCAAATTAGGGCTTTGTTCATTTGTTTGGTGGAAGGAGGGCAGTACCTCTGAGATTTTATTAAAATGTCCTCACTTGTGGTGAAAAATACTTTAGTTACAAATGATATCAATGATATCAATAAATAAGGAAGTACTACTTCTCAACAGTGAAAGTAAAGCAGTAAAAAATGAGTACTACTTCCCTTACAAAAAAATAAGTTAAAAAAGAAAAGTAAAAGCAAAATACAAATATCTAAACTCTAGTGCTAGGCAAACCATACCTGTCAATTCGTGCTTCGAGTCATCTTTCGATTATTTGTACTTTGGTCCCGAACTTTTGTTTTCCTCTATTTTGGTCCTTTTTCGTAGCTTTTCTCTTGAGTTCCGCCACATCCATCAATATAGCACTACAAAATGAAATTAAACAGAATCAAGCCATATTCAAACACTTGTGTCAACAATTAGTCATGTTATGTGGCAAAATAAGTGTTGGAAAACGTACTTATTAGTACTAATATTCAAAAAGCTAAGGAAATTAGCACCCTATTGTCTACTTCAGATACACTCAAACTTGATGGTGGATCCTGTGGAAATGATCCAACTGCGTATCGTTAAGTTCTTGGCTCACTTTAATAGCTTTTTCTTATACGGCCTGATGTTAGCCATGTTAACAAGTTGTCACAATTCAAGCATAAACCGATTTCTACTTATGGCTTGCTGTTAAACGAGTTCTTTGGCATCTTAAGGGAACTTCTCACTATGGTATATTCATTTTAGCTCAATCTTCTCTTGTCCTTCATGCTTTTGCTGATACTAACTAAGCTGGTGATGTTGATACACGTCACCCTACATCCACCTATGTTGTATTTCTTAGCTCTAATCCTGTTAGTTGGAGCTCTAAGAAACAGTCTACCATAGCCCGTTTATCAACTAAGGCTGAATATCGTGCCATTGCTGCTACTATTCCTGAAGTAAATTAGCTCACCCACTTGCTTCGTGAACTTGTTATATCATTTCCAACTCATCCAACAATATACTCTGTTGGATCTACTTACATATGCTCAAGTCCCGTTTTCCACTCACATATAAAGCATATTGCCCTTGGCTTTCATTTTGTGCGTGATCAAGTTTCTCGCAAATTGCTTCGCATTTCACATATTCACACTACGGACCAACTTGCCATCTCTCTTACTAAACTCTAGCTCGGAAGTAGTTCCTAAACTCTAGCTACGAGGTTTGGAAGCATATCTTTTATAGCCTTAGAAAATAGTACAATTATTTACTCCATAAGATGCATCAACAAACGAACTTGTTTCTTTTTCAGAATTTTGGGTTGGCTTTTATTTGTTAGTTGGATTTGTTTACTTGATGATGTGAATCCCGTAGCAACAGTGATTACGAAACCCACAACTAGATTGATACGGAACCCAAGAACACCAATTAAATCCCATTTTGGACTTGAACCCAACGAAGTGAACCAAACAATACAACGATAACAAAGATACGTTGAACCCCTTGATTACACAATGAATAACCCACAATCCAATATTTTAAGCTCCACAAGATTTAGATCTTGATAAGTTCGAATTGATTGTTCAAGGAAGAACAAGGAAAACAATAGTCCCTTTATTAAAATTTTGTCAAAAAGTCCAAACACAATGAATATTTTTGGTATTTATACCAAGCCTTAGAAACTAGGTAAAAATGTATATAATATCATAAATAAGGTAGGAGATTGACTAAACATAGAATTCTAGCAATTATGGAAAATTCGTGGAAAGTGAAACTTTCGCAATTTTTTTGTTCTTTCGGCCGCAAGGAACAACCGAAAAACACCATTTGAGTTTTGGTATAAGCCTTTGCGGCCGCAAGGCTATTATGTCTATGCGGCTGCATAGGCATAAATTTCAGCCCCGCTTTCTCCCGCCTCGATCCGCATGATCCATTGGACTTCCGACCTTGACCCCAATATTAAACTTGCCTCTTTTTCCGTACAGAACATGACATCGTTCATTGCTGCTTGAACAAGTAATTCCATTGCCTCTATCACTCGTTTTGCCCTCGCTCAAGTCATCGGTCCTTTGTCAACTATCAATAGATCTTTCCCCGGGCTTGTCATTGCTTCAACGGCACCTTGGATCATATCATCCCCTCCCTCTTCGAAAGGATTCGTCCTCGAATCGGCACCTGCATCAAACAGAGACAGATCAGCAACATTAAATGTAGCTGAAACATTATACTCACCTGGGAGGTCCACTTTGTAGGTGTTATCGTTGATCCTCTCAGGGACTTAAAATGTACCCAAACCCAAACTCTTGGTTTAAATGTCATACTCCTTCTTCCTTTGTTTACTTTTATTGCAACGAACTTATTCTTCTCTTCAATTTACGCTTTGACCTTCACGTGCAGTGACTTTACCAATTCAGCTTTTCGCTTACCATCCAAGCTACGTCGTTCATTTATAGGAAAAGGCAACAAATCCAAAGGTGTTAGTGGATTAAACCTATAAACAACTTCAAAAGGCAAAAAACGAAGTAGTAGAGTGTACAACTCTATTATAAGCAATTTCAATGAAAGGTAAACACTCCTCCCAACTTTTTAGATTCTTGTTTATCACCGTACGAAGTAACTGAGTCGTGGTTCTATTAACTACCTCGGTTTGCCCATCGATTTGTGGATAACAAGTAGTAGAAAACAACAATTTAATGCCTAACTTGTTCCACAAAACACGCCAACAATGACTCAAAAACTTAACATCTCAATCTGACACTATGCTCCTAGGGACCTTGTGCAAGCGTACTATCTCCCGAAAGAACAAATCGGTAATATTGGTGGCATCATCGGTCTTGTGCCATGGTATAAAGTGTGTCATTTTACTAAACTTATCCATCACAACAAAAATTAAGTCCCGACCCTTTTTTGTCCTAGGTAAACCTAAGACAAAATCCATTGAAATATCCACCCAATGTTCACTAGGTACAGGCAAAGGAGTATACAAACCATGAGGCAAAACTTTGGACTTAGCCTGTTTACAAGTTATGCATTTCCCACGTACGCGTTATACCTTACTTCTCATTTTAGGCCAATAGAAATATTATCCTATCATGTCTAAGGTCTTTTGTACCCCAAAATGACCCATTAAACTCCTACCATGTGCTTCCCTTACCAACAATTCACGTATAGAACAGTTCAGAACACACAACTTATTCTCCCTAAACAAATACCTCTCATGCTTATAAAATTTATCGATAGCCCCCTTATTGCTTAATTCATAAATGCTAGAGAAATCAGAATCATTCGCATACATGCCTTTAATGTGTTCAAAGCCAAGCAAATGTGCACTTAAAGAATTTAGAAGCACATACCTTCGAGATAACGCATCCGCCACCACATTTTCCTGACCTTGTTTATACCAGATGACGTATGGAAATGACTCTATAAACTCCATCCACCTCGCGTGTCTTTTGTTCAACTTACCTTGACCATGCAAGTGCTTCAATGACTCATGATTAGTGTGTATCACGAACTCCTTAGGCCACAAGTAGTGCTGCCAAGTCTTTAGTGCTCAAAAAAATGAGTACAACTTCTTGTCATATGTGGGATAGTTCAAAGTAGCCCCATTAAGCTTTTCACTGAAATAAACTATAGGCCTTTGATCCTGCATTAATATTGCTCCAATACCTATACCTGATGCATCACACTCAATCTCGAATGTTTTGTCAAAGTTAGGTAGTGCCAAAATAAGTACTTTCCACAGTCTATCCTTGATAGTATTAAATATATGTTCTTGTGCATCACCCCATTAAAAACTTATGCTTTTCTTAACTATTTCAGTAAGTGGTGTGGTGATTGTACTAAAATCCTTTACAAACCACCTATAAAAACTAGCCAGTCCATGAAAACTCCTAACTTCAGTTATGCTCTTAAGTGTTGGCCAATCTTTTATAGCCTTAGTTTTCCCCTCATCCACTTCTACTCCATTAGCCCCAACCACAAATCCTAGAAATACTACCTTTTCCATGCAGAAAGTACACTTTTTAAAATTAGCATACAATTGTTCTTTCCTTAGCACTACATGCACACAACTCAAATGCTCCAAATGTTTTTCAAGGGTTTTGCTATAGAATAAAATCAAAATAAACTACAATAAATTTACCTATGAAAGCACATAACACATGGTTCATCAATTGCATAAAAGAGCTCGGTGCATTAGTAAGACCAAACAGCATAACCAACCATTCATATAATCCATATTTAGTTTTAAATTCTGTTTTCCGTTCATCACCTTCCCGCATACGAATTTGATGGTACCCACTTTTAAGATCAATTTTACTAAAAATACAAGCACCATACAGCTCATCTAGCATATAATCTAGTCTAGGGATAGGGTGACAATACTTTACCGTAATATTGTTGATAGCCTTGCAGTCCACACACATCTTCCAAGTCCCATCGTTCTTTGGCACCAATAGGATAGGCACAACACATGGGCTCATGCTCTTCCTCACATAACCTTTGTTCATTAACTCCTCGACTTACTTTTGAAGCTCCTTTATCTCTTTGGGATTGCTTCGGTAGGCTGGTTGGTTTGGAATGACAGCCCGAGGTATGAAGTCAATTTGGTGCTCAATACCTTGAATTGGTGGTAGTCCGCTTGGCATGTCCTCTGGGAACACATCTCCGAACTTCTGCAATAAAGACTTAACCAAACTGGGGAGGGGTATGTGAGATTCCTCGAAATTGAGGATGGACTCCTTATATACTAACAACAACGTTTGTCTATTATCAACCATAGCCTTTTTCAATTCACTCTCCTTCGCGAAGAAGTTTGCTTTCGACTTTTCTCTCATCTCAACTAACTCTTATTCTCTCATCTCTTGTGGAATCTCTCTCATTTTTCCTCTTTCAGCCACCTCACCATTTTCTCTCTTACTTGCCAACTCACTGTTTTCTTTCTTCTCACGTGGCCTCTCTTTCTTTTCCCCACTCTCAGCCACCTCACCATTTTCTCTCCTTTTCGCGGACTCTCTTGCTCTTCTCTCTTCTTCATGCCGGTGTTAATGGCGTAAGAGTGATAGACCTCCCCTCCTTGACAAAACTATACCGGTTTCTATACCCATCATGTGTAACTTTCCTATCATACTACCATGGTCTTCCCAACAAAATATAGCCTGCTTGTATAGGTACCACATCACATACAACCTTATCACTATAAATTCCAATTGAGAAATCAATCAACACTCCTTTATTCACCCTCACCTCTCCACTCTCATTCAACCATTGCAATTTATAAGGCCTAGGGTGTCTAAACAATACCAAACCCAATTTTTCAACTAAGGTTGTGCTAGCCACATTTGTGTAACTCCCGCCATCAATAATTAGGCTACATACCTTATCGTAGATGTGACACCGGGTTTGGAATATGTTTTCCCGCTGTTGTTCAGTTTCATCCGCCTTGACTTGAATGTTAAGAGCTCTCATTGTTACCAGTAGTTCATCAACAGCAAACTCCACTTTTCCTTCTTCATCAACCTTCTCCAACGCTGGCATATCGTCATATTCTCCTTCACTCTCACTCGCCACCTCTCTGTCATCATGTAGAATCATTACCCTTTTGTTAGGACACTAAAAAGCAATGTACCCCTTTCCCAAACACCGAAAACAACTTATATCTCTACTCCTTGATTGCTGCGGTTCCATTTTGGGTACGATTTTTCTAGCACCTTCTTCTCTTCCCCGTTGCATTTTAGTCATTCCTCTAAATCCCGCTTCATTCCCTTTATTACCTTCCCACCTCGACTTCCAATTTGGGTTAGGAGACGAAGTGTTCACCGGTTGCCTCGTAGTCCCTTTCCTTTTCAATTGTCTTTCCACCTTCATGGCTACATGCAACATATCCTCCAACTCCACATAGTGCTGTAGGTCCACCACATTAGCAATCTCCTTGTTTAACCCATTCAAGAACCTAGCCATGGTAGATTCTCGATCTTCTTTCACATTTTTCCTAATAATCAAAATATCCATCTCCTTATGATAATCTTCTACACTCTTCGAACCCTGATACAAACTCTATAGTTTTTTTATGGAGCTCCATGTAATAATGATTAGGTACAAATCGTTTCCTCATCACCACCTTTAATTCATCCCAAGTATTTATAGGTCTCTCCTGATTTCTACGCTTGAAGTGACCACTTGATCGCACCAAGTGATGGCGTAATCAATGAACTCTAACACCGCAATCTTCACCTTCTTATCCTCCGAATAGTTATGGCAATCAAAAATCAGCTCCACCTTTTTCTCCCACTCTAAATATGCATCGGGATCACTCCTACTAAACTGTGGAATCGTCGTATTTACATTTCCGAAGTTACCATCAGTTTTACCTTTTTACCTCCATAATTGTTTCTACCCCTTTGTTCAAACCTATTTCCTCTAGGCCTCATTCGTTCAACCTCATCCCCTTCAAACGCATCTTTTTCCCATTCACTGCCAACCTCTTGTTCATCCATCCTAGGATCTCGCCTACTCGCCCTCCTATCGTGAGGTACATTTACTGGTTGTTCCCTACTAAGATTTACCATCGAAGCATTCAACTGCTCCATCCGTATTCCCATATCCATCAACAACCGTTCAAACCTATCCATCCTATCATCCTACAAATTGGTCTGATTACCGTTCCTGCTGGAATTTGAGTCTTCCATGTCTGACATTCTCTCAATTTTTGCCTCACCAAATTTCACTCAGAATCACTCAATTGGCTTTTACTCTATAATAATCTCACCTTCAACCTTTTACGGCTCAATCTTTCACCAAGTGCTTCCAAAGACAACAATGAACTCACTGGATCGAACTTGTGACTTCAAAAACTGAATGTGTGGATAATTGTGACTCAAGAGAAGTATATAAATTTTTGGAAGGACAAAAACAATTTAGATGACAATGGAAAGACACAGGAAGGTTTCCAATATATGTTTTGAACCAATTTGATGACAAGAACAGTTGATGATTTGAAATTTGTAGAATGTTGGTAGCAAATCAATCAAACAAATCTCAAATTTTTTTATGTATAACAGTACCGTACGTGAACATAATTTTTTTTCATAGATGAATAGTAACCGCGATGAATAGTAATTTTTTTTGGATAACACAAGATTATACTACCAACAAGGAATTGATGGATCTAAGAATCAAAAATGAAGAACAACTCAAGAACTCGACGAAAGTACGAAGAAACGAATTTAAATGACTCAACAAAGAAAATAAAAGATATAACCTGATAGAATTAGAGCTAAAGATCTGATACCAACTGATGCGAACCCTGTAGCAACGGTGACTACGAAACCCACAACTAAATTGATGTGGAACCTAAGAACGCCAATTAAATCCTCTTTTGAACTTGAACCTAACGAAGTGAACCAAAAAATCCAACGATAACAAAGATGCGTTGAACCCCTTGATTACACAATGAAGAACCCACGGTCCGATGTTTTGAATGCCACAACATTTAGAACTTGATAAGTTCGAATTGATTGTTCAAGGAAGAACAAAGAAAGCAATAGCCTCTCTATTAAAATTTTGTTAAAAAGTCCAAACACCATGAGTGTTTTTGGTATTTATACCAAACCCTAGAAATTAGGTAAAAATGTGCATAATCTTACAAATACGGTAGGAGATTGACTAAACATAGAATTCTAGCAATTATGGAAAATTCGCGGAAAAGGAAAATTTCGTAATTTTTTTGTTCTTTGCGGCCGCATTGCGGCCGCAAGGAACAATCAAAAAACCCCATTTGAGTTTCGGTATATGCCTTTGCGGCCACAAGGCTGTTATGTCTATGCTGCCGTATAGGCATAAATTTCAGCACCGCTTTCTCCCGCCTTGATCCATTGGACTTCCGATCTCGACCCCAATATGAAACTTGTCTTTTTCCGTGTAGAACATGACATTGTCCATCGTTGCTTGAACAAGTAATCACATTGCCTCTGTCACTTGTTTTGCCCTCACTCGGGTCATCAATCCTTCGTTAACTATCAATAGATCTTTTCTCGGGCTTGTCATTGCTTCAACGGCACCTTGGATCATATCACTTGATGTGCTTGTGTCAAAGTTTGAGGCCAGGCTTTCCATCTTTCAGGTTTATACTTTTCTATAACATGTCTAACCATAAATATATTGTCTGGTTGTCACATGAAAAGGTTGGTACAGTTCAAATGTGTAAATGTCTGTGTATGGTGTATATTTTAGTTTGAGATACTTCTTCCGTATCTGCGTGTTCATTCTATATGGTTTATTGATGTCTTTATTTTTAGTTATCTTATTTGAAATTGAATTTAGAACTTGTTAGCAATAAGAAGATATCCCTCTGAAAACTTGTTAGAGAGGGCGGTGCGTACAACAACGAACTTATTTTTCTCTCAAATTTGGGGCGATTTTTGCCCCTCAACCCGTCAACTATGAGCTAAATTTCGACAACCTCCGGCTACCAAAACTACTGGATATTAATATTGGTGGAAAGGCGTTAACTCATCTTCAATTCCCACCCAAAATTTTCCCGTAACTCCAAGTATTTTGGTTGGAATCGACGTTCAAAGTTCGCTGCCTCAAATTCAAAAAACGCCGAAATGGCCACATAACTGGTCGGAACTCACCATTGGCCAACTACCCATCACTGGACAAACCTTTCTATGCCATCAATTAAGTCCAAACTACAAGCCCAAGTACTAAATTAAACATAGAAACTTGTGCAATCGTGATATGTGCGACACCTCCTTTGAAAATTGAGAATTCCAGCGCTGTCCGGATGAGCTACGATCGCGGACCACCTGGGCTAGGTTCACCTTCATCGGCACACCTAACCCAGCTTGGCCTCAATCAAATTGAATTTGTTAGTGAAGTTCACGCAGGTGAAAAATTACGACATCATGAGTGTTTTTCTGCCATTTTCGGTACCGTTTGGTCCAACCAAGGTGGCAGACCACCTGGGTCAGAAGCCTCTCACCTTGCCACACCTAGCCCAACCCTAGGTCCAAGCCAATTTTACCTAGGGCTTGATGAATTCGTGGCTGCTACGAGATTCTTGTACGAAAAATACGAAATGCAGAAAATTGATGAATCAATTCTGCTCCAAATCCTCAATTAGACAAACAATACTTCAATTCACAATGGTAAGTCCATGGTTAATCCATCAATTATGTCAATTAACACCCCAACATCGGAATTTGAGTTTGGCTCATCTCCTCCACGCAATGAATATGATTTAGCTACAACTGGTGATTCTATTGATGTTAATATTCCAAATTCGACATATATATATATATATATATATATATATATATATATATATATATATATATATATACACTACTACCAATGCACCTATAGTGTTATTGGCCACGGTCAATAGTTTGGCAAATCTTATCTCCAATTTCAAACCTTCTTCACAACTTAAGCTCCAAACTGATTGTACTACCTCTTTTCCTACTAAAGAACTTCAGGATTGACCTCAGCATGCCCATGAAATAGGTACCAGTACTCAGCCACCACTTGTTATTGGCTTACGTGCGATCAAGCCTCTGGTGCATGGCACTCATGCGACACCCCCATCAGATAATCTCACAACACCGATCTTATCTAGAACACCTATTACTGCATTTGGTACCCTAGTTACTTTCTAAGCTCCCAGGTCCTATGCTACAGCTATTAATAACTGACTTATTATTACTCAGGCTGAGAAGAGTCAAAGGAAATCATTTGCTACTATACTTAGCACTCCTCACGAATCTATAGATGATAGTTTGATTTCTAAAGAACCATACATCCATCATGGAGAGCCTGCTATATTTTTTAAAGAGTTAGATGAGCAATTTTTAGCTGAGGCATACAAGTTTACCCTTATTGGTAAATTTATGCATCGTAAACCTTCCACAATCAAGGTACATAAGAAATTTATGTGCTTTAGATTTATTGGTGATTATGAGAATGGATTAATTGATGATGTAAACATTATTATTCACATAGCGCACGAGGATGATTATTCACGATTATTCATCTAACCTACTTGGTATATTGATGGTTGTCTTATGCAAGTTTTTAAATGGACTCCTAATTTTAACCCACAGTATGAAGTTTCTATTGCTCCTATTTGAGTGTCATTTACTTTACTTCCTATTCATTTTCCGGCCAAGAGCGCACTATTTTCTATAGCTAAAACTATTGGGTTCCACTTCGTATTGACGAAGCTACATCTGACCTTCGACGACATATAATAGTGTAATTATTACGTTTTTCACCCATTAATATTTGCGTTTCTATGATTATTTGATACCTAAATGCACTAAGTACTTCTATATCTTGGTTTAGGTTGCAAATGGGTGAAAACGGTGGAAAATGGAAGAAACAAGTGAAAAAGGACCATACTGGAAGAAAGTGAAAGTTCAGAGATTGAAGAGCATATACTCTAAACATGTTTCCAACCTTGTGATGAAGATTCAAGAGTGTCAGAGGTCAATTGGATGAAGAAACGAGTCAAAGGGATGAAATATGGCAAAAACATTATACATATCAACTTTCAAGCTGAAAAGGTTGCACTGGTTTTTAGCCTCATATTGAGGCATGTTTTTGTCATGGAAAACTATCGAATTGGAAAATAGTATCTGAAGAAAGGTTGTAGCCCTTTGTGTTATCTTTCCAACGCATTTTGAATCAACTTAATTGGACATTGATAATGGAAGTTATAACCAAAATACTAAAGGTTATCTAGCTATATACTGGGTGCCCACCCAGAAGCTCGCCCGACCCTGAATTTCAAATACAGAGAGCAAATATTTTGCCTAGGCGGTCACCCCCATTTTATACTAGGTGCCCGCCCAGTCTAAATCACGAAAAATTTTCCAATTTTCTAATTTATGTCAAACTCTTATGGAAACAACTTCTTTCTCGACTTTTCAACCCTATAAAGACCCCTAAAACGTCCCAGAATGCCTTATTCTTCATTATTCATCATTCTTTCATCTCTTTTTGCTCAAGAAACTCATGAAGAACTAAAACATTGGTGAAGCAAAGGAGGAACTCAATCGAATTCGATGACTTTAACACTTTTCATTCATTCTTTTGAGCTTTCATGTTGTAAACAATTCAAGATTTAGTTTTCCCACTCTTGTGAATTTATTCTAAAATTGGTTTAATAATTATGAGATTGTTCATGGATTTAATCATTTTTCTTCCATTGTTGATTGCATTACTTATTGAATTCCAATTTCATGAACCTATACTGAGATTGATTTAACTTTTACTCAATTATTCATAGATTTAGTCACGCTCTTTCTGTCGAATGATTGAACTAGTTATTGAATTTTTACCTCAATTATTTTATTGGTATACGTATAGGGTTGGTATACGTATAGGTGATTTACTGCTTTATGCTATACGTATAGGGTCGATTTGTAATCCGATTTCAATAGATAACGGTAGGAAATTGTTAAAGGAAATCTAATTCTTAGGATTACTTTTGAAATTAATTGGTTTGAAAGATAAATTCTTCGATTAGAGTGCCGGGATGATAGCCTCTAATTGTGCTATAAAAATGAATGATTGATGTTAAATGATCTGATCTAAATGAGGAAATTTTAATGCTTCACTACCTTAATTCATTGATTTTAATTCCATTATTTCAAGTATTGATCTTAATTTCCCTGCATTGAGATTATCTATACATTTTTTAGAGAACGATCAACCTTTGGGAACCTTTGACAACTTTTCCATCTCTATGTGGATACGACACCTCAAAACTACACTACAACGTCGTGTTATTCTTTAGGTGTAATCAAATATTGGCGCCGTTGTCGGGGAGACGGCACAATTAGTTGAAGGATCCTCTAGCAAAAGGGTGACTTCGTTCCCTTTTTCTACTTCATTTTTAGTTAGTTCATTATACTTCTTTGTTATTTGTTTTTCTCACATCATTTCTTTTTAATTGTTTTTTTATGAGCAGGTATCAAGATGAGGGAAGAAGATTTGTGGAAACACCTCTTATAGAGTTTGAACATTTTTTTAACCATGTTTTTTATTCTGTACCTGTTTACATGAACACCACATCACATAACATAATATCTCATAGTGAGCATGATTTGCATGATTACCTGTACCCCATGTGTACATCTACACTTTCATGCATTATGTTTTCACCCAATATGCCACACGTAGATTTTAAACCTGAAATGATTCAACTTATTTCCAATTTTCATGGACTTGAAAATGAGAACCCATATGAGCATATTAGAGAATATGAGGAGGTAGTAGCAACCTTTCACAATCAACATAGTATGATGGATGTAATTAGGCTTAAATTCTTCCCATTTTCTCTTAAGGAAAAGGTAAAAGACTGGTTGTATTTATTGAGACCACGTTCGATTGGAACTTGGGCTGAAATGATCCAAGCGTTCTTTGGAAAATACTTTCCCCACCACAAAACAACTGCGTTGAAAAAGTAAATCTCTTCTTTTATCCAAAAGGAGAGTGAAACTTTATATCAAGCGTGAGAAAGGTATACAGAACTCCAAGCTCTTTGTCCCCACCATGGTTATGAGAGTTGGTGTATCGTGAGTTATTTCTATGAAGGGTTAACACTTAGGGAGCGTTAGTTTATTGAGATGATGTGTAATGGCTATTTCCTACAAAAAGATCTAGATGAGGCTATAGGATACTTATATGACTTATCTAAAAAAGCCCATATTTGGACTGGACCTAGTGCCACTAAGAGTACTAATAGGCCACGACCCGTAAGTAACCCTACTAGCACAGAAATCAATCATCTTAGGGAGGAAGATAGCCTTAGAACACAAGTAGAAGCCCTAACTAAAGAACTTGAAACCTTACATGCTAAAGGCTCGAAACCTATATAGAATGTATCCCGTGTTGAGTCTAGTGGAAATTGTTTTGTGTGTGGTAGAACTGATCATCCAATGCAAGAGTGTATCACTTACGCTAAGATGGGAGGAGTGTATGAGGAACATTGTAATGTCTTAGGCATGTACCAAAAACCATATGCCCCTTTCTCTGAAACCTATAATAAAGGGTGGTGAAATCATCCCAATTTTAGCTGGAAACCTGATAATCAACAACATGTCCAACCAAATAGAACCTACACTACACCGTCAAGTCAACCTACATCTTTTAGAATTCCTTAAAGGATATACTACATGCTTTTATAGAGGCACATTGTAAAACCAATCACAAATTTGAAACTATGATTACCCAGGTTGTTGAGGAAAGCAAAGAGATGAAAGCCCACATGTCCAAACTGACCAATGCTTTAGCTGCAGGAGAGCGTGGGAAATTTCTAGCTCAAGCCCAACAAAACCCTAAAGGACAACACATGACACAAACTTCAGGCTCAGAAGAAAATAACCTTAAGGAAATAAATGCCATAACCACTAGGTCCAGAAAGACTATAGAACAAACCAACAAGCTTAGAGACGAAGATAAAAATTCTAGCAATTCGGAAGAGGATAGACCTAGTAAAGAGGTAGTGGAGATCTCAACTAGAGTACCTTTCCCTCAAGCTCTCAAACCTACCTTGAAAGCCACCAGATAACACAAAAGAAATTTTGGAACACCTTAAACAGGTAAAAATCAATATGCCCCTTCTGCATGTGATTGCTTAGGTCCCCACATATGCTAAAGTTCTTAAGGACTTATCCACTGTGAAGAGAAAGTACCATGTTAAGAAAATTATTTTCTTAATTGAGCAGGTTAGTGCTATAATTCAACAAAGGGTCCCACATAAGTATAAAGATCCTGGTAGTCCCACTATTTCTTGCATAATTGGCAGCCATGAGTTTGCACAAGCCCTTCTTGACTTATGAGCTAGTGTTAACTTCATGACGTATGTTATCTACTCATTGTTAGGTTTAGGTGAGATAAAACCTACATCTATAGTCTTATAATTAGCTAATCGATCCACTGTTAGGCCTAGGGGAGTAGTTGAGGATGTGTTAGTTCAAATTGATAAATTATGTTATCCTGTTGATTTCTTGGTACTAGATTTGAAGGTTGATGTAAATATTGACTCTAAAATTCCCATAATTCTTGTTAGACCCTTTCTTGCTACTGCTAATGCTCTTATTAATTGCAGGAATGGTCTAATGAAGCTATCTTTTGGGAATATGACTTTAGAAGTCAATGTTTTCCACATCGCTGAACAACCACAAGAGGATGATAAGTGACATCAAACATTTATGATTGATGCACTCATTCAAGAGGAGAAACTCGCAACTATTGATTTTGATCCATTGAACTCATTTATCTTAGATTCTAAAATTTCACATGTTGTTGATAATGAAGAGTATACTAATATTTGTGCTATTTTTACAAAACAAATGCAGGATTATGGAGCATCACCATGGCAGCCAAAGTTTGAAGAGCTGCCAGAAAAGAGTAGAGGATAGCAACCATCAAGTATTGAGAGTCCTAAACTAGAGTTGAAACCACTGCCACAAGGATTGAAACATGAGTTTCTTAAATCAGGTGATACCTTTCATGTTATTATATATCTTCAGAATTTGATGCATCACAATGTAAACAACTTTTACATGTCTTAAATGAACATAAATCTACATTAGGGTGGACTATAGCTAACATCAAGGGTATTAGTCCCCTAAGTTGCTCACGTAGGATTCACCTAGGGAAGGGAACTAATCCTAGAAGAGACCCACAACGTAAGCTAAACCCCACAATGAAAGAGGTAGTGAAAAATGAAGTGCTAAAATTGTTAGATGCATGAATCATTTATCCTATTGCCGATAGTAAATGGGTTAGTCCTACACATGTAGTCCTTAAGAAGTCAGGAGTCACAACGGTGAAAAATGAACTAGGTGAGATGGTCCCTACAAAAACAGTGACTGGATGGCGTATGTGCATAGACTATAGAAAGTTAAATGCTGCCACTGACAAAGACCACTTTCCCCTCCCATTTTTGGACCAAATACTTGAACGTGTGGCTGGTCATCCTTTCTATTGCTTTTTAGATGGATACTCTAGTTACTATCAAATTGAAATAGCCTTAGAGGACCAGGAAAAGACCACATTCACATGTCTTTTTGGTACTTATGCATTTCGTACGATGCCATTTGGACTTTGCAATGCCCCTGCCACATTTCAAAGGTGCATGATGAGTATGTTTAGTGACATGGTAGATGATTGCATGGAAGTGTTTATGGATGATTTGACTGTTTTTGGGACATCTTTTAATGCGTGCTTGTTGAATTTGAAAAGAGTTTTGACCAGATGTGTGGAGAAAGGCTTAGTTTTGAATTGGGAAAAATGTCATTTCATGGTGCCTTCCAGTATTATCTTAGGGCATGTCATTTCTTCAAAAGGGATAGAAGTTGATAGGTCTAAGATTTGAACTAATCTCTAAATTGCCCACACCTAAGACAGTAAAGGACATTAGATCATTTCTTGGTCATGTAAGTTTTTATAGGAGGTTTATACGAAACTTCTCTTCTATATCTAGACCCTTATGTAACTTGCTTAACAAAGATGTGACCTTTGAATGGACACCTGAATGTCAAAATGATTTTGAACTGTTGATTGGTAAATTGACCTCCACACCTATAACGCAACCACCTAATTGGACATTGCCATTTGAAATTATGTGTGATGCTAGTGATTTTATGGTGGGTATGTTCTAGGGCAAGGAAAAGAAGGTAAGCCTTTTGTGATTTACTATGCTAAGACTCTAAATAGCGCTCAAATAAATTATTCCACTACTAAAAATAAGTTACTAGCTGTAGTCTTTGCACTTGATAAGTTTCGATCTTATTTGATTGGCTCTCCCATCACTATTTTTACAAATCATGCAGCTGTTAAGTATCTTCTTACAAAGAAGGATGCTATGGCACGATTAATATGGTGGATTTTGCTTTTGCAGGAGTTTGACATCACCATTAAGGATAAGAAGTGAGTAGAAAATGTTGTAGCAGACCATATGTCAAGATTGCCATTTGAAGACAACTAAAACACCATACCAATTGGAGATGAATTCCATGATGAGGATTTATTCTCGATCTCTTCTCTACCATGGTTTGCTAACATTGTGAATTACTTGGCTGCATGTGAAATCCCAAAGGAATGGAGTGCATAGGATAGTAGAAAGTTCTTGTTTGAGGTACCTAACTTTTATTGAGATGACCCTTGTTTATTTAGTATTGCCCCGATCAGATCTTAAGGCGTTGCGTTCCTGATGAGGAGATACCCAGTATACTAGGCTTATGTCATACCCAAGCTTGTGAGTGCCACTTTTCTATGAAAAAGACCGTTGCAAAAATTTTGAAAAATCTTAGTGTTATATTAGAAAAACTTTGATGAATATGATAATCAAAACTTAGATTCAATCAATCAAAATTTCAATATAAAGAAGTAGAAAAGTTTAGACAATGTAAATGCCAAGAACTTCTTCAAAAATATATTTCTCTTTTAAGATGGATATAAATAAGTTAAGGATAAAGAGAAATGAAAAAAATTGATGAGAGAAATGATTTTCAAAGATAAGATCAATCAAAAGCTTTTCCAAAGCAATTGAGTTGATAAAGATAAAATAAAGAGTAAAGATCAAATATTTTATCTCAAAAGAACCTCTATATAATGCTCTTAGAAGTGTATCTTTTAAATATAAGAATGGGTGGTATTTATACGAACAAAACAGTCAAAACTATGTCCAATCGGACGCACCGTACCAGACATCCGCTACAGTACCGAAATGTGAACTAGCCATTGCGTCAGAAAATCAGAACGGTTGATTTTTTTACCTTTAGCGCTAAACTGCTATACTGAACTTCTGGTATGGTGTATTGGACGTCTGGTACGATTGACCGTTGACCTTTTTTAAGATGTGATCTAAATTCAAGTATCACTTTGAAAAAATTAATCTTATTGTCATTCATTACTAAAAATCAAAGTGTTATACTTTTACATATGATCTCGAAAAGCCTAGTTTTTTATCCTGCTTTGAAATTTATTACATGTTTGGCTTTTAAACTCTTGATCTTGGTCTTTCTTGACATTTGACTTTAATGCTTGACTTTGATCTTGATCTTCTTCATGAGTCTGATTTACAATGTGTAGATTTTGACAATGCTCGATTGATTTTAACATTGAACTATCATCATTCAAAATCAATTGTTATGATCAAAACATTAAGGATAAAATCAACCATAGGTCAACACCTCTCTCTCTCTACAGAGCAGTAGGATTCTGGGGATTTTCCTTAGGTTGAAGTTCATCAGCAGGGTCCTTTTTGTAGATCTTCTTCTGATGATTTGACAGGTCTGGCTGGTAAGACATATGAGGAGAGATTTGTCTTTGTAAGTCGGAAGAGACCATTAGAAAAATTACAGATAATTTATTACCCAAGATGATGACTAGGAGTCGGTCATATGATACCTCTTTACGTACATCTAGATGAGTGCCATCATCTAGAATGTGAAAGGTGTAACTAGTGTAGCTACTCACAGGTACTTGAGAAAACTTATTCATGTTCATCCGATTTATATTTTGGTTATTCTGGGTACTATGGTTTTGGAGAGGAGGTTTGATTTTGTTCTTCATTATCTTCATTTCGACACTGGGGTTCAGAATGAGTTAAATAAGATTTGGGGATTCTGAAATGTGGATACTACAGTTACTGTTATTTATGATCATATCCAGTTCCTACATATTAGAGTTGAGAATCCCAGACTTTATTGACCAATTTACTTGACTTATATTTATGCTGTTTGTCATGCCTATGTTAGAAGAGACTTGTGGGCGTGTCTTCACCACATTTATCTCTCTATGGATGAGCACTGGCTTGTTGGGGGTACTTTAACATCATCACACATGATGGTGAGCGTACTGGTCATAGTCGTCAAGATTGTAGTTCTACTGATTTTTTTAATATGATGTTGGACTATGGCTTAGAGGACGCCGACTTTTTCAAGCATCAGTTTACTTGGACAAATGGCAGGGTCAGTGAAAGATTGGATAGAATATTGATTAACTCTTCAGCTACAGACTTTTGTAGACAGTTTATTGTGACTCATCTGAATCGTACTTCATCTGATCACTCGCCTCTATTTTTACAGTGGATTTGTGATGATGATTTTGGTCCAAGACCATTTCGATTCCTCAATGTTTGGACCAAACATCATGACTTATCATCATTCGTTTCTCAAAAGTGGTCACTTCCTACTAATCTTACAGGGATGGCTGTATTTGGGAGAAGTTCTTTAGGCTGAAATAGGGACTAAGGTGGTGGAATCGATAGGTATTTGGTGATGTGTTCCAGAGAGTTAGAGAAGCAAATGAGAGAGTTGACTAGGTAGAGATTGATTTTCAGGTTGATCCCACAGTGGAGCAACGTGAGTTACTTCATCATGCACATGCTGTTTTGAACCGGACCTTAGCTATTGAGCAGGGTTTTTGGAAGTAAAAGGTCGGCTCTCGTTGGGTATGTGAGTGAGATCGCAACACCAGTTATTTTCATTTGCTTGTATAAGGACGACAGATTAGATCTCGTATCAGGACCATCACGACTCAGGCAAGAGAAGTTCTTACTAGTCCAACTAATATTCAGAGCTCAGTAATCTTTTTTTTTTCCAGGAATTATCCATTCCTTCACAGCCTCTAGAATATATTTGTCCTGATATCATACCTATGATACTGACAGAGGCAAACAATATGGTGCTGAACCGCCTCCCTTTGATTGATGAGGTGTGAAGGCTGTTTTCAGTATTGATGCTGATAGTGCTGCGGGCCTTGATGGATTTTCATCATTGTTCTACCAACAATGTTGGGATATTATATAGGATGATGTATACAGTATAGTCATTGATTTCTTTGAGGGTGGTCATTTGCTGAGAGGATTCGCTACTACATCTATTGTTTTGCTTTCGAAGATGGAGAATGCTTGTAGATGGACAGATTACCAACCTATCAGCCGGTATTCAATAAGCTTATCACAAAGCTATTGAACAACATATTGAGTTCATTTCTGCCTTGTAATATTTCCCCTCAACAGAGTGGATTTGTCTACGGTCGACTTATTGGGGAAATATTTTGTTGACCCAGGAGCTTCTACACATGTTGGATAATAGAATGCGTGGAGGAAATGTTATGCTAAAGCTTGATATTGCTGAAACATATGATCGTATGGGGTAGAGATTCATTTATTCTATACTAGAGGCTTTTAGTTTTGACCAGTTGTGGATTGATCGAATCAAACATTGTATATTGGAGTGTCGATTCTCAGTGCTTCTGAATGGGCGGTCATGTGGTTTCTTTTCTTCATCGCGGGGACTCAGACAGGGAGATCATATCTCTCCATCCTCATTGATTATTGTTGAGGATTACTTTTCTTGATTGCTTACTCAGAGGTTCAGACATATCATAGTATGCAATATCGACATGGAGGTAGTACTCTTGTCTATCATCTTTCTTTTGCTGATGATATGATTATATTTACCAATGAGTAGAAGAATTCTATCTGAAGGATCATCAATTGTTTGGAGCACTACGAGAGGGTCTCAGCCAATTGGTGAATAAAGACAATAATGGTCTTATATTGCCTAGGCGGGCATCTGATATTCAGATGCGGATGTTAGTGATTTTGACTGAATTTTTACATTAGAGACATCCGTTCACATATCTGGGAGTCACTTAGTATAAATGGGCTAAGATGAGCTTTTTGTATGATGATCTCATTATGAAGGTCAGGAGTAGGATTTCTGGATGGGATTCATGCCTTCTTTCTCCTGGTGGTAGGATTGCTTTACTGAGGTCTATTATTTCTTCTATACCACTGTGTCTATTCTAGATTATGCGATCTCCTAAGGTTATTTTGAAAATGCTGGAGAGTATATTTACGCAAATCATATGGGATTCTAAGGATCATGCGTGTCATCTACATTGGCGGAGTTGGAAAGCAATTTGCCTTCCCGCTAACGAGGAAGGTTTAGGCTTTAGACGATTATAGGATACGGTGGACACATTTTCATTGAAGCTATAATGGTTGTTCTGATCTCAAAGTTTTCTATGGTCACAGTTTTTACTGGCCAAATATTGTAGATGGACATATGCATTGCTTGTAGCAGTTTCTTATTCAACTTATTCTATTTGGAAGAGACTGAAGAGATTTAGACCATGCGTCGAGACACACATTGCGTGCGCCTTGGGTTAGGGCAAATATTCTTTGGCATGATTGTTTGATCAATGATTCTACATTGGCATCCATTTTTCCAAATAGACAATATACATCTGCAAAGGTCCAAGATTTTTTCGAGGGGACTGGATAGATTTTGGGTTATTATTACATGCTCTTCCATCAGCTATGGCAGAGCAAATTGTGGCAATTCCACTATACCTTGATGCCTCATATCACATTTTCTGGAGGGCTACACCAGATGGTATAATTACTACTAAATCAGCATGTCAACTGATCCGCCCTAGCACGCTAGTGCAGGATTTGTTTCGTCTACTGTGGAGCCATATCATAACTCATACCGTTTCGTTCTTTTGTTGGAGATTATGGCATGACTTAATACGAGTTGATGTCATTATCCAGATGAGGATAGGTAGTCAATTGGATTCTCGATGTCAATGTTGTTTAGAGATTGAGACCATCATTCATATTTTTATAGATAGCAGTATTTTAGATCACCTTTAGTAACATATTGAGGCTTCATTTCAGATAACCATGAGTGTAAGAGAGAGTGTCAGACAGAGATTTCTGTATTCTGGACAGTTTACAAGGACCGGGCACATTTGCATCATTACTTTATTAATTTTTTGATTTCTTTGGACTAAAAGGAATAATGCAAAACACATGAACATATGTATGAGTTCGAGACGGATATTATCTAGAAGTTTACTGTATGGTATCCTTCCTCCATATTGGTAGACTATCTCGACCATTACATTGGCATAATGACATGCAGCTTGCTATATTTTTTGTTATTTCTTTGACTCCCCCCCCCATCATGGTTTGGTGGCGCACTTCATCATTTGGATCTATCAAGATCAACACCCATGGTTGTGTCAAAGATGGATTTTCGAGTGGAGAGACATCATCAGGGACTATGCAGAAAATTGTATCAGAGCCTTCTTGGCTTCATATGGTTTGTCAGATATTTAGGTTGAGGCAGATTTGACTGTGACCATTCACTACATCACTAGAGGTGGTCGACCGTGGCCTATCCAGGGGATACTTAGACATATTGCATATATCGTTTCCTTTAACAAAAATACGATTTGCCACATCTTTAGAGAGGTGAACCAAGTTGTAGTTGCACTTGCTACCGAGTGTTGACATCATTGTAAATATCAGGAATGTGGACCAACCGACTTACCACAACATATCAGGGCGCTCTTTCAAAATAATAGATATGGTTAGCCAAGCATTAGAGTTTGATTTTTTATATTTCGCCTTTACTTTAATTTTTGCTCACATTTGCAATTCTTGTAAGGGAAGTAGTACTTTCTTTTTTACTGTAAAGGAAATAATACTTCCTTTTTTATTGCTTTATTTTACTTTTGTTGTAAAGGAAGTAGTACTTCCTCGTGTATTACTTTACTTCATTTCAATTGTAACCACGGTATTCTTCCGCTACAAGTGAGGACATATTAATAAAATTTCGGAGGTACCGCCCTCCTTCCACTTTAAAAAAAACTTGTTAGAGCTGATTCATTTTTGTTGTCTTTTCTTTATTGATACCTAGTGTAGATTAGGGTTCAGACAGATTACTTGTATATTTACCAATAGAAAGTGGCCCAATTGACAATTGTTTATGTCAACTCTATAGTTACAAAAGTTAGATTGGACCTCGCTCTCTTGGTAATTTCTATTTGGATAACATGTTGTTTGTTATATTTGTAGATATCACTACAATTTTGCATATTAAAGGCTCTTTCAGCATGTAGAAAAGGGTAATCAAGATGGTTTATATATATATATATATATATATTAGCTGTGCGGCTTCAGCATCAGGTCTTTGGGCCTTTATTATGGATGCAAGAAATGTTTCACTTCTTATCTTACGACGTTTAGATGGTAAAACCATGTATAAATGGTAATTGTCTTCTCTTTTATGGAATGCTCCATGTCATTGATGTCTTCAATAGTTTAGAATTAATTAGGCATCCAGTGTTCTAAACAGTTTCGATGTCTGCTGACTCAAAATGTTGGAGATTACATCTTGAGGTTAATTTTGATTGTTTGCTTCATATTGTCCCTGACCTTAAGCTTATTCATTATTATTTTTATTTTTATTTTCATGCTGTAATTCAGCTTTGGTCTTTTGTTTGCATTTGCTTGGATCTACCTCAAGATATCTAAGCATAAAAAAGTGCTTTGCTACAAAAAGCATATAAAAGTGATCCATCCTTGATACTAATACTACGAAACTTTATTCAGGCAAAGAATCTTCAACGCACACCTCTAGTTGATCCATAACATTCAATATCCTACATTACCTTAAAAATAACATAACCTGTGTATTGCATGGACAAAAAACAAGTATATTTTGAATTTCACAAACATCTTATTGCATCTCTTTAATTGATCGAAAGAGAATTCGAATGAGATAGTTTGAAAGTTTTCTTAAAAAACTAATAAATAAATAAAAAGTGATTGAGCTGTCACTTTCAATTTTGTGGAACTTTAAGAGAATCTTGGGGTTTGAGGTTTATTGAATAAGGGGTAATCTGACATACCCTTAAAATTGGGAGCTATTTGAATGTCGCTTTTGAAAGTGTTATCAAATTTTACTGAGTATCATATTTTTAACCATACATTTTATAGGATTCATAAATATTATCAACTTTTTAATCATATTTCATCAATTTTGTTTTATCAAAATTGACTAAAAATATATTTTTTAAATGGCTAAACAGTTCAAAGTCACTTGGATATGGGAAACAAATTCATCCATTGCCATTATTAAATCCCTACTAGAGAAAATGCTTTCAAAATAAAAAATCCATGACATTAACTGAGTTTGAAATTTAATAATAAATTCATATTATAAGTTTATTTCACACGCTATTTAGGTTTTTATATTTACTTATTATTTGATTATTTTGTAAATTTATGCTCATATTATTGTATATTTTACTTTTATATGAGAAACCCTCATATAAATCAAATAAAAGGGAGAAAATTTGCGAAATGATGGATTTACATCAATATCGGGGTAGATGAGGACGATTTGATGCTTTTTAGAGTTGATTGTATGGCTTTATAAGATTTGGAGACCAAATTTGACATTTGAAGTGTTTGGGGACCAAAATGGATTATTAAATAAGAACTTAAGGATCAAGTTGAACATTTTCACAACATGAAATTAAATTTGAATGACAAAATTAGATAAAGTTGAAAGTTCAAGGACCTAAATTGATGAAACTCAACTTAGGCGACAAAGCTATAGAGACTCAAAACTTGGAGGATCAAAATGAAAATAGTGGAAGTAGAGGTATTGAGGTCGCACCTTTGGGACATGCGACCTCTATTTGGGGAAAAATATGTCCCTAGAGGTTGCACATTTGGGACAAGCAAACTCAAGTGATACCGGACTGCACGTTTCATGTATGAATTTTAACTATTTTTATCTACTTTAATGGCAATTTTGGTATTTTAAATTAACGACTTTCAAAGCATATTGAGGAATATAAGTAGGACTAACTCAGGTTAAAAAAAGGAAGAAAAAAAAAGAGGAAGGAAGAAAAATTTATCTTAGAGATCGAAGAAACACATTTAATCCATATTTTGGTAGCAATTATGAAATTAATGGAAATTCATGAATGAAGATATTCTCGTTCTAGAAATTTAAGATTGAAAAGCATTCTATTTTCTTGTACCTTATCAAATTGTTTTGGACTGTCATGATTGGATTACTTTCATGTTTGTTAAAGAGAATTAAACTAAATTATTTTTCACGTTTAATGATACTTTCGCATATTTTTCAATTAGAATTCTAGTAGTAAAAATAATTGAGAACTAAAAACTAGAACAATCATGCCCACAAACAACAGCGGTCCTTTTGCCATACAAGCAGGAGCAAAGGTAGCAATGAGATATTGAGGAAAAAGAAAGAAAATATGTTAGTTTTATATTTTGTATTGACAATTTTGTGATCAAAATGACCAACTTGAATAATTATAATAGTTTAGAGACTAAATTGTAAAATTTCATAGTTGGTAAGATAGCACAGGGTTCGGGGTCCAATGTTTGGAACAAGAAGGATTTATGTCGATTTTTCACTAGCGGCTCGTCGGAGTGCTGCTCGCCGGAGTGCCGCTCGAGCGAAATATCCTTCTCGCTCGAGCGGCGTTTTTATGGTCAGACCTAATTTTCCTTTTTCGAGAATTTTACTTAGCCCATACAACCTGTTTCGTCCAACACATAAATACTGGCACCGCAACTTCTGCTGTAGAGAGGTTGAACACATTACATTTTTGAGAGAATTCATGCTTCATCATACCAAAAGTTCAAACCCTCTATTGTTCATGCGCCATTAGTTGTGAAAACATCAAAGAGCCAAATCAAACACTGAATTGCCTTCTTCACTTGGATTTGCTGCAAGATTGTGTCATCAACTGTGTTGGATTAAGAATCAAGGAAGAACTGAAGTACAAGGAGTTCTTTGGAAAGATCTACAAGAGATAAACTATGTAAAGAGTCAGAATTGGAGTTCATGTGCTCATTCCAAGAGTACTTTACAAAGAAGAGTTGGGATTGGTGTTCGTGTGCACATTCCATGAGGGCTGCTTCGCACTTCAGACAGGAGATCAGAAAGCTTGTATCATCGAATTTGTTGGTGGTCAGTAAGTTAATTGACAGTTTAGAGTGGATCCTTGACTGGCAAAGTGCCCGGAGTTTTTCCCACGTTGGGTTTATCCGTGAAGGTGTTGTTTACTGCTTTATTTATTGTTTTAATATTTCTGCGGTATTCAAAGATAGGCTAAAGTGAGCTGTATGAATAATCACCTAGACATAGTTAATTTGTGACTTGTTGCTTGTTAATTAATTTGGTAATTCCACATTTACACCTAATCACCTCCGTCTAGGTATAGTTAGGTCGATTCTTGCGTTTCTCAATTGGTATCAGTGCTTAATCTCGTGTCCTGGCCCATTTTTTGATTGTCTAGATGAATAGTTCATTGTTTGTACCGCCATACTTTGATAGCAGTAACTATGTCTACTGAAAAGTTCGAATGAGAGCGAAACTTAAGGCTTTGGATGAGCGTGTGTAGATTTCTGTGCAAAATGGGTGGAATCCACCTTCAACAACCACCGTTGGTGTTGTTACACTCATTGATATTTCCTTATGGACTAAAACTAACTTGGATGAGTGTAGTTGGAATAGTAAAGTTTTGCATGCGTTGTTTATGGCTGTGTCTCCTAAAGAGTTTAGGAGAGTATCCATGTGTGAGACCGCTAAGGAGGTTTGGAATATTTTGGAGACAATCTATGAGGGTACTAAGATTGTTAAAAACTCCAAATTACAGATGTTGACTTCTAGGTTTGAAGAACTTAGGACGAACGATGATGAGAAATTTGATGAGTTATATGCTAAATTGAACGATGTTGTGAACTCTAGTTTTAACCTAGGAGAAAGGATCACTGAGTCAAAAATCGTTTGAAAGGTTATTAGATCTCTACCTGAAAGGTTTAGACCTAAGGTAAGTACTATTGAAGAGAGTAAGGACCTTGATGCGCTGAAGATAGAAGAACTTGTAGGATCCCTTCAAACCTATGAACTAACCTTAGCACATCCTAGGAAACAGAAATCCATTGCCTTGAACACCCGTAGGGAAGAGAATTCTGAGTCTAGTGATGGAGAGTCTCTTAAAGGTGGGGGGTTAGCCTACTTCGTGAAAAAGTTTCAAAAGGCTTTGATGAATAGACCAAGACCACAACCTAGGTAGAGAAGTCCCCCTAGGAAATTTTAGAAAGAAAATTGTGATAAAAGGTGGTGGTAAAGGACCTAGTAGTGAGCTCCAGTCTGTTAGATGTCATGAGTGCCAGAGGATTAGGTACTATAGGAATGAGTGTCCTAATCTCAAGAGGAGTTTGACTAAGGATAGAGGTAGAACCTTAGTTGCTACATTGTCTGATGATGACTCTAGTGATAGTGACCTGAGTGTGCAGTCTGAGTATGAGAAAGTAGGGAAGTACATGGCCTTTGTGTCTCAAGTAGAATGTGTTTCTGAAAAGGCTAGTGAAGAGACTGAGATTAAGAGTTGTAATGAGTCCTCGAATGATGAGGATAATCTTCAGGTTGTGTACCATGAGTTGTACGAGGAGAGCCTTAAGATCAAGAAACTCAACCATGCCCTACTTAAGAAAGTTGACTCCTTAGAGCGAGAGAAAGAGAGACTAGCTGGTGAACTTAAGGGCTCGATTAGTTCCTCGAGTGAGTTGAGATGTGTCAATGAGAGGTTAGAAGAGAAGGTTAAAACCCTCATGAGTGATCTAGAAAAATCCAATTCTCAACTTGAGGCGTTTTCCAGTGGGTCTAAGAAGCTTGATAATATGTTAGGTATGAACAAGTCTATCCAATCATGTACCCATTGCACAGCACAGACTATGACCTTTTAAACAGGCCTTGACCACATGTGTGAAACTTTAAATGACTGTTACTCATTGATAGGGTGACTCTGAACTTGAATTGGCTTATTAAGTTAGACCTAAGGTCCTACATATACCCCCTTATGAATTAAAAATTGATGTATGCTCATTGTCTTAATGTTCTTCTTCGAGGTTGTTTGACTCGACCAATTAAGCCTATGGGGTATTTCTATACCTAGTGCCTATGGTCAACTAATTTGGGTTAACTGACTGAAAGCTCACTACAGAGGTCATCTTAGTTGCTCAATGAATTAAAACTGCACTTAAGATGAAAAATATGATGAGCCATATAAATTACTGATTCAAAAACAAGTGTATATTTGGGAGGAGAAAAAGAAAAATTTGTATCATGTCAAATAAGCTTTTTGTATAGATCCTAACATGTTTAAAAGTTTGATTTTCATAAGAAGAGAATAAACCTATTGATAGTGATTTTTTGCATGTCCCTTCTTAGAAATTAAGGTTTGGAGTCTGATTTACTTGGAATTAGTGATATATTACACACGTGAATCACATATACAACTTACTTCGGTTAAACTTGATCAATATATGTGAAGGCAACACTTATATTCTTAAATTTTGCATATTTATGTTCAACTGCATTTTCTTGTTGACCAACATGTTGAAGTGCGTGCCATATGTTAAAAAAATGGTGCTAAAATTGAAAGTTTTTGAAAAGGGTGCTATTTTTGTCATTTTTGAAAAACAGTGCTTAAAATAAATTCTTTAAATTTCTGGTGCTATTTTTGACATTTGAACTTTTGCTCGAGTGGCACTTTCAGATTTATTTCGCTTGACCATCGCTCGAGCGAAGGTCGTTTATAAGGCGCGATTCCAACCTTACTTTCACGCATTTTTCATCCCATTTTCTCTCCAAACTTGATCTCATGCCATCAAATTCTGCAATTTCTTGCATTTCAAGTCTTGGACTTTTAGTTTGGAGGTTATTAACATCATTTCCATCATCAAATCCCAACATTTCATAGGTAAATTGCTCAAACCCTTGTTTTTGACATAATTGGGAATTTTATGATTTTCTTGGTTGTTTGACATAATTGTTCACCTAACTTCGCATGTTTTGAATCTGTTAATGATGATATTGCTATTTCATCAATGTACTTCGCATTTTGCAAGATTTCCTATGAGTTTGCTTATGTTTGAATGAACCATACATGTCATTTGCCCATTTGCTTCTGTTGGTCGAATTTGACGGAGAATAGGATAGGTTTAGATGCTGGATTACGTGTCTATAGTGCTAGATTGATGTGTGGTCATTAGGTGAGTCAGATTTTGCATTGAATGTGTTGAATTTATAATGCCCTCAAAGTGTTCGATGGAATGTTTCTTTGATTGATTCGTGTGTTTTTTTACCATCATATTGCACACACGTGTCTTATTTCATCTCATGAACACTTCTATGCACTAACATGTCAATTTGGTATTGATTTGCATTGAATATTGGTTTTGGTGCCATGACACTCACACTGCACCTCCGTCTTAGACACCACTGCACCTCCGTCCCTCCGTTACTGCACCTCCGTCCTGCAGTTATTGCCCTGTTTTGAAACGTTTGCATTACCTTATGTGCATGTACCATATGTTTGCATCGTTTTGCATGTTTTGAGGATTAGTTGCCTTGGTTTAATTGCTTGACATATATTTGCATCGTTTAGCATGCATTGTCGCAATTTTGCATTGATTTGCGTAGGTGCTTCACTGTTATATCATTTCATGCATCTTCATGCATTTGACTTCATGGCAACTCGTGTGGTCTACATTCTCTTCTGTATCGTCTTTTGACATGTTTGTTCTGCAATCATGTTCCAGATGCCGCCAAAGAGAGCTAGGACCACCACACAGTAGTCTACTGGATCCACCCGTACAATCGGGGGCGTTTTATTTCTTCTATCACCTACGAGGTCTTTACTTCTCAGTTTTCTCATCATCATGTCCTCGTAGAGCGTGAGGTTAGGCTAGTTGATCTATTTTCTGACATTGCTGCTATATTTGTTTTTCGGGGTTGGGATTCGTTGCTGACTGGGTTGGTTCCTCCTCCGGGTCTGTTAGTTCAGGAGTTCTTCGCGAACATCTATGAGGTTTGCAATACTTCTTTTCAAGTCTTCCTTAGAGATCGTACTCTTAGGCTTTCACCCGATGTCTGGCCGAGTCTCTTCATATTCCTCGGGTTCTTCACCCTATTAATCCATACCTGTCTGCTGAGACCGATCCATCTGATCTTGTGGTTTATTCTACTCTTTTTGATACTTCGCTGAAAGGGGGTTCTATAGCGGTTTGCATTGGATCGCTCTCTACCGAGCGTCAGGTTTTGTTGCGCATTGTGTGCACGAACCTGTGGCCGATTGCAACACTTCCACCTTACCATTTGATAGGGCTCGTTTTCTTTATGCCCTAGTTCACGGTGACTCAATTGACCTTCCTACTTTTCTGTGCTAGCATATTCTTTGCATTTACTGTGTCCCTGACCGTAGGATATGTTTGCCCTATGCTTGTCTCATTCATCGTCTAGTCACCACCCTTGGAGTCACATTTCCCGAGGGTTCGTCTTGTCGTATTGGTCAATCAATTGGTCATACTACTGTCTCATAGAGTCGATCCCATACTATTGCTTCTTTTTCTTGCACTG
The DNA here is from genome assembly GCA_019097785.1 of Fraxinus excelsior. NCBI lineage: Eukaryota > Viridiplantae > Streptophyta > Magnoliopsida > Lamiales > Oleaceae > Fraxinus > Fraxinus excelsior. The sequence goes on from CM032643.1 coordinate 12,013,633, forward strand.
AGCCTGCTGATCCTACAGTGCCAGCTGATCCTATTGGTGATCTCCTCCTTGTTGATCCCGATTTCTATCATGTCCACTTCTACTGATCCTCCATGTAACACCCCGAACTTAAGCTTCGAGTGTCACGTACTAAACGTAATAACTTTCGCTTTAATTACATGTAAAAACTCATAAATAAAAGGTAATGAATTCTGGAAACCTATTTTTAATTTATAGTAAAATATCTCTATAAAGTTTAATGGCTAGCAGAAGGGTATGTCGACTTGAAATTCTTTACATACGTGGACTCGGTGCTGTCACGGCTAGCTTGGGCAGCCAGTTTGAACATTTTTATAAAATTCACTTCAACTCCGTTTTATATGAAATTGGTGGCATTTAAAAGATATTTCTACGTAGTTTCCCAGGTTAAAATATGGAGAGTTTCCAAGACCATATGATGGGGACGTTTTACTAAAAACAGTGAGGTATTGCACAGAACTTCAGATTCGACCTTTCGACACTTAAAAATTTATATCTCTGGCCACCGACATCCAAACTAAGTGATTCGCTCATATTAAGACAACTCAAAGAGGAACGTGGGAGTATTTTTAGAGTCTCAAATAGGTGTTTATAGAGTTAGTAATAGCATTTTGAATGGACCCAAAAAATTGTCCAACTTCTGCCCGTTTTCTCGTCGTAGGAAAAAAAAGTCTATAAGCATGCCTCTTAGCATAACATGAAAGATAGGACTTCAAAATTTACTTCTAATACCTTAGTACCTCATGTCTTATACATGTTTGTATATAATACCACACGAAAACATATGGAAAATATTTTTTGAACAAAACATACTAACGAGACATTTCAATACACAATAACCTTGTCATTAACCCATCATCGAGGATGCCGACTGACTTCCACCAACTCAACGCTTATGGATCTAAAAATTTAGTATAAAATACTATGAGTATAAAGAATGCTCAGTAAGATACCATGCTCGGGTTTAACATGTTAATACTACACAAAAGAAAGCATTCAAATACATACTTGCGTATTCCGGCTTGCCGGTGCCCTTCGGACTTGTCCTAAGGCATAAATAGATATTTAACTTTGTGGACTTGTCCACATCTTTCATATTATGGTTTTCATGCATAGCTTAAGCATAAATATTATCATGAAATCTTACCACTTGAGCATAGAAAGTATTTTACCTTAAAACTTGGAGAAATTTTTAGTTGAAATGTATACTTGAAAGTGCTAGCCTTTATTTTCCTTTTTCACGTATCCTATCTTTCTACTGTTTGCAAGTAATTTTCTGATTTCAAAGCCAATTGCTGGAGCATTTCTTAAGTATTTAAAGGCAAGGAAAACCCATGACTAAGTAAGGTATAAAGGCGACTATTGACCAAGGTAAATGTTATGCCTTCCACGTAGCCATTGATTCATCTTCATGCATGCAATAATATCACCATATGCCTTAATTGTAAACAGCTCATGGTTGCTAAAACACCTCATGCTTGTTATACATTTAACCACCTCATACTTGCTTAACCATTTACCACATCATGCTTGTCTACACCTTACAATTTAACATGTATTCTAAACCCTTAATTAACTAATATTGGTAAACTCTCAATCACCAAATAATGCAAATGAGGCAATCACTAATAAATTGGCCATATAAAAATTTTGAAAAGTTAAATTACTATCCAAAAAAATTAAATGCGCAACCTAAACGAGCACAAATTTTCGGAGTATTACACTCCACATGCTTCTTCATATGTTCCTCCCACTCATTCCACTGGAGATCCTATGGCGGCTTTGATGGGCCAGATGTCGACATTGATCAATCAGCAAACTCGATTGCTGGTCGAGGTGACCGAGACGAAGGCAGAGGTCACAGCGCTGCATGGTGATGTTGTGGATGTCCAGCATCAGCTGTGCTGGATGCGAGAGCACTGAGAGGTTGAGAGTGATGAGACTGGTGCTTCAGATGCTGATGATGATCCTGCCTCATAGATAGGGATAGTGTTATAATTGATATTGATTTGTTTTTGTTTATCTAGTGGTTAGGATGTTCTTGGTGTTTTTATAAAATGTGTATAACCTTTCTCTGGTTATTGGAATTTCTTCACTATTTCGTATTGTGTGCTTTTACTCCGTTCATTTTCCATTTGTGATAAAAAGGAGGAGAGATTTTTCAATTTGATTAAGGGAGAGAAATCATACACATATCATCATACACATTTGATTATTCAAGAACAGCTTAATACATATCATTGTCTTTTTAGGGGTCGATAGGGGTGAGACATAGATACTGTATAGACATATTATGTTGTTTACTCGATTTGATCTTTTGCATATGTCTTTGTCTTTTAAGGGGTTGTTGGGGAGAGACATAGATACATGTTGACATTTGACTTGATTTACATTTGCACTGATCATTATTGTTATCCTCTACCTGCTTCTTCGTCTGTTCCTCCAGCTCATTCTATGGGAGATCCCATGACTTCTTTGATGGGCCAGATGTCGACATTGATCAGCCAGCAGACTCAATTGCTGGCCGAGGTGACCTAGACAAGGGCAAAGGACACTGCGCTGTGTGGTGATGTTGTGGATGTTCAGCGTCAGCTGCGCAGGATGCGAGAGCACTATGAGGTTGAGAGTGATGAGACCGGTGCTTCGAATGCTGATGATGTTCCTGCTTCGTAGATATGGATAGTGTTATAATTGATATTGATTTGTTTTTGTTTATCTAGTGGTTAGGATGTTCTTGGTGTTTTATAAAATGTGTATAACCTTTCTTTAGTTATTGAAATTTCTTCACTATTTCGTATTTTGTGCTCTTGCTCCATTCCTTTGCCATTTGTGACAAAAAGGGGGAGAGATTTTTCGGTTCGATTAAGGGAGAGATATCATACACATGTCATCATACACATTTGATTGTTTAAGAGCAGCTTAATACATATCATTGTCTTTTTAGGGGTCGATGGGGGTGAGACATAGATACTGTATAAACATATTATGTTGTTTACTCAGTTTGATCTTTTGCATATGTCTTTGTCTTTTGAGGGGTCATTGAGGAGAGACATAGATACATGTTGACATTTGACTTGATTTACATTTCCACTGATCATTATTGTTTTGTCATATGTCTTGAGGGGTCGTTGGGGATAGACATAGATACATTTCCTACTGCTTTAACTCTTATTTGCAGTAGTTGCATTACACTTGCGTTGTATATCATGCACTGAGGAGGAGCATGTACATTGCAATTGTGTTGCATTTCATGCATGGCTGTTTAAGTTTTTTCTTGATGTTTTGTGGTATCAATGTGGTTATGATGTCTTGGTTAACATTAATACTGCATCTCAAACTAGCTTGCTTATTTCACTGATTATGCTTCTAAGTAATTTATTGCTTATTTCTTGTATCACGTGCTTTTACACTGGTATGTGAGTTTTTATTTCAGTATACATGATTAACAAAGTTGTAGCTGCTAGTTGATTCGGTTGGACTTGATTATTTCTGGATAGGTTGTTGTGTTTTGTATTGTGTTTAAAGTTTCATAGTTGGTAGGATAGCGTAGGGTTTGGGGTCTAATATTTGGAACAAGAAGGATTCACGCCATTTTTTGGCTAACTGTTCGTCGAAGTGCTGATCGAGTGGAGGAATCAGAGACTGTCTCGTTAGACCTTCACCCCACTATCGCTCAAGCAATAGACCATTCGCTCGAGTGAAGCATCATTCTCGCTCGAACGACGTTTTTATGGCCAGACCTAATTTTCCTTTTCTGAGAATTTTACTTTGCCCATACAACTTATTTCGTCCAAAACATAAATACTGGCGTCACGTCTTTTGCTATAGAGAGATTGAACACATTACATTATTGAGAGAATCCATGCTTCATCATACCAAAAGTTCAAACACTCCATTGTTCATGTGCCATTAGTTGTGAAAACATCAAAGAGCCAAATCAAACACTGGATTGCCTTCTTCACTTGGATCTGCTGCAAGATTGTGTCGTCGACTGTGCTGGATTAAGGATTAAGGAAAAACTGAAGAACAAGGAGTTCTTTGGAAAGATCTACAAGAGATAAACTGCGTAAATAGTCAAGATTGGAGTTCGCGTGCTCATTTCGGAAGACTGCTTTACAAAGAAGAGTTGGGATTGGTGTTCGTGTGCATATTCCAGGAGGGCTGCTTCGCACTTCAGACAAAAGATCAGAAAGCTTATATCGTCAACTTTGCTGGTGGTCTGTAAGTTAATTGACAATTTATAATGGTTCTTTGACTAGCAAAGTGCCCAGAGTTTTTTCCACGTTGGGTTTCTCCGTAAACAATTCGATGTTGTTTACTACTTTATTTATTGTTCTAATATTGATGCAGTATTCACAGATATGCTAAAGTGAACTGTATGAATAATCATTTAGACATAATTAACTTGTGACTTGTTACTTGTTAATTAATTTGGTAATTCCGCATTTACACATAATCACTCCCCTCTAGGTGTAGTTGGGTCAATCTTGCGTTTCTCAAATTAGATTTTATATTTGTGGTGTAACGATAATTTATTTAAGTGGAAATTGTAAGAAATGTCCACTTTCCTCTAACCACTTGCAAAAATGGTAACTTTCAAAAATCCTTGCAAAAATGGTCATTTTGGTATATTTTAGACCAAAATACCCATGGTCAACAATTTATGATTCTATTCAAGGACAATAAAATGGACATTTTTGCAAAAAAAATATTGGTTGATGAAATCTTGACACATAACCTGCTCAATTTATTGCAAATGACAAGATGTCAAATCACAATTAATGTTATTTTTTTCATTGACACAGAAATGTCGAGAACGACATTTCAAGTGTAGAGAAATGTCATGTTTGAAATGAAATGTCCTTCTAGACATTTAATATGTCGAGAATGACGTTTTGAAATGTCGAGAACAGTTAATATTGTGATTTGACGTATGTACTTTTGAAATATAAAACGGGATTCAAATGTCGAGAATGACATTTTAAATGTCGAGAATGACATTTTAAATGTCGAGAACGTTTAATATTGTGAATTGACGTGTGTACTTTTGAAATATAAAACACGATTCAAATGTCGAGAATGACATTTAAAACGTCGAGAACGTTTAAAGATTCAAATGTCTTTTTTTATCATTAAGGGCATAATAGACAGTTTAGTATTAAATTTGAAAATTGGACACTTTTCAACTCACACCCTTAATTATGGCCATTTGTGAAAATATCTCTTTATTTAATTAAAAAGTATATTAAAATCTTAATTATGTAATTTTACTTAATGATATTTAAGTAAATAAGAAAAATGTGGTGTATTTGATAAAACCATTATTTCAAAATGCATTTATCTGTACTCATTTTCTATCATAAATTTAAATAATAAATTTTTTTTTGCACGTAAACTTACAATTTTTTCCTACTTTTTAACATATATTTTTTAAAAATTTACTATTTAAAACTTCATTTTATCTAAATAATCACTGTGAAAAGGGCTATATAGTCTGTAAAAATTAAAATGTTATAATCCATTTCAAACGTGACGTGCTTACAAATTAGACGCGTACGCTCCACCAAACCGACTCTTCAGTCAATGTGAAACAACGACTTTGTCTTTGAAACTTGTCGTCAACTTTCTCCAACTGCAGAGTGGAACCCACTCTCTGCAGTATTGACTGAACATTTTCTCATTGTAAATATTTTTCTTGTGGCTTTTAAATAATTTTAAAATCAAAACCAATGATAAGGGAAGCAATAATGCATGCGACGATGGTTTGGCCCGTTACACTATTATTTCTCATTCAATTATAATTCATTATTTTCTTTTTTCTAACCACATATTCTAAAAAAATTACAAATCCTTTCATTATAATTTAAAATAATGGAGACCAAACGAGCGCTTTATTGACTTTAAGATCATTAGATTTGTGGTCGCAAATCCAGAGACTAAGTAATCCATAGAATATACAACATGTTTGATAAAAATTAAAATTAAAATTTTAATTTAAGTTAAAATTTTAACCACATATTTTATAAGATCCACAACTTTTTAACTATACATTTCATCAACTTTTATTAAAATTTATTAAAAATAAGATTTTAATCCCCACTAAACATGAGCTAAATTATTTTAGCTTCTTTTTTTTTTCTTTTTTATTTTGACATCCAAATAACTTGTTTCATTAATTTATAACGCTTTGAATGCCTGGCAAAAAAATGATATACAATAAGATCCAACTAATAAAATTATCTACTCAACGAGCAAAAAATTACACAATAATGCACAAGTCATGTTGGTCACAAAATTCAAAGTCAACCTCGTGTGATGCACTACACGAAGAGAATGACTGCCAGTACTCTAACTGAAATACAGCTTACTTACTTTTCGAGAGACGGGTTTGGTAGAAATTAAAATCGAATTAAAAATTGAAAAATTAGTCGTTATTGTTGATTTTTATTAGACGAATGAGACCCAATAAGAGCTATATTTTCAATTTTAATTGAATTTTGAGTTATACAGAACACGCCCCAAATTAGGTCTTTGCTTGATATTGTTCACTGTTATGAAGAAAATATTATGTATAGGTTTAATATGTAGTTACATACACTAGTTTTTGACTTGTTTTGCTTCGTTAAAGTAAATAATTTGTTGTGTTTTAGACACAATAAAACAAACTATTAGAATGCGCTAGAAAAGAGTTGCAAATAATTGAATAGACTATCTTTCAGTGTATAAAAATTTACAAAAATCTAAAAACCCACATTTCTATCTCAAAAAAATAAAAATTAAATGTAGCCTTATTGTTCCAAAGGAAGTGGTAGAATTGCATTTCTTGATGCCCATCCTTGCCCAAAAGAAAATAATGATCTTTTCACTCCGCTACTGCAACCTTCATCAGCTACCTCTCTTTGCTGCTTTATTATTTGTTGAATAGATAAATATAACTGCCTGTCAGCTGCTGAATCCATGGAGAAAGATCTTCTTATTGGTTCAACTCTAAACTGCTCTTCTTTCTTTCTGCTGTTAATGCATTCATCTCCCATGCTAGAAACATGACTCAATTTTCTAGGTGAAGGAATAATGGATGATAGTTCATTTATTTCAATGACAACACAGTCTTGAGGAGGAGTGTTTAGAGGAAGAATTTGTTCACAAAGTGGAATCATTTTGGTGGATGAAATGCTTGTTCTACATAGAGGGCAATTAGCATTCTTTTGAAGCCAAATGTCTAGACAATCTATATGAAAAACATGGCCACAATTTGGAATGATTCTAAGCTTCTCATCTTCTTGAAATTCATTCAGGCAAACCGCGCAATCCGTATAGCTTCCTTCTGCAAGTTTATCCTTTCCTATACACTTTCTGTATTGAAATAAAGGGATTGATCTAATTGCAGCCTCATCTAGACCTCGTTTTCCGACTTCTGGAGAGTAAATCATGGAAAGATCTTCGACACGTCGCCTTCTGGATACGGAAAAACGCATAACGTCATTGGTTTGATGCAAATTAAAGAAGCATTTGGTCACAAAGATGTAATAGCTGAGCAACAAAATAGAAATTGCAAAAATCCCTATAATGGCAACTGCTATAATGGGAAAGCTATTGTGAGATGAATGCAAGGGTGAGGTTGGTGAATTTGTGAAGGGAGACAGAGTTTGTGATTCGTGGGCATAGAGTTTATGGCTACTAAGATCCATCAGAAAATTTAAATGTGAAAAATAAAGATTGTAGTGACAGTGGATCATGGAAGAAAGAGGCAGAAACTTGGAGAGCAAACTTATGGGAAGGACTAAGAAAGCTATGTGAATTTAATGAATGATGAGTAGTATTTGTAAATCCCACCAAATATGTAAATGAAAAGTAATTTGTTCCATCATAAATAATTCATAAGGGTAGCAAAACGAGTGCTATGTACAGAGGAAGTAGCTTCTTGTGGAATATATAATAACCATAAACACTCGAGAGAGAGAGAGAGAGAGAGAGAGAGAGATTTCCACCGTCCACACCGATTGCTGACATTGTGCAAATGGGAGTGAAGGAATATGACTTTTGGAGTAGTTAATTAATCATGTCCATATTCTGTTAGTTATTTAAATAAATTAGCCCTTGACTCTCATTCTTTATTTTATTTTTTTTTTTTTGGGAAAATTGCATCTGCGGTCTCAAATCTTTTAGTTTTTTTTTTTTTGCAAACTTTACTTCAACCTTCAGTTTGTGTCACTACAGATTCCAAACTTTTAAGAAATTTGCATATGCAGTTCAAAATGACGGAAAACATTAGTTCTACCGTCAGGTGACCTTGAAAATGGAAAAAAAGAAAATTTTGACAAATTTAAACAAGGGCATTTTCGTCCATTCAATCAATAGATTATAATATATGAGAAGATATTGAATATGGTCCTTATGTGCTTTCTAAGAGTATTAAAATTGATGGCCAACCCGATCAAGCCATTCCAAAATCTAGAGAGGAATATGATAATGACAAAAGAAAATTATCTTTAAATGCTAAAATTTAAAATCCACTTTATTGCGCGTTGATAAAAAGGAATTTAATTGTATTAGCACGCATGATTCCGCAAATGACATTTGGCATGCATTGGAAGTTATTCGTGTTGGCACTAGTAAAGTAAAAGAAACAAAAATTAATCTCTTTGTTAAATAATTTGAAAACTTCTTCATGAAACAAGATGAACACATTGTTTATATGATTACTCGCTTCACCGATATTATTAATGGCCTCAAAGGGTTAAATCAAAAATTTACTAACGGTGAACTACTAACTAAAATACTCAAGTCACTATGGGAAAAATGGAGCCGATTAAGGATGTTGATAGAAAATATCAAAGATATCATCTCTTATTGTTTGGAAGAACTTTATGGTACTTTGATGACATATGAGCTCAACAACGCCGAGACTAAGGAGAAAATGAGAAAAGCAAAGAGGAATCAAATGAGCCTCCTAAAGCCAAATTTCTCTTAAATTGGCAATTGAGAAAGGAACTACAAGTGGAAATTTGAGTGATAAAGAGTTTGATGATTTAGTCGTTCTTGTAAAAAATTGGGAGGTTTTCGAAATAATCGGAGATTCCAAAAGAAAAGAAGAAGAAAGGAACAAGAAAATCATTTGATATGATTGTGACAAACGTAACTACAAGAGAACCGAGTGCCCAACCAAGAAAAGAAAAATCAAAGCAAAATGCACTTCAAACAACATAAGATGAAAGCGACGATAATGATCGTGATGGGAATAATAGTCAAGAAGAAATCACCAGCATGTACTTATAGCAATGGAAGATGAGGTAAACACTATTGAAAAATGTTCGTATGATGATTTATCTACTTCGTATGACGAAATTATTGAGAAATTTGAAAAAAAAAAAATTGCTCTAAATCACTCCATTCTTAAAAAGAATATTAACTATGACCTATATATTAACTAAATAAAATTTCTCCTTCAAAGAAAAAGTTGAAGACTTAAATAAAATTATTTATAAATTTACTCGAAGTAAGAAAAATTTTGATTTAATGTTTGGTGATCAAATGTGTGTTTTTTGATAAATGAAGAATTTGATATAAACCATCATTAAAACAAAAATCTTTAAAAAAATCTATTTGTCAAAGCTTCAAATTCTCCTTCTTCAAATACTACTTGACTACTTGTAGCTTTTGCAATAAAGATAGATATATTGCATATAATTGTCTATCAAAAAAAGAAGCTACACTTTGAAAGCAAGAATAAGTGGATTCGAGAATCCACTGAATCTAACTACCAATAACCCAAGCTTGTATGGGTACCAAAGATAAAAAATTGAATTATATTTGCATGAACCAAAGAAGATGAAGAGCAAATAGTTCTTGGATAGTGGATGTTCAAAATACATGATTGGGGATAGAATGTTACTATTTCAAAGTAAATGATGAAGGTCATGTCACATTCGGAGATAATGTAAAAGGAAAAATTATTGGAATTGAAAATATTGGTAATCATTCTTCTCCATCTATTGAAAACGTGTTTTTGGTAGATAACATCAAACATAATTTACTTAGTATTAGTCAATTATGTGATAAAGGTTATCATATTAAATTATATTTTTCTAAATGCCTTATTAAGAACGCTACATAGAAAGAGGTAATATTTATAGGGAGATATAGCAAAGATGTGTACATTATAAATATTGAATTTGAAAGTAATGAATTTGTTTGCGAGTTTAAAGGAGGATTCTTGGTTGTGGCATAAGAGATTAAATCATGTTAGCATGGATCTTCTTTAAAAAATCTTCAAAAATTATTTTGTCAAAGGTTTGCCAAATTTAAAGTTTGATAAAGATAAGATTTGTGATACTTGTCAATTTGGTAAACAAGTAACAAACGTCTTTAAACCCAAATTATATTATTCGAATACAAAACTTCTTCAACTACTCCATATAGATCTTTTTGGACCTTCTAAAACCGCTAGTTTGGGTGGAAGACATTATGTCTTCATCATTGTTGATGACTTCTCTACATTCATTTGGGTTCTTTTCCTAAACCTCAAAGATGAAACTTTAAATACTTTCAAACACTTTTGCAAAAAGGTTCAAAATGAAAAATGATACTTTATTACAACTATTAGAAGTGATCATGGTGGAGAGTTTGATAATCTTGCTTTTTATAATTTTTGCAATGAAAATGGATATGAACATAACTTCTCGGCTCCTAAAAATCCTCAACAAAATGATGTAGTATAAAGGAAGAATCACACATTATAAGAAATGACTAGAACCATGCTAAATGAAAATAGTTTACCAAAATATTTTTGGACTGAAGCCATCAACACCGCTTGCTATATTGTAAATAGAGTTTTAGTTAGTAGAAAGAAAACCAAAACACCATATTAGCTTTGGAAAAATAAGATTTCAAATATCAAATATTTTAAAGTTGTTTGGCTGTAAATGCTTTATTTTAAACACAAAAGAAAATTTGGAAAAATTTTATTCAAAATCTGATATTAGAATCTTTCTAGGCTACTCATCAACTAGCAAAACTTATAGAGTCTTTAACAAGAAAACCCTAGTCGCTGAAGAATCTATGCATGTTACTTTTAATGAAACAATCATCTTGATCGTGAGAAATGTATTACTAATGGAATAGGATTGGAAACCCTTCGAACAAATGGACATTCAAGGAACACATGGAAGAAGAAAACGTTCAACAAAGTGAAGTTGAATCTACCGAAGTGTCAAATGATCCCACTCTACCAAAAGAATGGAGGTTTGTTCCCTCTCACCCAAAAGAACTTATTATTTGTAATCCATCCAAGGTATTATTACTAGAGTTTCTACTAGGAATCACCTAGATAGTCGTGCTTTCATTTAACAAACTGAACCAAAGAATTTCAAAGAAGCGAAATTTGATGAGTTTTGGATTCTATCTATGCAAGAAGAACTAAATCAATTCGAAAGAAATAATGTTTGGGATTTAGTCTCTAGACCAAATGATCAAACCGTTATCGATACAAAATGGATTTTTAGAAATAAACAAGACAAAAATGGGATTATTGTGCGTAACAAGGTTAGATTAGTGGCCCAATGTTACAATCAAGAAAAAAGTATTGCTTTTGAGGAAACATTTGTACCAGTTTCTAGATTAGAATCTATTTGCATGCTTGTTATAAATGATTTACTCTTTATCAAATAGATGTCAAAAGTGCATTTCTAAATGGTTTCATTCAAGAAGAAGTGTTTGTTGAGCTACTGCCTAGCTTTAAAGATCACAATTATTTGGACTATGTTTTAAAACTTAGAAAAACTCTTCATGGTTTAAAACAATCTCCTAGGGCTTGGTATGAAAGATTGAGCAAATTTTTACTTACAAAAGGGTTTTCAATGGGGAAAACGGATGCTACTCTCTTTGTCAAAACTTAAAAAGAATGATATGATTATTATTCAAGTTTACGTTGATGATATTATATTTGGTGCAGCTAATATCAATCTTTGTGAAAAATTCTCAAAATGCATGAGTGTGGAATTTGGAATGAGTATGATGAGAGAACATAAATTCTTCATTGGTCTCCAGATTAACAAACTAGAGATGATATATTCATCAATCAAAATAAGTATATATTGGACATGTTCAAGAGGTTCGAAATGGATATGAACACTCACATGGGTATTTCCGTAAAATTGGATAATGATGATCTAGATACTTTCGTCGATGTCACAAAATAACGAGGTATGATTGGATCCATTCTTCACTTAATTGCCAACAGACCCGATATTATGTTTAGTGTGTGTTTATGTGCTAGATTTCAACCAAACCCTACAAAATCTCATCTTAGTGTCGTAAAACGAATTTTTAGATATCTTAGTGGCACTAGAATCTTAAGGCTTTGGTATCCAAAGGGCACTCATAATGATCTTTTTAGCTATTCGGATGCTGATTGGGCCGGTTGCACAATCTATCACAAAAGCACTTGCGAAACTTGTCATTTTCTAGGCTTTGCACTTGTGATGTGGTTTAGTAAGAAATAAAATTCCATTGCATTATCAATCTTCGAAGCCGAATACATCTCGACCGTGAGTTGTTGTGCCAACATGTTATTGATGAAGCAAACTCTTAGTGATTATCACCTATTATTTGATCATATACCTATCGTGTGTGATAACACTAGCGCCATAAATTTGTCTAAAAATCCCATCTTGCATTCTCGAACGAAACACATTGAAATTATACATCACTTCCTAAGAGAACATGCAGAAAATAAAAATATCGTGTTAGAATTTGTGAACACAGAAAATCAATTGAACAATATCTTCACTAAATCTCTTGCACTTGATCGATTAGCACATATTTGACGAGGTTTAGGCATCATTGATGAATCGGAAGTATTCAACTAAGTTATACTATATGCTCATACATGCTTTACTTCTATATGTGGCATTTTTATTTAGTTCAAAAAAGGGGTCGGACGAGTCAAACGGACATTTGGAAACATTGTCCGGTTTGACAGATAAAAATGTTTTGCCAATCCGGACGTCCAGTTCAACGCAGATGCAATTTCTAAATCGCGAATAGACCTATATCTTTCTTCATTTCTTCTTCATTTCTCTCAATTCTCATCTACACTCTTCATTCTTCCCACTCAAATAATCAATTATCCCTCAAAATCAAAAACCCATTTCCTCTACACTTCAAATCCCTCCAAAAATTCAAAACTTTCATTCACTACATTCCAAAAATTTCCTAAAAATTTCGAAATCCTATCTTTTATTCTTCTTTTTCTTCCCTAAAATTTTATACAATGTCTGAGTCCAAAAGAGCGGGTAAAAGACTCAAGAGTACTGTGCGACGATCTCTACCACCATCATTCGACAAAGAATTCGACATAGAACTCAAGGTGTAGACCAACCCGTTTGAAAAATTCCCCATTTTAATAGGTAAAAATGTTGACTCTGCTAATTTTACTATTGAATCACCCTAATTTCATATAGAAGAATATTTTGAAAACATGGGGGATGGGTGTCTATTACTACTTTAGAGAAACATGCCTATCCACGTTTTATGAAAGAATTTTAAACAAACATGGTTATTACCTCTCGTTCGGATGAGATTTCGTGTTTACTTAAAAATGCTAGTATCACCATCAACAAATCTCTCATCCGTGATATTCTCGAGTTTGAGACTATGATATTCAAGTTTTTTTCATAAAACTTATCCCACTTTAGAAGTGTGTGAACCTTCCGAGGCATGTCGTCAGGTTACTGGAAGAATTTTGAAAATATCATAAAACTTAGTGCAAACCAATTAACACTTCCATGTAAAGTTTTACAAAATATTATTACACGTGTCATTCTTCCTCGAACGGTTTATCTAGGCGAGGTAAACTATTTTGATCTTTTTATTCTCAATTCTTTTCTTGTCAGGCGGAGACAAAAATTTTCGACTATTGCATTAGGTCTCATGAAACTTGTGCACTCCACATGTCATGTTAAAGCTATACCTTACGGAATGTTTCCCATAGAAATTTTCAAACATTTTGACATTTTGCTAAATGATGAGACTTTTGTTAAACTTCTCCCTACCAACACAATCAACATCCAAACCCTTAAGTAGATGAAAATAGTAAAAGAACATGGTCAATGGGTAGCACACACAAAAGGGTTCAACCCCACCTACTTATGAAAATAGTAAAAGAATCGAGTTATACCGCAAGTTCCAAGTCCCCCTCATGATAATCTTGCCTATAGTGTTTTTCATTCTTCGGGCGAAGGCTTCACATTTACCGAAGATCACTACAATATTCTTAATAGCCGCATTGACTCTCTTACATCATTAGTTGACGGTCTTGGTGAAATACTTCAGTAGTTGCAAGTCCAATAGGTTGCCATCCAGCTCAACAAGATGCCATTCAGGTACAACAGACGAGAATGTAGGCTCAGTAGAATGTCATCTGCACTCACTTCTATGCCCATTTTCCTCCACCGTTGCATCCGGAGCCACAGTTATCATTTTTGATGCTGTATTTCTATATTTTGAATGTTTTTTTATGTCTTTATGAATTGACTGCACTAGTGCTTCGTCTAGTCTATTTTCTTTATGTTGTTGGTTTTGAACATCATTTTGATATTATCTATGGTTATTTCTTTATATTTAATGCTATGGTTATTTCTTGATCCATATTTTATCTTGTGCTTTTTGCTTGTGCCAAAAGGGGGAAATGGAGTGAGAGTGAGTTGATTATGTATGATCATACATGATTTGATAATAATATGCTTGGAGTACATGAAAAAAAGGGAAAGAGGGAAAATCATATATATACTTTGAATGTATAGTTATTAATTTGTAAAAGATAGGGAGCATACGAATTACATGATAAATTTATAAGGTATATTCATCTATCAATATGATATCAATTGTTCAATCATATCCTACAAATTTTCTTGTTTGTCATAATCAAAAAGGGAAAAATTGTTGACCTATGGTTGATCTTATGTTTTGATTATAACAAATAAATTGTTTTATCTTTAACAATTGTATTCAGGTCTTTATAGCTAGTATGACCAAATTGAACAATTGAAGACAAAATGATTGCTATCAAAAGACTTACAATTTACGATCAAAGAAAATCGAGATGGAAGCCATGTAATCACATCAAATCAATCGAAGCATTCATGATGAATCAAGTATTCATTGAAGATATTAGACTTAAATGTTTTGAATCCATATATAAAGGGAAAATGCTTTAATCCTTAGTAATGAATCACTAAAAGCTCAAAAGTTAAACTTTTATACACAAGATAAATTATTCATAAAAACACTCGCAAGAAAATTATTTTCAAAAAGATAAAAGTCTCCACTTGATTTTTAAATCTTTTACCAATATTACTTATTTTGAAAATTCAAGTGAAAATATCTTTCAGAAGCCTACACTTTTTAAAATAATCAAGAAAAGAAAATTTCAGAAGAATTTTGTCGTAGTGGACGTCCGGTTCGTCCAACGATCAAATGTTTAACCGTTCTGATTTCTGACGCACAACGACTTGTTTAGTCGATCGGTTCAATAGGCGAATATCTGGTTAGGTTGTCCAATTGATCAGAAATTTTAGAGTTTTGACTGTTATAAATATCGCTTCACTTTACATTCAATACAACACTTTTAAGAACATTTATGTGAGATGTTCTTGAGCAAAGCTACATTGATTTATCTTTCTCAAATCATTTACTTTGAAAAACTTTTGATTGAATTAAAGCGTTTTAAATCATTTTACTCATCAAAGTTTTCCTCACAAAATACTTGAGTTTCATTCATTGCTATTTGTTAAAATGTTAGTCTATTTCTCTTTTGATACTTAATTTGATCATATCATTTAGTAAGATAGAAGTTTCAAATTGTAAAACCACATTCCATTTAAGATTGTGGGTCGTGTTGAGGTTCCGTAAAACTCAACTTTGTATAAAGATCGGTGTTCCTTAATTGTAAGTCATCGAAAGTGTTGTGAAGGGCTAAATTGAACCATAAATCAATCAATATAGTGAAATGGCCTTGTTCGTGATAGAGAGCTTGGTAATGGAGGACATACATCATTGTTTTGGATCAAATCTCCATAATTATATCGTTTGCATCCCTTTTCATTTTTTACTTATTGCATTTACATTTGTGATTACTATTTGACTTTGTCTATTTGGTCCTTGCTTGTATTTGTATTAATTTTTCGAAAAAGTTTTAGACAATCTATTCAACCTCTCTTGGTTCGCCATTCTTGGGCTATCAGTATGGTTGAAAAGTTGTGGGTCCCATATATTATGTGGTAGACATTAATTATTAAATTTAACTTATTTTAAATCTTGATTTTAATCCTCGCCAAACAGGGACTATATATAGGAGTGGCAATAAGTCAAGCTAGACCGGCCCTTGCATCCACAAGTTCGGCTCATCTGAGCACGAGTCTAGATTGGATTGGCCTTCGAATATAATTATTATTATTTTTTTGTAATTTTGAAGAACCTCCTCATTTTTTTAGGTTTGGGATAACTACTTAATTTTCGAGTAGGTGGAGTTAAAATTGTATACGAATAACTTGTTACGCATACATTTTTTTAAAAGAATATTATTCAGAAAAATGAAAAAAATTATGAATATGGCGAAATTAAATACTATTTATTTGACTAGATACAATTTTCGGCATATTGAAAGAAAGAAGCGAAAAATGGCAAGATCAAGAGTTTAGGGCTTAGAGTGCAAATACTCAAAAGATGTGTCGAAACTCACGCTGAAGATTTGAGAATGCTAGTGGTCAAATGGATACAATTAAAGATCAAAAGGAGTGAAAACAAATCAATTTTCAACCGCAAAAAGATGTCCAAATTTTTAATTGGAGATTGAGACCCATTTTTGGCCTAGTAAACGTTCGAATTGAAACAAAGATATCTCTATCAAAGTTGTAGCCCTTTGGGTTATCTTTCCAAACCATTTTAAATCGCCTTAATCGGATATTGAGAGAAGAAATTATGACAAAATTATTGAAGTAGACGTAGAGGTTGGATAGGACTGATTATTTGTGTTGCCGCCATAGCGCCTAGGCTCTGCCCCACCTATTGCAGCACCTATACGCTGCTTCCTAGCGCTGCACTGCACAAGAAAGATTTTGTTATTGGGCCGCGAGAAGCCCAGAAAAATACTCCAATTTGGCCAAGAACGTGTAGGGAACTATAAATAGACCAAAAAAGGCACGAATTAGAGGTTCCACACATTGAAAAAAGAGAGATACAATAAGAGATCGAATAGTTAAATCAAGAGAATAAACTCACCACGGGATTCAAGTTTAAAGTAAAGATTGGAAGAAGAAGAAGAAGACCAATGTGCAAGAATTGATTCTTTTCCATATCTTTATTCAATTAATTCGGTGATGTACTCAAAGATGTTTATTTATTTATCCTTTTACATTATGTTTAACTAAACTCTAAATTAGGGCAAACAATGTATTGATTTTGTGATCATTGATTCGTTAATTCAAAGATTTCTGTGATTTATTCTTTTATGTGTTGCTTTTGTTATGAGATTAATTCTTTGAATTATGTGGCCAATAATTTGATGATTACTTGAGTTTCTTACGAATCGAGAGATGAGTTTGAGTTTTAGAACGTATAATAAAATTCGGTAAAGTAGTATAACGTGTAAAGATACCTATACTAATTATGGCAGTCGTAATATGAATTTTTAGAACTATATTTCGTTTAACTAAGGGTAATTCGCATAGAGATATGAAATTGAATTAGTTAAATATGTTCAATGAGAACTGGAAATGGGTAAATTGAATACCATAGAAGAATTTGATCGAACACTACATTATGTTATAATCTTGAATTAAGAATTGAGGTGATCATTAGATAAAATTGTTTTGCCCTAATATTCATTACGTATTCAAATCTTTTATCAATCACTATTGGAAATTTTCTCGTACTTTCCATTAGTTTAAAGCAGTTATTTCATAGAAAAAAATATTCACAACTATTACCATTATTTGTTTGTCTTTTTATCAAATAGGAGTTCGTAAAAGTAGATTAAGTCTGGAGTATAGTTCTCGTGGGAACGATAATTTGGATTCAAATGTCCACTATATTACTTGTTATAATATCGTACACTTGCGATATAAAATAAATGCAATAGAGACGATGGAAGTTGACCACATGCACTAAAAAAAGACTTCGATTCTTCAGTGTTAATTGGAGGTGTTTGTAGATCACATGCGATGACAGAAATAACGGGATATATTAGTTCGTGACATCTCCAAAAATAAGTAAATCTAGGCCCATTGTATTAGGTAGATCTATGGTTCTAAACATTTGATGACTAAATTATTTTTGTAATTCTGTTGGCATTCCACCTGGAGCTACGTTAGATTTGCTTTGATTATGTGAAGAAGAAACAGTAGAGGAACCTATATTAAGCCTTCATCCCTAATATCAAATTTCGATAACACTGCCTCTTGTTGATCAAAATTAGTGGTAGAGGAAGGAGCAGAGGAGCTCGATTAACATTTGCGCCCAATCTTAGTGCGTACAATTCTTACATTTCAGTAAAAGTGTTATCAAAACTAGAATACGTGATTGCAACATCAAAATTTAAAGCATTTGTAATTTTTCTTATAATATGTTTTGTACCAGGGTTCATTAACAAGTTAAAGGAAATAACATAGGTAAGTTTTTTCAATATTTCTATATTTTAATTCCATTGAATATAATATATTAGTAAAATCATAGTCATTTCTATATTTATTTAAAGTTACTACAATAAGAAAAAGTTGTTCAAGAACTTTAGGACTAGTATGATAGTTTACACCGGAATATATTTGTAGAATCATAGAAAACTGTCAAACATTTTTTTTTTTTTAATTTTAAAAGCCATTTTTCAATAAGAATATATCAAAATAGAGTTATACTCAATTCAATAATCAATGCTTCATAGCTTTCACAAGATTTGAGTAATATTTAAATTGAGTTCCATCTATAATTTACGTTGGTCATAATTTTTTTGGTTATCATAGAATATTGAGCACAATATTCTTTGAGAGCTTGTTTTTTACTAGGTGATATGGTAATATATATTAACGCATCTCTAATTCTACCAATTTGTTTGCTAATAATTTTTTTATCCAATCTTGCACAATTAAATTAAATATATTACATGCACGACGAATATGAAATATAAATCCTTCCACATTTGGATTAAGAACCCTACATAGTTTATCAATTATAGGTTTATTAACACTTACATTATCCAATTTAAAAACCTACGAATTTTAGATTCAGAATTATATTCTTTTATAATTGTCATAATAGCATTAAATAATTATTATCATTGTGATGGAATTCAGTTATTTTATAAGCAATTATTTTTTTATGAATTGCCTAAAGTAGATCATAGACCCCTTTATCAGCATTCAATTAACGATTGTTGCTATTTTTGTTTTAACGGTATCATATATCTCTTATTCTCAATTAATATCATTAGATCTCAACTTATTTATACCAGACAATTTCTTGTTCTACCAAGGTATACACTACATGATCTCTTTCTTGATGCCCCAAATGATGACACCCTAGTACGAATGCACACATCTGTTAACCATTTATGATCGACTCGGTCTCTTCTTTAGTCACAACTGTATGTTTGATGAGTGATATTTCACTCATGATATCAATGTCATTAAACTTGTTATTTGGTTAATTCTTATGAGTTGTTGATGTTTTAATACGTGATTTTGATGTTGTGATGTAGGTTGATGATATTGAAGAAAGTAATCTAAAGTTAACAAAAATTGGAGAAATGAGCTAAATTATAAGAGATCCAAAGTTTGGGGACTAAAGTACAAATATTCAAAAGTTGTGCCAAATCTCATGATGAATATTTGAGAATGTTATTGGTCAATTGGATGAAGAAAGATGTCAAAAGAAATATAACCAAAGAGTGATCACACATCAAATTCCAACCGAAAAAGTTTTGCTCCGAATTTTTAGTCTCATATTGAGACTCCCTTTTGATATAGTAAACGATTGAATTGAGGATGATGTATGAAGCAAAGTTGTAGCCCTTTGAGTTATCTTTCCAACACATCTTGAATCATCTCAATTGGATATCGGGAGAAAAGTTATGATAAAAACACTGAAGGACGTGCAGTGTAGTTGTTTCTCACCCGAAGGCACAGACGCCCCCGCGCCATTATGAAGTCCCAAAGTATTTATCAACTGAGAAGATAGGCGCCCTTGTGCCCAAAAGAGGCGCCCCGCGCAGCGACAACACCAGTTGCCAAATAAGCCCTAAAACTGACGAGTTAAAAGGGGAGACTATAAATAGGCTAGTGAGGTTCGAAAAAAGACTTTTGGGAGACGAAAAACAGTAGCCACATCAAGAAGAAAACCCTTGGAGATTGAGGAATCCACAAATCAAAGAATTCTTCTTATTCTCTATTAATCTTCTCTATTTTATCAATGTTTTAAGAACATGAATTGTATTTTCTTTTATATTTTCATGGAGTAATTTATTTTTCTAGAGATACAATGTAGCCAACACTAGAGATTATGCTTTAATCATTTAATTATCTATTTAAAGGGTTATTCAATTAGTTTATTTGTGTTTATCTATTTTTAATGCTTTCGAATGCTTGATCACCATTTGAATGATATGAAATTTGGGATTTATTATCGAGAGAAGGAATTCTAGATACTGACCATTGATAAACACAACATAGAAAATTATAGAGTTTGACAGGCCTATGAAATCCTTTGTAGTCATTAAGAGAACCAAAGATCTAAATATACCTTATCATCTTAATTTTAGATAGAGACTCAAAATTAGGGTTTTAAGAGTAATTCTTAATTCACCATCGAGAGAGGGGATTAAGATAATATCGGGATCTTGACTAATAAACCATAAGAATAAATTAAGGAATAATTAGATGATTGAATCATAATTGATAGTTAGGTGAAAATGGATCTCTAGAGTTTAATCTCATTGATATTAATCTTGTGTAATTGCATTATTAATTTATTAAATTAGTTTAGTTAGTTATTTCACTCAATTACTTTAGTTTTCTAGATAAAATTAAGGTTATTTAATTACTGGAATTATTAGGATTTGATTTCAATCCTGTGGAAAACGATCCTCTATTCTCACTATATTAAAACTTGACACCATACACTTGCTGTTGGAAAATTCACGTATCTTTTTTAATAAAATAATTAATCATTCGATAACATATGGAACAATTGAAAACTCCATTCATGTATCACAATATCATTTCTAAGGATAATATTGATACATACTAACAAGATTCATGACATGGCAAATGTTAGGGTACATATACATCATGATGTATAATAATATACTTATCTAAACCGTTAAATGAGATTAATTGTAATAAATTTTTATGAATTATGAATTAATTATATTTTAATTTTATTTTGTAGAACTTGAGGAAAATTGTTGGAATTGGAAGAAATGAATGAAAAAGAACAAAAATGAAAGAAATCTAAAGTTCGGGGACCAAAGTACAAACATTCAAGAGTTGATTTGGACCATATAATGATGATTGAATATCATAGATAACAATTGGATGCAATTAGAAGTCAAAGAAGTGAAATATAGTTAAAATATAATCACTAATCAATTTTTAGTTGAAAAAGTTACGCTCAAGATTTTCAGCCTCAAACCAAGACTCATTTTTCGAGTAGCAAAAATTTGAATTGGAAATTTCCTACCTCTAGAATAATCGTATCCCTTTGAGTTATCTTTCCAACGCACTTTAAATCACTTTAACCAGATCTCAAGAGAGAAAGTTATGACCAAAATACCAAAGACTTCTCATGGACAAAGCGACGCGAACTGAAGACCTTGTTTCCACCAACCCCGAGAGCTAGAACGTTGTGCAGTGCACGCATAACTCAGATGCTTGCACGCGCGCAGTTTGACTTAATATTTGGACTCTCATAGATTTAAAACTTGGTCAAAACCTTGGAAAACTCTCTCTTTCTCTAGCCTCTGGATACACAATATTATTATAAAACTCATCAAGAACAAAATGTCAATTCACTGCTTTTGAGAGAGAAGATCAAACCTAGCTATGTCAACGAG
Organism: Fraxinus excelsior; assembly: GCA_019097785.1. Classification (NCBI taxonomy): domain Eukaryota; kingdom Viridiplantae; phylum Streptophyta; class Magnoliopsida; order Lamiales; family Oleaceae; genus Fraxinus; species Fraxinus excelsior. The sequence continues at coordinate 12,035,750 of CM032643.1, forward strand.
CCAAGCCCGAGCTAAAAAAAAAGCTCGGGTTCGGCTCAAGCTTTTTTAGGCCAAGCTTTTTTTTTTGCCCGAGTCGAGCCGAGCAAAGCCCGGCCAAAAAAAAAAGAGGTTCGACCCGAGTTTTTGGTTATAATGTACAATGACAATATCTCACTTTATATTTAGACCAAGATTTTTCTTATTTATGGAGTATAGTTATCCACATTAAAATTAGAGAGAGCTCCAAAAATATGGCAGGAAGTGCCATATTTGGTTGGAAATATGAAATTAAAAGTCATTAGACCAATTCAATATACAAGATATTTATAAGTTGTTCCAATTGCAACCAAATGTATGTAACCTTTGAGCCACGGAATTATGCTAACTATTCGTTTTAAGCTTTGACCAAGTATGAGATTATAGCCATAAATTACAGCTAAATGCATAACTCAAAACTTGGATAATACAGGAAGTAGACTGAGTTAATTGGGTTTTATAAGAAATCTCATACATCGAACTATATACTTTTTGTTTCTATTCAAATGGAAATAATATAGATATTGACATTAATCAAATTTTGTACCTGTCGGGATTTCAATGTAGCTTCACTACCCATTTCATCTAAAATAAACATATATGAAATCTTCAACAACATATCGATATTAAACTTACTAACACAGATATATAGCACATCATATTTAACCCTCACGAAGACAACAATTATTACAAGTTATTAGTCAACAGTCGATTAATCTAGGATCTATGAAATTCAATTAAATTTTAGATTACTCTGCAACAAGGCTTTGTTAGCTCAAGTTAAATCATCGTCTCTTCTTAAACATTTGAGAAAAATAATTGTTAGGGATCCTTGTTCACTTTTATCAGATAGGGAATGAAAAATATAGAACCAATACTTTCTTAGCCCCTAACTTTAAGTGACATAATGTAATAGTGATCCTCAAATCACTATCACAAAGATGAAAACGGTGTTCATAGAGTCCAAATTACATTTTAAATTAATCTAATCAGTTTCCTAGATTCTAATATGCTTGCACCTTCGATCCATTGCCATGCTAAATCCAAAATAGAGTATTAGCTCCAGTTTCAAACATCTCCATCACATTCTAATACTAATGAGAATTCCTCCACCATTCATACAAAAAAAAAAAATTCCAATTAAGATTTGGTGTATTAGGAGTCGATCAAAATTCGCAATTAATCCAATTTCACCGAATTTTTCACAATGTTTCCCTGCTAATACATTCTATAAGATTACTTCTTTTGTCATTATTATTTATTTTTCTAGGACAAGTTTTTGCTATATATATATATATATATATTACAAGTATACGAAATATTATCATCTACACACAAATCACGGAACACGACTTTAGATTGTTAGAAAAAATGGGTGATTTGTGTGTAGATATTTATCAATTAACATAATTAATTAAATAATATAAACATAACATTAATAAATATAATTCAACTATAATTATAAATATAAGAATTATAGATAACATGAGCATAAAATATAAGTAGATAGAGTTAGAAATGCAAGCCTTTGGGAGTCACGTCAAGGATGCTGTCCTAAAGTTTTGTTGCCTTCCCTTCGTGCGGGTTCTTTCGGCACTACACGGCTCCAAGATAAAATCCATGTGGCTCACAGTCGATTCTTCTTCTATGAGCACGACTATAGGGAGATAAAGAATGAGCATTTTCCGAGTTGCCAAAAATATAAAAATATATATAGTATGAAAACAATGGGAGTATTTTGGTTATATTCTAGTTTTCATCTCAAGTTCTATCTCATTCATGTTATGAAAATCAATCCCTTTTATATGTAAAGTTTCAACCACCACATTAAACCACTCAAATATAACTTACATTTTAATTTTAAGATTTTTAATATAATATTAAACCTGAAAATTAAAAACTAAACCGAATATAAAAAACATTTAATTTTATGTTACAACAGTACCTCCCATTTTACTTCCAAGAGATCTTTTGTGCAAGATCCTTCCATGATTGACTGATGTGACGTTTCTACAGCAGGTACCTAAAAGGTCAAATTGTCAATATATATATTTCAGATGTTAAACCTTGACTATATGATGGCCACTTTTTAGAGAATATTAATTGTCAATCAGCCTGTGATTGATAGAGTGACATTTAAGAGAAAACACTTCGACCATCAGGGTGAGGCCACGTGTCTCTTGATTCAACGGTGGTAATTCCTCATCTTCTACTATAAAAGCTCACACTTAGTCCTGTGTGGGCTCCATTTTAGAAAAAAAATATTATTTTTCTTATTTTCAACCACACATTCACCAATAAAATAATACTACGTATAAATTCAGAATTTTTCTTATTTTGTTAACAACACATTCTCTAAAAAATTATTATTCCAAAATATATATTCCCCAAAGGGTGTTACATTCAATATATAGCCCTCGAAGCATTTAAAGCCACATAATATTAGCATATAGCCAGGGTCGTAACTGTGTTTTGCGGGGCCTGAGGCGAAATTCAAAATTTCGGCCCCTACGTCAGACAATCCTGATATACATTGAGTTCGTGTAGCATCCGAACATCCATGGGTGGATATGTGGGCTAGTATCTACAGCTAATTTATCATAGACACATTTTATTCTTCAGAAAATACTGTGATGAGAAGGAAAATATCGAAGCTTGAAAGCACTACAAAGTAATGAAAGATGGCCACCTACCATGTCGTTAAGACATGGACGCTCATCTCGATTCCTGATGGTAGTTTTGTCCGAGCTTGGGATGATTGCTTGAATGATTTGTTAATCTCTTTTGACAATTCGACGTCCTGAAGTATTGTGTTTTCCAACATCATTAAGCAAATGATTACACACTCTTACTAGCGGAATGATATACAGAATGAAAGCCTGCTGCAAGTGAAACATTGTACTCCTACAATAATCATGCCAAATTTGAAAAAGTTGGAGTCAAGTTAAACAATCAATTCTCATGACCAAGAAGCCCCCTACACTAGAGAGTAGGATAAATCACCGTAATAGATATAATCTCATGACAATGAACAAGAGGTACACCTGAAGCTTGGTGTGATTTGAAGCAATATGGACATTTGTTGGTGGAGTAAATAACTAAATACAAAACAAATTACATGCTTCATATGCTCAGCCAGAATAAAGAATACACACCTTGAACATTCCTTCAAGTTTATTTGTAAATTGGCTGGCCACACTCGGTTTTCAATTGTCATACCCATATGAATAATGTTGAGTGAGAATAGATGCAAATTTTTTCGTAGAGAAAGACTTCAAAAAGGCCAAAGGCACTTACCTTAGTAATCATGGACTTCTCTGCATCAATAGAGACGTTTTTCCTGCCACACGAGCTCAAACCCAGAACACAAGGTCACTTAGAATTGCACACCTAATTAAACCACACCAGAACATTAACTATACTTATTCAATTTACAAACCAAAATTGAACAAAACAATTAACATGAGCAAATGTAGATTTACAAAATCCAAGATCAAATTCACACTTAATCAAAACCATCTCCATACTCAAATTCTCAATCACAATAAAACCATATGCATGTGCATTTCCATCAAACAATCTAAATTCCTCATAGAACCATATGCATTAAGAAACCCAATTAATGAGAAACGCCAAGCATAATGTGAAGTAAATTTTTTCAGGTAATCCGAATTTTAATGCCAAGGAACAACAAATAATATCAAACCAATTAATGGGAAATGCCAACAACGCATGAATACACTAAGTATCAGCAAGTGAAACCAATTGATTTCAAGAAACTCAACAAAACTCTCTCAAATAGAGTATCCAGAGAAAAAGCCAAAGAATAAAAACCCATAAAATTTAATTAGAAGTAAATACAAAATCCAATCGGAGTACATTTATCATGCCTATATTCAATAGCTGGGCCAGCAACATTTAAACCGCCTCTACTCAATTCTTGATGCTTCTCCGTAGCCGAGAAAACAATGGTACTAAATTTCTTGAAACTTTTTCTATTTGACAAGTCCAAAAACTTGGATTTCCTGCAATTGATGTGAAAAGAAAATACATGAACTTGAACTGGAATTGGTCTCAAGCATTTGTAGCAGTAGTGAGTGTTATTGTAGAATTTGGTCAGTAGATTAAGGCACTTGTGCTTCCCATATTGGTCTCTCTGTATGGTCGGGACTCCCTTCCCATTTCCACTACGGGAACAATACACAAAACTTACATATAAGAATTACTTTTCAAAACTAACAAATTTGTCTAATTATTTCAAAAATTAGGTGGTAAATAGATTTTTTAAATATTAAATTATAATATAATATATATTAATTATTTATACTCATGACACCTCACCCACCTCATTATCCCACTACACCACATTCCTTCCATCTCTCATACAATTCCGGCACCGCTCCGGTTACGGTCCGACATCGCTCCGGCGATGGTTCGACGACTCTCCGGCCAGCTCCGATGACTTTTCGGCGAACATTCCGGCAGTCGCTCCGACGACTTAAAATTTGAGAAAATTAAAAATTGGAAATCACACCCCCACCCCCATGGATCCACCAACCACCACCCCACCCCTGCCTCCACCTCCTAAAAAAATTACAAGAAAAATTTCAAGTCACTTTATATAATCAAGCCCCTGACACATGCCATCAGTGACAGTACACGCATATTTGGTCACAAATGATCACCACAAACAAATCCGCTTACACCTAGAACCATGACAACAATCTTACTCATTTGACTGGCCCCTGAATCTATATCAATGCCATTAATACACAAATCACAAGTGTATTTAATATTCTTAACTTTTACAGAAACTAGATGCCGCCGTAGTTGCATTTCTGTGTTCATAAATGTATCAATCTTACTCATTTTTTTAATTAGCTGTTAAACTGAACAAAACATCCAACTTCAGACCTTTAGGAAATAGACATTACAAATCACACTGTTTTTTATCACTTCAGTGAATAAATCACCAACAATCGCCTCAATTATGACCACAAACCTGCCGACCATAAGAAGCGTATAGTCATTGGCGAAATCGATTAAAAGAGCTCCGGCGAAGAAGCCAAAGTATCAATGTTCAAATTATACATTAATTACAACAACAACGAAAATGCAAATTCAAATTATACATGATTTTCAATTCAACAATATTAGAAATGATTTCTGGGCAATGTTCATTTCCAATTGAGGATAGACCAACTGAGCCACAAACCCACAGGAACGGCAGCAGCGACACACCCACACACCCAAGCATAGACCCGCACACCAACACCACGGCGCCGCACATACCCAACCGCTGTCCGCCGTACCGAAGACCACCACACCACTCAATTAAAAAAAATAAAGGACAGAAACGGATGGATCTGCGATACCTTAAGAAATACCTGACTGGATCTTCGAGCGCCACCATCCCACTGTCCACCACTTCGAGTGGCGAGGGAAAAGGTAGAAGATAGCGACGAAGAGGAGATAAACATGTTGAGGCGAGAGAGAGAGAGAGAGAGAGAGAGAAAAACGGATCTGCGAAACCCTAGGGAAAAATCTGACTGGATCTTCGTGCGCCACCGTCTGCTGCTTCGAGTGCCAGCGTCACCGGCCAGGGAAGAGGTAGAAGACGTTGAGGGCGGAGAGAGAGAGAGAGAAAACTGTGAGGGGGTGAGGGTAGAGAGAGAGAGAAACGGTGAGAAATGAAAAATGATTAAATTGAATTTGTAAATAATTATTAATATTAAATTCTTTTAATTATAACCTGATTTTTGAAAAGTAAAACTTGTTATAGGATTTATGAAAATGGTAATTTAAAAGTAGGGATGACTGTAATTTCCTCTTCCACTATTGTTTCTTGAATTTCTTCCGTCTCGACTCGGGACTCGTCTCTCAAGTGGAGGTAAGTGAAGGATCGGACTGAAGGCTGAACCAGATAAGGACTTAGGTTTAGGTTTGCAAAAAAAAAAAAAAAAAAGGGGGGGCCCTAAAAAAATGGGCCCCTAAAAATCTATGGCCTCTTGGGCCTAGCATATCTAACCAGTAAGGCAAAAGATAACAAAAGCTTGGGCTTATTTTGCAAACATGAAAGTATTCCATGTGTTCAGCTACAAAACAATCCGAATATTTAACGTTGCACAATGCTTTAAGCTCATTGTTGCCATGTTATCTGATTTTCATTTCCCCCATTCTATATACTTCCATATTCTCACACCACAAGATCCATATTTTCTCTATTCAAAGGGAGAAACAAATAACGAGGTTAGGCGGAGGCTGATTCTTGGAATAAAGGTAATATTTTTAGCAAAACAAAAATGCTTCATATATTCCATTTTTCTGTTTTAGTGTAGTTTAGAGACTTTACTTATCTTTAAGGCTTCATATCTTGAACCTTGAAAAGAGACCATCGTTGCCGAGTTTCTGACTTATTAATTTACAAATTTTCTAATTTTTTGCCTATTGTTGAATGCACGACCTAATTCTTCTACTGGAGGTAAATTGAAGTTGGTATTTTTCCTTGTTCCCATTCCAATAATATGATTTCTTTAAGGTTCTCAAATCCACATCCCCAAGTTATGGAAATTTTGACCAAAAATTTAACCATGGTCATTGCTGGTTTTGAGAAGATATTGGGCATAATTAATAAAATATAATCTTTGGTAGTTTGGGATGCTGATTTCAGTTTATTGACTGGTTTTCACATAAATTGAATGGGAAGGAGTCTAAGTCTGAGCCCAATACTTCGAAGGGAGTTAGAGAATCTCAACACGGATGCTGACAGTAGGTCAGCTATGAAAACGTTGAAATCATTTGTGAAAGACCTGGATTCCAAAGCAATACATCTGTTTCTTGCTCAGGTTTCTGAAACCAAAGAAAATGGGGCATTGTCGGGAGAGTATACAATTTCACTTTATGAAGTTCTTGCTCGTGTCCATGGACCCAATATAGTCCCTCAAATAGATAACATCATGACTACCATTATCAAGACCCCGTCCTCGAGTGCAGGATCTTTTGCTCTTCACCAGGCTTGCTCAAAGGTTGTTCCAGCTATTGCAAGGTATGCAATGGACCCAACAACAGCAAATGACAAGAAGAGATATATTATCCACTCTCTCTGTAAACGCCTTTCTAATTCTCTTTTGGGTAGCCAAGAGAATCTATCGTCTGGAGCTGCTCTTTGCTTACAGGCGCTTGTGGAATCTGATAATTGGCGATTTGCTTCAAATGAGATGGTGAATGAGGTCTATCAGAGAGTACCTGTGGCTTTGGAGAAACATAGACAGACCAATTCACATATGGCCTTAGTTATGGCTTTGGTTAATCACAATAGCTTGAGTGTTGAAGCTTATTCAAGACTGTTGATAATGTCTGCATTGCAAATCCTGAATTCTGGTTTTATGGAGGCAAATACTCAAAAACAGTTCTCAGACGCCAAGAGTATATTCTCTGAATTGGATTTGATAATTAAGGAGATGGAGAAATGCTAGTCTGATTGAATGCCCTTTATAACTGGGGCTGCTTTTGAAGCACCGCAAACTGCAAAGAGACTGTGTGTTGAGAAAGGTTCAAAGCTTGAGAGGGATGTGGGTTCAATCACTGGCTCAAACTCTGAAAGGAGAGAGAACATCAGGAGGAATGTGGGTGGTTCTGGAGAACAACCGCCTCTCACTGGATCACCTGAGTCACAGACTGTTGATTCTGCTTTTGGATATGATTATTTATGCAATCACCCATTTCAATGAATCAGGTCCCTCAACTCGGGTCCTATGATCGTAGGAGTGTGAACCGTAAACTTTGGCGAAGGCATGAGAATGGCGGCTTAGATGTATCTCTAAATGATGGAATGATTTCAGAGATATCCAGGAAGTCCCACCATAAACTTTGGGCGCAGTGAATTTTCTGAAAATTTTGCAGGGTTCATGCAAGGAAGTGTGGAAAATGGAATTGTCAGAAGCTCTAATCCCAGTCCTCATGTGAGTTTTGACTTTCAATAGCTATTAATACTTGTTTGAATTAGATTTTATGGAGAGCCATAATTTGCTATAACATGTGGGAAAGAAAGAGCATAGTGTATCTGTGTATGAAAGCAAATTTAGCTAAAATTCAAAGAAAATTTATTTAAGGCTCCAGTGCACCATTTGTTTGAATGTTGAACAGTATGGCCTGCATCTACCTTCCAGAAGTTATACATTTATTTAGCAAACGTGAAAATTTGCTTGAATGCATATTCTCTAGCATTTAGAATTAGATTTTTAGATGGAAACTTTAGAATATTCTAATCGTTTGACTAAATTCCTCCTTATAATGCAAATATCAATTTGTTTTGTGTTTCAGAAGACACGGTCTCCCATTAATATCGAGGGTGTAAAAATCTTCACTGCTCCAAGAAAGCTCATTCGTTCACTTCAGGATCCAGATGGTAAGATCTCAGACTTCTCCGAGAGACAAACTAGAAGGTTCGGAAGTCCATTCTCAAGTAAATTTGAGTGGACTCCTACATCAAAGCATGAACAAAATGGCCTTGCTCAGGGCATGAACTGTAACATCGAAAGAGGTGAAAACTTCTCTTCCGGAGGGGAACAGTTTCATGGTAAATCAGAATCAGTATCCTCTACAGGAGACGTGCTTCATTCACAAGTGTCCCCAGAGGTAGTTTGTGGCAATCAAACAGAATCTCAGAGTGCCAATATTCAAAAAGGCCATAGAAAACTCTGTTACGAAATAGTAATTTTATTTTTGCTGGGGTTTGATAATCAGAACTATAGCTATGTCCTTGTTCCCACCTATCCTGTCTTGCTTAAATTAGTGATTCGATCAATTTCAAAAACCTTGGATGATAGCTTGAGATGCTACACACAGGATTTATGTACTTTTAGCAACCAGAAGTGTTTAAGTAAAGCTATTTCATCTGATACTTCAGGAGTCCTGCTTTTTTCTCTCTACTGGCCAATTTCAGTAGATGCTGCATACGTAAGAAAGCTAAAATTCAAGATATTTACTTCGTGAGTCAATCTTGCATCTAGCTTATCTATAATTGTTTTTTATTGTTTGTTCCAAGGTGGATACTTGTTTTCTTGACATACACCTGTTTTATTAATGAAGACTCAGAAGGTAGAACTGAATCAATGATTGGAAACATTTTGCATCAAAACAATCTAAATGGAGTTCTATCTTGCTGGGTGTGATGGATTTAGAATCAACTTTAATGACAACAAAATCCTCCACTGATCAAGGGCCACCAAGTTAGGAGCTTTAGCCTATAATTTGTCGTCTTAGAACTCCAGCTGTGAATTAATGTTGAGCACTGTATTGGAGATTATTAGATTTAATCCTACAGTTGAATATCTTATGAAAGATTGTGCATAATTTAATATTTCAAGGTCTTTAGAATAAGTGGGTGGGAGCTTAAATGAGAGAATACATGTTACATCTGCACAGTTTGAAAGAATTTGCTTTCTCTGTTCAAAAAGTATTTGGCCATGCAGAAGATTCTCCGTTTGCATTTCAGAAATTGGGGTTGTGTATATGCTGTCCTCCTCTCCATTCGCTTTGCGAGTTTAAGCTTATGGGTTGTAGCAGGGCGGCTTGACCTAGGCATATATAAGAATATTTGCTGTACCATTTGTGTCTTGATCCAGGACTGAACATGTAAAGTTCATTGAACCCATCTCTTCTCATTACCACTGAGTTTCTTCTACCCTGTTCTTTCAAAGGGGACACGACGTTAAAGATAGAAAATGGTTCTTTATAGATTGTTACATGTAGGTATAATGTTGATCGTTGTTATATTCAAATATAGGAGGGCAGGATGTCAAATCTCCATGTTACCCATCTTCCTTTTTGGGGTTCAGACAGTAAATCAATAAGAACGGGCAAAATGCGATGCCCCAAGATACGAAAAGAAATAAGACAGTAAGTCAGCAGAGAGAGAATTAAAAGAAAATAGGTTAAAATTTGCTTACCCGATCAATGACCGTGAATTTTCGAGGTGCACTGGTATAAATCCTGCTCATTTCGTCTGTCAAATGCTTGTAGTTGTCTTTTTCCTCACCCTTCCACTCTTCTACGTTTCTCGTCGTGCTTTTCAAGTCATCATCAGTGTTCTGTTTGAAAATAAGTTTGTTGAGTGCAGTATGGCCCCAGAATTTCTGGGAAACCTGATCGTTTCTCTTGCCAAAGTCGGGAGGAATAATGCCAAAATTTGCCAAAACTGGGGGCCTGCTAAAAAATTCTGATCCCCCTAGTCCCACTGCATAAGTTGCTTCTGGGGTGCTTACTGTCAGATGGCTTATGAGTGAACCCATTAGGCGTAGGGCTGAAGTGCTGGCATTTGAGACTAGAATCTCCGAGATTAAAACATTTCGTTGCAGATTTATGACATGTCTTACCACAACACTGCCCTCGGGATTTCTGCTAATCAATTCTACCTGCATTTCTCAATAAATGCATTTTCATTAATCTTATCTAATTTGATCTACATCAAATGTATCCATTGGCTCTCTTACTATATCTAAACTTTTGCTAATAAAACAAGTTAACAAACCTGAATTGATTCTTGAGGAGTTCCTTTAACTTGATGAAGGGCCCAAATATTTGGACACCATGAACCTCTATCGTTCTGGCAGTTGAAGGCTAGTGATATTCCTCCCAGAATGTCAGCACTACCATTGTCCCCCTCTGAGACTGTTGTGTGCAGCAACTCCACTATGCCTCCGTGCCACATTGGAACCTTGAATGAAGTGATTAAACCACTTGGCAGCATCACATTGGCCACGCTTCCATTCTCGAGCGCCATCTTAATGACACAACTATCGCTAATACCAGAAAAAGTGACTCCGTCAATTCCGAATTCACTTGCCAAGCAATCCACATCTATAGGTGGAAATGAGAACGAAGCAACTGCTTGCAATGCCAAATCTCTTTTTCTAGTGAATTTCTGCCTTTTAGCCGAGACAAGATAAGGGCGTAAAAAAATGTCTTTGGTTACCAGTTTTATGGTAGAAAGAGAGATGGATGTTGGAGAGGGGAAACAAGTGTAGACAATGTTCATCATCCACTTCCACTGTGAATTACTCTTTTACCAGTCCTGTCCAGCACCCGTTGATACTATGCAAAGAGAACTGTAAATGGACAAAATCGAGGGAACTGGATATGTCCTTCTATCTTCACTGCTCAGCTCTACTTGATAATAATTGAATTGGTTGGTTCTGATTCAAACTTGAAAGATATTTTGGAGTATATTTATCTCTGTTGTTGTCCTCTAGCTTCGCAAGTTTTAAGAACATTTTGAATTAGTCCGTCTCTCTACCTCCTTGAAAGAACTTATCCCATGCTGTAAGGTAGGGAATGTGAAATTAAGCAATAGCAATACACAATGATCAGCCTTTAATCTCGTTGGATCGAAATAACTCTAACATTAAACATTCAAAATGACCTTTTAAGAATAAAAACTCAAGGAAAGAAAAATGTTTTCTTAAATTATAAATTTTAATGTATTTCTTCCTGATGTGCACAAAAGAAATGGCCGATCCCTAGCCTTCACATATAGCTCGAGCTGTCATACACCCAAAATTCCTCACAATAGTGGTTGGGTCTGCCCTATTGGTTGGGTCTCGGTACGGTCATGCCTAATATTGGTGATACTACTCTTCAAGCTCTTATCTCATGCCTTTTAGAAGTTTTAGTGCTCCCACAACTCAAATTATCTACATTCATCATTATCCAAATATTCAACATCTTACAGTCCAAGTCAAACTCCTAGAGGTATTTCTAGTATAACTCAATCACTTTATGTGATAAGGATAGGGATTCGAGGTGGTTGAACCCTTAAAGGATCCAGCCACTAAACTCTATAAATACACAATTAAGGTTCATTATTCGGTTATGCTTTTACATAATTTTCAGTTCACAGTCATACGCATAAATTCTCTCACTAACTTAAACATCGGAGAGGCGATGAGAACACACGTCGACGCCCTTGTTTCAGAGATCGGAGATTTAATTCCACCTATTTACAATCATCAAGAGGATTCTATTCGTGCTCATTCCTTATCCTTAAGTTCGAGATTATTAAGGTGTGAATTTTGGTAGAATCACTAGCGCCATCTTTGGGAACGCTACCAAAAGTCCTGGTGAACACATGTCCAAGACATCTTCCAACAAGCTCATCCGCTCCTAGTTAACCCACAGTCGAATATCCTCCGGATCCGCATGAGGTATCATTTGGAGAACCAATACCTCCACCAGTAGCCGTTGCTTTTGGAGTGTTTGATGAGCTCTACCAACAAATCGCCACAGTAACTTAGTTGATGACTCAAAGAAATCCATATACATCGCTACAACCATAAGCTAGTTTTATGGTAGATGCTCTAGCTCGAGCCCGTGGTCCCATTCATGGAAATGGTGATGTTAGAACCTCGAGTGTACCTCACTTGACCTCGGGTCTGAGACAATTATGAAGGATTCCGTTGAACTGGTGATATGAATGTAAAATGCATATTTTTCCCTCCTTATTTTATGTGCTCGTATGTTTATTTTATACCAAAATGTACTCATTACGCTCATATTTTGATTTAGGTGACAATTCTATGAATATGGCTTAATTTGGAAGAAATAGGTGAAAATGGATCAAAATGGAAGAAAGTGAAAGTTCAGGGACTGAAGAGCAAATACTCTAAACTTGTTTCCAACCTTGTGATGAAGATTCGAGAGCGTTATAGGTCAATTTGATGAAGAAAGGAGTCAAAAGGATGAAATATAGACAAAACATGATCACAAATCAACTTTCAAGCTGAAAAGTTTCGCATCGGATTTCAATCTCAGATTGAGACCAGTTTTTGACATGGAAAGCGATTGAATTTAAAGATGGTCTTTGATACAAAGTTGTATCCCTTTGAGCTAGCTTTTCAACGCAACTTGAATCAGCTCAATCGGACATCAGGAGAGAACATTATGGCCAAAACACGATGCAAGGCGCGTGCTCTTGCCTGCAGGAGAGGCGCGCGCCCCATACCTTAAAAGCCTCGCCTGAGGCTTGGCAAAAGGCTAAGGCGCGCTCTAGTTTCTACTAGGCGTGCGCCACAAGCCAAAATGTGAATTTTTTCCTGTTTCCTTGTTTGATTGAAACACATATGGAAACATAATTTTCCACGATATTTAAACCTTATAACACAACCAGAACGCCTCTAACCTATTTTCTCTCTATTTTTCTTAGATATATCATTTGTAACTAACTCTTGTTACTTGGTCGAACGAAACGGAAGCCTCGGAACCACATATTGTGAGATCTAAATAGTTTTTCTTATTTTTTGATTTATATTTTGAGTATTGAATGTTCTTCTGCATTTATTTCTATGATTTGTTGCGTTTAATTGCTAGAGGACCCGCTAGTTCATTGATTGTAACAATCTACCACTAAGTTAAACATCAAATTCGTAATTGTTTCATCCTTATAACTTGTGAAGCACTAGAATTTGATAATTTTTTGCGATAGAGGTTATTGAATCTTAAGAACGATGTTTAAATAGATTGAATGCAAGTGCTGGTGTTTGTGTTATCTAGTTCATCGATTTCTCTATTGTGTAAAGCTGTTATTAAATTGAATCTTGAGCAATGGTCTGAGGTTATTTAATAATTAAGGTTAATTAGAATGCTAGTTTCTAACTAACTAAAAATAAGGAGAGATAGGAAAATAATTCCAACGGTGAATATTCAAAATATGAATTGAATTATCATTGCATCTATGATCAATTGTAGATCTCCAACGGTGGATGTGGACTTAGACCAAGGTTAGTCTTTTGATTATTTTCGTTAATTTAATTTTCACTGTTATTAATTGCGTTATTTAAAATTGTTTGCATACAAAACCCCCTCAATCATCGTACGGAGTATAAAATATTGAATTACATACTCTTCGTGAGATTAACCCTTACTTCAACTACTACATTAGTTTTAGAGATTTAAGGACTATTTTTGGGTGCCTACGATAGCACACCAGATTTTGGCACCGTTGCCAGGGAGTGGTGTTAATTTATTTTTGTACTTTTTAGTTGTTTATTTTATTTTTGAAAAAAAAAATCATAATTTTCTAAATTTTTAAGTATTTTATTGTTTTTAGAAATTTTAGCATATAATTTTTTTTTGTCTTTCTTAATCTAATTTTTTAAAATTTATTTTAAATTTGTTCTGTTTGCTTATGCCAACAACTCGATCTTCTAATCAAAGTGATTTGCAGTACGATCCAAAAATTGAGAGAACTTTGCGTAGGTTAAGAAGTAACATCCAACAAAATCTTGAAGAAAACAATCTCAACCCCAACAACCCCATTTGCAAGTGATTTTGAGTTTGAAGGAGAAAGAACCATGGTCGAAAATAGGACTTTGAAGGAGCTTGCAGCTCCTACATTGAATCAACAACCTTTATGCATAACTTTTCCTATTTTAGATGCTACTACTACATTTGAGCTTAAATCTGGACAATACACATTTTGCCTACTTTTCATGGTCTTGTAGGTGAAGATCCTCATAAACATCTGAAAGAGTTTTATGTAGTCTGCACAAGTATGAAACCTACTGGAATTACTGAAGAACAGATTAAACTGAGAGCCTTTCCATTTTCTCTAGAGGATTTGGCTAAGGATTGGCTCTACTATCTACCATCGAGAAGCATTACCACATGGGATAGAATGAAGAGATTATTTTTAGAGAAATATTTTCCAGCTTCAAAGGCAGCAAATATTAGGAAAGAAATTTGTGGTGTCAGACAAGATCACAATGAATCTCTACATGAGTATTGAGAGCGGTTTAAGAAATTTATGTAAGTTGTCACCATCATCAGATCAGTGAGCAACTTCTCATCCAATACTACTATAAATGTCTTCAACCCACAGAAAGGAGCATGATTTATGTTGCAAGTGGAGGAGCTATGGTTGATAAAACTCCCTAAAGAGCGAGGAATTTAATTGCAAACATGGCGGCCAACTCTCAATAATTTGACGCTAGATTTGATCTCCCTTCTAGACAAGTTAACGAGGTAAATGTCTCATCCATTGAACAACAAATAGCGAGTCTCACCACTCTTGTTCGTCAAATGGCTGCATGTACTATGCAAACAGCGAATGCATGCGGAGTTTTTTCATTGGTAGGTCATCCAACTGATATGTGTCCAACACTTTAAGAAGAATATGTTGAACACGTAAATACAACTAGTAGTTTTGCTAAACAACCATAGAGGAATTATGATCTCTATTCAAACACGTACAACCAAGGATGAGGGAATCATCTAAATCTTAGCTATAAGAATTGACAAGTGAATCAACCTATGAATCAGAATTGACAGAATTTCTAGTAATATAATCAGTCATACCCTCCTAGAAAACAATATGGCCAAACTTCTAACTCTGGTGTGTCTTTAGAAGATATTGTTAAATCCCTTGCCACTAACACTTTGCAATTTCAATAGGAGACCAGGGCTAGCATTCAATCTTTGGAAAATTAAATGGGTCAAGTAGCTAATGTGGTCAGTCGGCTAGAAGTGCAAAGTTCGGGAAAACTACCCTCTTAAATAATGGTAAATCCAAAAGAAATTGTGAGCGCAATCATCCTGAAAAGTGGTAAAGAGATTGAGATTTCGGTAAAGGTATCCCCTAGGCCGTTGGAGCAAGAAGAAAAAGAAAAAGAGGTTGCAAACAAGACTGTCACCAATGATATTGAGGTGACTGAGTGCAAGTTTTTACCCCTCTCTGATTATAAACCAATACCCCTTTTACTCAAGCTCTAGTAGCATCTAGAAAATATGAACGAGATCATAAGGAACTACATGAATTTTTTAGTAAATGTGAGGTAAATATTACACTTTTAGATATGCTTAAACAAGTGACTCGTTATACTAAATTTTGAAACAATTGTGCACAAGTAAAAGGAAACAGAAATTGAAGGGGATTGAAAGGGTAAAAGTTAGAGAAAATGTATCTGCAATAATTCAAGAGAAACTTCCTGCAAAGTGCACGGATCCAGGTATGTTCACTATCCCTTGCATGATAGGCGACACTAAGTTTGAGAAGGCTATGATAAATTTAGGAGCATCTATTAATGTCATGCCATATTATGTATACACTTCCTTAAAACTTGAACATTTAAATAAAACTGATGTGATAATTGAACTAGCTGATAGATCTAATGCCTATCCTAATAGGGTAGTTGAGGATGTTCTCGTGGAAGTTAATGAGTTGGTTTTCCTGTTGATTTTTATGTGCTTAACATGGGTAATAGTAATATACTATCCCTATCTTGTTAGGAATACCGTTCTTAAGGACATCTAAAACTAAAATGGATTTCAATAATGGCACATTGACCATGAAATTTGATGATAAGATCATTAAACTTAATATCTATGATTCCATGCAATATCCGTGTAATAATAATCATGTTCATTTTATTGAGGTGATTGATCAATTAGCATATGATGTTTTTGAATTTGATGCTAAAAATGAATGAAAAGCTGTTAGTGAACATCTTGGGAAGGAAAAGAGGAGCTGGCCTTAAACACTGAGTCGCAAAGAATTGTGGCAACATTAAATGCTCTTCTAAAGTTAGGTAACCGTTCTTGTTTTATATTACTATTTTCTAATTAGAGGCATCTACTTTCTGTTTTGTAGACTTCCATTCCAGATTTGAAGTCTCATCCGAGTCGCCACAAGTATGTATTCCATGGAGGTGGAGGAACATTGCCAGTTATCATTCCCATTGGACTTGGTACACCGCAAAGAAGATCGAAGTTAACCATGATAAACCTAGGCTAAATAAGGAAACATTGAATCAAGCCAAAGACAATAAACAAAGGCGCTGCTTGGGAGGCAACCCAAGGGGAGTTCGTTCTTTTATCTTTTTATTTTTATTTTTATTTTTCGCACTCCGTTTTTTTTTATTTTGAGTCATATTTGTCATTTTTTTTGCATTGGACCTTACATTGAGGACAACGTAAGTTTTAAGTGTGGGGAAGGGGATTTAGACTTATTGTATTTCAATTTTGAGTGAGTTTAATTTCAAAACATTTTGCATGATTTTTCAGGAAAATGAGTTGAGAGTTAAATGATTATTTTTAGTTGTATGTGCTATTTGCTAGAATTAATTAGGCTTTTGAAGAACTCATAACATGATTGAATGAATAATCCTCCAACTTAGAGTTGATTAGTGGAATTATTTTCTTTGAGAATGGTAATAACTAAATTCTGTAGACAAAAGTCGGTGACATTTTTAAGCCTTTAGACTGATACATCCATAACATTCTCATTATTCTTTTTCATGTGAGATATTCTTCCATGACTTTGTTTCTCGAGAACTTGCTTTGATTCTCTTCAAGATCACATTGACATATGCATGCATGAGCATGATTAAGGCCATCTTTGTTACATAAATGAGTTTCATTAGCCAAATAGCCGACCCTATAATTGAATTTTCCATTGTTGAGGCCCTTTGAGCCTTATTGCCTTTTCTTTGTATAAAATCGCATTACAAGCTTTAAACTGGAAAAATAATGTCTTTACCTAAGCCATAAAGTTAGTGGAGTATTGTTGAATATCATGAAAAGTGTGGGCATGCAAGAAAATAAGTGTGGGGGTATCAAGATTTATGGTAGTGCTATTATTGGTGAATTTGAACAAATTTTCTATGTCAATTCAGGGAGTTCCAGTATTGGTGTATAATTTGGAGTTTACATGTGCAATAAAAATACAAGAAGATGAAGGAAAAAAATGAATGATTGAAGAAAAATAAAATAAAAGAAAGAAAAAGAAAATAAGTGATGAAGGAGAGTGATTCTAATGTGAAAAAGATCTATATTCATAACTCTTCCTACATCTCAAGAAAGAGTTCGATTTGTGTGAGATAGATGCAAAAATGATGAAGCTATCATGTGGAGTGGTTGGTTTACATGTCTTATGTATATGTTTGAGCTAAGTCTATTTATCTTTACTCCATTAGTTTCCATAGCTCTGGAGTCACATATCTAAATATTTCACATCTTGACCATAAGCCACATTACAACCTTTGAAAAGTCCTTATGATTTTTGTAGAGCATGTGATCTAAGTGATGGTGAATGAGAAGATATGCAAGCATATGGTAGAACATCTCCATTGGAATGAATTTGAGTGAAATACTTACCCTTTTAAACACATGAGAGTTGAGTGCTTATATCCGCGATGGTCTACATGTTTATTTTACTCCATTTTCATATGAAAATATTTGCTAATTAAATATGAGTTGTGTGGAATGTTTATTCATGATATTTTATGTGTTTTTTTGAAAAAGTTTGATGGTTTTATGTTCTTGGTATAATGACTTAGTGCTTTTAGAGAATTAAATTTAAGTTTTGCTTGAGGACGAGCAAAAGCTAAGTGTAAGAGATTTGATAGGAATGAAAAATGCATATTTTTCCCTCCCTATTTTATACGCTTGTATGTTTATTTTGTGCCAAAACGTACTCATTACTCTCATATTTTGATTTATGTGGCAATTCTATGGATATGACGTAATTTGGAAGAAATAGGTGAAAATGGATCAAAATGGAAGAAAGTGAAAGTTCAGGGACTGAAGAGCAAATACTCTAAACTTGTTTCCAACTTTGTAATGAAGATTCGAGAGTGTTAGAGGTCAATTGGATGAAAAAATGATTCAAATGGATGAAATATAGCCAAAACATGATCACAAATTAGCTTTCAGGCTGAAAAGTTTCGCACCAATTTTCAGTCTCAGATTGAGACCAGTTTTTGACATGGAAAATGATCGAATTTGAAGATGGTCTCTGAAGCTAAGTTGTATCCCTATGAGTTAGATTTTCAACACAACTTGAATCAGCTCAATCAGACATCAAAAGAGAACGTTATGTCGAAAACACGCTGCAAGGTGCTCACCCTAGTTTCTACTAGGCGTACGCCTCAAGCCAAAACGCGATTTTTTTCCTGTTTCCTTGTTTTATTGAAACACTATGGAAACCTAAATTTTCACGATATTTAAGAACGCCAGAATACAACCAGAACGCCTCCAACCTATTTGTTTCTCTATATTTCTTAGATTTATCATGTGTAACTAACTCTTGTTACTTGGTTGAAGGAAACGGAAGCCTCGGAATCACATATTGTCAGATCTAAATAGTTTTTCTTATTGTTTGATTTATATTTTTAGTATTAAATGTTCTTTTGTGTTTATTTCTATGGTTTGTTGCGTTTAATTGCTAGAGAGCCCGCTAGTTCATTGATTGTAACAATCTACCGCTAAGTTAAACATCAAATTCGTAATTGTTTGATCCCTTTAACTTGTGAAGCACTAGGATTTGATGATTTTCTGCAATAGATGTTATTGAATCTTAAGAAGGATGTTTAAATAAATTGAATGCAATCGCTAGTGTTTGTGTTATCTAGTTCATCGATTTCTCTATTGTGTAAAACTATTATTAAATTGAATCTTGAGTGCTAGTCTGGGGTTATTTAATAATTAAGGTTAATTAGAACACTAGTTTCTAACTAACTAAAAATAAGGAGAGATAGAAAAATATTTCCAACGGTGAATATTCAGAATATGAATTGAATTATCATTGCATCTACGATCAATTCTGGATCTCCGACGGTGGATGTGGACTTAGACCAATGTTAGTCTTTTGATTGTTTTCGTTAATTTAATTTTCATTGTTATTAATTGCATTATTTATAATGTTTGCATACAAAAAACACCCAATCATTGTATAGAACATAAAATATTGAACTACACACTATTCGTGTGATCGACCCTTACTTCTACTATATATTAGTTTTAGAGGTTTAATGACTATTTTTTGGTGCCCACGACAGCACACCAATTGGCTAGAATCATTCAGGATGAAATTGCGGCCGATATGCTCCAGAATGCATATGCAACTTAAGGTTTACCCCTAACAATCCTTTTACCCCCGAGATCTTTTCATACCCACTGCCAGACAGATTCAATATCCTCTATTAAAGGAATGGAGCTACGGACCCCATCAATCATCTCAATATATATAGAGACATCATGAACTTGAAGGTTATACCTAATGTAGTAATGTGTAAAGCCTTTCCTCAAACCTTCACCAATGCAGCTAGTTATTAGTTCTCCACATTGGAACCCAACTCCATAACTTATTTTTCAGACTTGGCCGATAAATTCTCCACTTTCTTTGCAAGCAGCAAGCTTATTAGGAAGACATCCACATCACTCATACAGATGCTTCAAAGGCCAAATGAAACACTTTGTAATTTCATGACAAGATTTAACAAGAAGAGGCTCCAGATACCTGACCTACATATTACAACCGATGTATTTTCATTGACATATGACGTAAGATGCGAGGCTTTCAAATGTCCCTATCAAAGACTCCTCCTAAAATGGTGACTGAGTTGTTAAGCTGGGGTGAAAAGTTCATTAATATGGAAGAGACCATGAACCCAAAAAGATGTAGCCTGACCAAATAAGCCCGAACGAAAGAAATAGAATGACTCAAACCCTCGACAAGACATCACTCGAGGAATATCCAAGAAGGGAATGCAAAAAAATCATATACCCGCATATTTACAGATATAACATTTTAATAGAAATCAAAGATTTTAAGGAGCTCAAGTGGAATCCTAAGATGCGGGCTCTTCTTGCAACTCGAGATAAGAATAAGTACTTTTACTTTCATCGAGATCACGAACATATTATGGATAACTGTTATGCCTTACAGCAGAAGATCGAGGCTCTAATCAAAAGATGATTTCTGGGTACTTATATAAGCCATGATAAACATCCCAAAAATGATCAAAATAGAGCTAAGGCCCTAGAAGGTCGAGGCAACAAACTACGTGCAGTAGGAACCATTAATATAATTGGACGAATAGCCTTAGGAAGAGACTCAAATAGTAGGCGCAAACAATATGCCCGACAATACACTTCTACTTTAAGAATAAACCTTGATACCATGGACGATATTACGTTTAGATCAAAGGACTTAGAAGGTGTGTTACATCCTCATGATGATGCATTGATCATAATAGCTATTGTGACCAACTTTGAAGTAAAAAAGGATATTGGTGGATAAAGGAAGTGTATCTAATGTACTATCTCACGAGCCCTACAACAAAATGGAAATTTTCGTTGAGTAGCTCAAGCAAGTCAAAACTCATCTCTAAGGATTCAGGGAATGAGTCATCATTTTTGAAGGAGTCATTGAGCTTTCCTTAACCTTTAAAGCAGACCATAAACAAATGACATATATCATAGCCTTTTATGTAGTATAGGCTCTTATGCCCTACGATGCCATCGTTGGAATACCTTTGTTAAATAAGATGAAAGCTATTGTATCCACCTTCCACATTGCCATGAAATTTCTTACAAATAAATGAATAATGGTATAAGAGTTGTACGCGGAGGTCACACAGTCGCTAGACAATGCTATGTCACCAATGTTCGTGGAATGAGCAACGATATCATACAGTTGTCAACCCTTGAGCCTGAACTCGAGCACCATTGGAGACTTATTCCAATGGAGGAGATAGTAGAAGTTGAGTTCGAGTAGGAAGAAAGGTAACCATTGGTCAAGACCTTGAAGTTTCACTTAGAGGCAAGCTCATTAGCAGTCTTTCACGCAACATCGAAGTCTTCAGGTGAAAATTATAAGACATGCCTTGGATTGATCCTAAGATTGCAGTTTACAAGCTCAATGCTAATTCTAAAGCTAGACTAGTTAAACAAAGAAAAACACAGTTTTCACTTGAGAAATGGGAGATCATTCGTGAAGAAATCAGTAAGCTCGGTTCATTTGGGAAGTTTGTTAAAAATGCTAATGCGAAGTGACGTGTATGCATCGATTTCACCGATCTCAACAAAACACGTCCTAAAGATAGCTACCCTTTATCGTGAATTGATAACCTCATGGATATCACATCAGGCTATAAGTTATACGGTTTTCTCATTGCATTTTTGAGTTATCATCAGATCTTCATGACAGAGGAATATCAAGAGAAGAAGTCTTTCATGGTTGACTCTGCCATCTATTGTTACAAGGTCGTGCTGTTCGGATTAAAGAATACAAGAGCAACATATCAAAGGCTTGTCAATAAGGTCTTTACTAACTTAATTGGCAAGAAAATTGATGCTCATGTAGATGATATGGTAGTAAAAAGCAAACAAGCAGACGACCATATCTCAAATCTCGAGAAAGTATTCACTATACTACGAAAGTACCAGATGAAACTAAATCTAGCTAAATGTATATTCGAGTAGCATCATGTAAGTTCTTGGGGCTTCATGATCACACATAAAGGAATAGATGCCAACCTTAACAAAATACAAACCCTAACATCCATGGAGTCACCTAGAAGTAGGAAATACATACAGAGGTTAACTGGTCAGATAGTAGCTATAAACATATTTATGTTGCGAGCGATGGATAGGTGCTTTTCATTTTTCAAAGCTTTAAAGGATAACCAAAACTTTGGTTGGAATGAAGAATGTGAGTTAGCAAAGTATTAGTTGGAGAGGTCAACAAGATTCAACAAACGATCTACTATGTTAGTAAAGTACTTTTTGACGCTGAAACTCGATACAAATTAGCTGAACAAATTGCTTTAACCTTAGTTGTAGCTGCAAGGAAATTATTACAATACTTTGATTCTCATCCCATTGCTGTGCTCACAAATCAACCATTAAGTGCATACTTCAGAAGCCTAACATGTCAGAAAGATTACTGAAATGGACAATAGATCTTGGCAAATCCGACATAGAGTTCAAACCTAGACCTACAATCAAAGCACATGCATTGACTAACTTTATTGGAGAACTCACCCTAAGGCCTCGGGGGCCAATGAAACTTTTCCAAGATCGAACAGTGACATTTGGGAAATTTTTGTAGGTGGGGCATTAAACTCCTCGGGCTTGGGCGCAAGGGTCATACTTAATAGCACTGCCAAAGTTGTAGAGACTCAATATACACTTAGGTTCGAATTCAAAGCTACTAACAATAAAGTAGAATATAAAGCAGTTGTCGTAGCTTTGGAACTCGCTTGCAACCTTGAACTTGAACATATCAAAATTTTCAGTGATATTGTAGGTCAAATTGATGGCACATTTGAAAGGAAAGATAAAAAATGAGTTTGTACTGTCTGAATGTTCATGATCTACAAGGGCACTTCAAAAGTTTTGAGATCTTAAAAATGGCTCAAGTTGATAATTGTAAATCTGATGCCTTGTCCAAACTTGTTTTCATGGGAATTAATGGTCTTGATAGAACAATCCACATCAAAATGGTTATAAAATCGAGCATAAATCAAGAGTCAATGTCATGGATATTGACCATGAACCATGTCGGATGGACCCTATCATAAACTTTCTAATTAATGGGGAACTTTCGGAGGACCCCGAGCATCCAAAAAAATTCTATCAAGAGCACCAAGGTATTGCATGATTAGGAAAATTCTATTTCGAAAGAGCCTTACTCTTTCATATCTCAGATGCCTTAGACCGTCATAATCAACCCAGGCCCTAGCTAAGGTCCATGAGGGAATATATAAGAATTACCAAGGAGCGCGAGCTCTTGCCTTCAAATTGATCAAGTATGGATATTATTGGCCTACGATGAAAAAATATGCAGCATAATACGTCTGAAAATGTGATAAGTGTTAGAGGTTTTGCAATGTCATCCATTTACCAGTTGAAAATCTTACTCTTATTCATTACACGGTTACCTTTGAATAATAGAGTGTAGACATCCTTGGGCCTTTCCCTTTGGTAAGAAGACAATTGAAGTTTATTGCTGTAACAGTGGAGTAGCTTACGAAATGGGAAGAGGCAGAGCCTCTAGCAATAATTTCAGAGCCCAAGCTCAGATGATTCATTTGGAAATCAATCATCTACAAGTTTGGTATACCGAAGATATTGATAACAGACAACGATCGACAATTTGATAATTCACAATTCAGAACTTTTTATACAAACCTCGGGATACATTGCTTAACATCAGTATCACACCCATAAAGTAATGGCTTAACTGAGGTAACTATTCGGATCATATTGCAAGACCTCTGAACAAAGATAGAAAGTGCTAAAGTACTTTACCCGAGAAACTATCCTCTATACTATGGACTTACATAATGTCTTACAGGAAAACAACATGCGTGACCCTTTCATGCTAGCATTTGGTATCAAAACTACAATCCTGGCTGAAATAAGCCTACCAAGAATGGGACACCTCGAACCCGAGTTAGAGGAACACACTACCCTCGATTTCTCTTACATTGGCAAGGTCTATGATATCATCAACAAGAATGTGCTTGAACTTATACACCAACGGATCGAGATTCTAACTTCACCCTGTCATTCTCAAACACCCCAAAATAGGGTTGACCCTTATTAAATCGACCAGTGTCTGGGACGTCCCACCTAGGGCTAAAAGGGTGATCAGGGTCTTGAAGTTTGACAAAAAAAAAACGCTACTTCCAATCCTGAAGAGAGTTCCACATTTTAGGTTCCCTAAAACCTCATCGGGATGACAAGTA
This sequence comes from Fraxinus excelsior, assembly GCA_019097785.1. Classification (NCBI taxonomy): domain Eukaryota; kingdom Viridiplantae; phylum Streptophyta; class Magnoliopsida; order Lamiales; family Oleaceae; genus Fraxinus; species Fraxinus excelsior. The sequence goes on from CM032643.1 coordinate 12,060,292, forward strand.
AACGAAGCAGTTATAGCCTAAGGCTATTTTAAATTTATACACCATCTTAAGGAGGTCGATCCTAGGCCTAATCCCTAAATATCTACATGATATAAAAATATATATTAATATCATCCACCCATTCGATGCCAACTAACCTGGGCACATATAAAATGTGACCAGAAACTCGATAAAGAACGGGTGAAATGGCGACCTCATACCTCCCTTTAGGGAATCCCTAAAAAGGTCATCTCATCCTCTCGAGCATCGATCACTATCACCTGGCCCTGGGGCCCTAAGTCGTACCCTGCATCACTCCATACTTTCTAGTTATCTCTATAATTTTATATTCTTTATAGATGGTGTGTAGCTCAAGAAAGGTGATGATCACTTCTTCCCGAGGATGAGCACTAACAGGCTCGACCATGGGGATAAGAGATGACAATAAATCCATACGACTGCTCGAGCTCAATCATTCCAAGGAATCGCTCCCACTTTTACTTATGCTTGACATTTGATTATTATAATTAGAATAATCTTAAAGTATCGAGCACTTACTTTGAAGATTGATCACCCACAAACCCACTGAAAGCCTGATCACGAACTGATTTTCTACAGAGAGTTGGGAGGTAAAAAGTGAAAAATGAAGATGAAAATGAGATATTTATTGGGTCATGGGGAAAACCAAAGGTAATCAAATGTTAGCCCTCGAGCAATGCGACATCCATCTAGCGATATGTACTTAACCTTACACGTGGCATCTACGTGTTACTCACCCATCTGTGCACCATTATTAAAGGTGGTGCATAAGCTCGAGCTTCTTCGTACCTTATCTTGCAAGCTCATTCACCCATTCACAAGCTACGACTTGAACACATGGGGGCGTGTGATGTGTACAAAAGAAGTGGCAGATCTCGAGACTTCGCATATAGCTCGAGCTACTTATCTCGAACAGTCAAATACCTAAAATTTCACACAAGAGTTGTTGGGCCTATCCCTACTGGTCGGGTCTTGACAGGATCGAGCCTAATATTAATGATACTACTCTTTATACCCTTATCTCGTGCCTTTTAGGAGTTTTAGTCCTCATATAACTCAAATTCTCTACATTCATTCTTATCTAAATATTCAACATCTTACGTTCAAGTCAAACTCCTAGAGATAATTCTAATATAACTCAATCACTTTATATGATAAGGATATGGATTCTAGGTGGTTCAATCCTTAAAGGATCCAACCACCCTCTATAAATACATATCAAGGTTCATTATTCAGATATACTTTTACATAATTTTTCAATTCACAGCCTTACGCATAAATTCTCTCTCTAACTTAAGCATCGAAGGGGGAGGGGACGACGAAGACATACCTCGATAACTTTGTTTCAAGGACTGGAGATTCAATTCCACCTATTTGTAGTCATCAATGAGATTCTGTTCGTGCTCATTCCTTGTCCTCAAGTTCAAGATTATTCACGTATGAACTTTGGTAGCATCATTTTCTTTTCTACAACTTAGACTCGTATTTTTACATTAGTAGCTCGAAGGAACACAAATTTAACATTAATTATTATTTTAGATGATGTGATTACAAATTATCATGCTCTAAAACTTGTGCACCTTACCACTCTTCAGCTAGTTTAACACTCACATGAACCAAAATTGAAGCATGGTCGATGCACATAAAATAGTCATTCACATAATGTCCGAGAATGAACATAGGCTAGACATATATTTCATCAAAACCATCCTTATTACCTTGAAGAAGAGCTCACGCCCCGATCGATCATTTTATATTTGGAAGGTGCACTTGCATAACATGGCTTTGATCTTTCTGTTGGTGGGGCAACATAGATTTTGCTAAGCTTATGCTTCAAAACAGTAATTAGCAAGTCATGTACACTCCATATTTCTTGTTTATTGCTAGTTCCTAGCCGAAAGAGAACAAACCAGGATCTTTAGATTTCATCGCTTCAAATAGAGACATGATTTCAAAAGGTGAGGTCAAAGGTGGGTGTGTGCAGTAAGAGTAGCCTTGCAATCCTTAGACTCCTATACCGCTTCTTTTGTTCGGCTTGAAATGAGTCAGTATAGCAGTGTTGATGTTCATAGCCTTGTGCCTGTTATTTTTCACTATAATTATCGTTGCCATGCTCAATGAATATAGTGACACTACATAGCTTATTTCAATAGTTTTGCTAATGTAGCTCAATTCAAGCTACCACGACATCATATCACGTGTGAAAATTGATCGTACTTGTATTATCTCTATATATAATCTCCAATTACAAAAGTGGACTTCTTAATCACCATAGAAAATTATATAATCAGATAAGAACTAACTGATGAATTATCGAAAGCGCCTCAAGAAAATGAATAGTATGAGTAAACAAGTAGCGACATATCCGATTCCCAGGAAAAGCAAAAAAGATGCAAAAAGTTGTAATAAAACTTGTACTCCATATTTGAGGAAACATTATCCACTTTGTAACTATAGCAACTGAAATTGATTTCCCAATGATGAAAATCAGAAGCATTAGAAAAATTTCATCCCCAAAGATGAGTATTAGATAATAGAAAATACATGGACTGTCTGTTTTCGATCATAGAAAAAAGAGTAGAATGAAATAGTACCTGAAGAGCATCAATGGAATCTAAATCAACATCCAAGTCCTGAGAGTAAAACTTTTGGAATTTAGTCCGGACACCTCATTGATTACCAAATCGATGCCACTTTTGGTAGAACCCGACCCTATCTTGATATGACCATGATACGAGAGAAGGTTTGGGTAAAGATCCATTGATCGTTGATGAATGGCCTATGACTAGGTTACAAATGAAGTGGGTAAAAAAAACTATGAGATTGCTTGTTCAAGCAACAGTAGATGAAACATCGATCACATCAAGAAAAGGAACAAGTTTCATGTTTGGTTTGGAAGAAGAAAACAGATGGATCAACTTTGTTCAAGCAACAGACGATGAAGCTACTTGGGATAACTATGCGACCACATAGTTATATTGGAGGTGTGACCTCATAGCCCCTTATCGAAACATATTTGAAGGTTAAACATACAATTACGCGGCCATATACAATTAGCCTATGCGGCTGTATATTTCAAACTCAAATGCGAATTTTTCAAATTTCGTTGAATCTTCTATTTTAGTTAAAATTCTATTTTGTGATATATTTTGTTATTTATAGCTTTTAATTCCATTTTTAAGTAGGTTTTATGGATTCCATATAAATATGACTAATTCCATACATTGTAAAGACACAATTTGAAAGATATTATTGCGAGGCATATTGCTGTCTTCTCGTTCTTCATTGAATTATTGAAAGATATAGGCATATTGATGCCTTCTCGTTCTTCATTGAATTAATTTTTAACTTATCAATAATTAAATTCTTGTGGCGTTCTTAAATATAAGTAAGGTTCATAAGTTTTGTGATCACGGGGTTAAGGTATTGTTAGCGATTGTCTTGGTTCTTTGGTTCAATAATTTATTGGATCAAGCTTTTAAAACGTCAATTCTTGGCTTTTTTAGGTTTGCTCTAATTTGTTGTAGGTTGAGTAACTACTATTGCTATGTGGGTTCGCATTACTTGGTAACATAGCCAGTTTCCAAAAATCAAGGTTATATCTTTTTTTTTCTTTTGTTTGAGTCTATGTTTTTCATTCTCCGTGTTCTTCGCGTGATTCAATTTTTCCGACTCGAATCTAAATAATTCCAAAATTTGTTTGTGTGCTAATTTAACATCCAAATCAGTTTAAAAAATATATTTAGAAAACCGCGACATCATACAATTTCATTTTTTGTAAAAGAAATAAAAATTCAAAAGTGTACAATTTAAATTCAAGAAACACTTTCTTGAATTTAACCTTAGCGTTTTATTCAAATTTCAAATTCCTACCTTCTTGAATCATTCTAGATTACTTTCCTTGCTCAATTCTTTGTTTAGACTCTACCAGTGTTAAATTTTGATTGAGATCCAATGAATTTTTTGAAACACTTGTAAGAAAGTATTAAGTGAAAAAATGCAGAGTGGTGAAACTAATAGAGAAAAAAGCCAAATTGAGCAATACACGAGTTTACACATGTAAGGCAAATATTTAACTAGATTTAGGATGACTGACAAAGATGATTCTACTTCAAGCGGAAAGAATCGCCAATTTATCATGACAGAGAAGGTGATACAATGATTTGAAAGGTTGTTTGGTGATATGGGAGATAGAATGGATAGGCAAGAGGTGGATGGAGAGGCAAGACACATTGCTTGCTAATTTGCATAGGGAACAACTTAAAGAAGTTTCTAGCAGAAGGAAGAAAGATAGGAGGGATCATAAAGCTTATTTTGTTGGTGAGTGTGAAACGGAAGTGACATTAATGAGGATGCATTAGTGGATGTCAAATTAGGAAGAATGAGGGATAGAGGAGTTAGACATGAAAAGAGGGATATAAATCCCATTGGAGATGATATCGATAGAAATATGAGAAATATCAAAATGACAATTCCTTCATTTAAATGAAGGAGTGTCCCGGAGGCATACCTAGAGTGGAAAAAGAAAGTAGAGTTAATATTTGATTACTACAACTACTTTGAGGAAATGAAGGTAAAGATTATGGTACTTGAATTTACCTATTATGCTATCATTTGTTGGGATCAAGTAGTAACATCTAGGTAGAGAAATCATGAGAGGCCAATTAATACATGAGAATAATTAAAGGCTATCATATAAAAGAGGTTCGTGCCTAATCATTATTATAGGGAGCTTCAGAACAAATTGTAAAACCTCTACCAAGGTTCTAAGAGTGTGAAGGATTATCATAAGTAGATGGAGATTGCTATGATTAGAGTGAATACTGAGGAGGATAGGGAGGCCACCATGACTCAATTTTTGAATGGTTTGAATAGGGAGATAGCTAATGTGGTAAAGTTGCAACATTATGTGGAGTTGGAAGACATGATACATGTAGCTAGGAAAGTGGAAAGACAATTGAAGATGAAGGGGACACATCAGATTCTTCAAGTTCTAACTTTTCTTGGAAACCAAAGTGTGATAACAATAAAGGTAATGTGGCTATTTTAAAAATTAGGATTGAGCTACCAAAGGAAAGATAGATAGTTTCTAGCAAAGCTACACCCAAGGCGGATTCTTAACACTCTAGGAATCGGGATACTAAATGCTTTAAGTACTTGAGATTGGGACACGTTGCTTCTCAATGTCCAAATAAAATGGCAATGATCTCGTGCAACAATGGAGAAGTAGTGAGTGATAGTGAGGGTGAATATGATGACATGCCAGAATTGAAAGATGCTAACGATGATGAGAAAATGAAGTATGCAGTGGGAAAATTGTTGGTTACACGAAGATCTCTTAGTTCTCAAATCAAAGTGGATGACTTGGAGTAATTAATGGAGAACATATTTTATACGAGATGCCACATCAACAATAAGGTATGTAGTATGATTATTGATGAAGAAGATTTTACCATTGTGGCTAGAACTATACTTGTTGAAAAATTAAGATTAACTATGCTAAAACATCCTAGGCTTTAAAAATTGCAATGGTTGAATGAATGTGGAGAGGTTAAGGTGAATAGGCGAGTGTTGGCGAGTTTCTCAATTGAGAGGTATCATGATGAAGTGATGTGTGATGTAGTTCCTATACATGCCGAGTATATTTTGTTGGGGAGGGCATGCCAATATGATAAGAATGTGATTTGTGATGAGAACAAAAATATGTACAATTTTACTAAGGATGAGAAATCTATTGCTCTGTTGCCGTTGACACCATAACTAGTGTATGAAGATCAAATCAAATTGAAAAGTGAGGAAGAAAAAAGATTGAAAGAAAAAGAGAGTGAGATTGATTTTCCATAATGAGAGAGCAAGAGAAAAAATAGTGAGGTGGTTAGAGCCACAAGAGAGTAAAGATAAAAAGTCTTATGAAAGAAGATAAAAGTAGAAAGTGAATTTCTTTGTAAAAGGAAGTGATTTGAAGAGGGCAGTAATTGAGAACCAACCTATGATGTTGTTGGTTTATAAAGATTTACTCCTTAATTTTAAGCAATCTAATACACCCATTTCTAGTTTGGCAACTTTTTTGTTGCAGGAATTCGAAGACATGTTCCCGAAAGATATGCCTATTGGGCTACCACCCATTTGAGGTATTGAATATCAAATTGATTTCGTACCTAGAGCTTTCATTCCAAACGGGCTGAGTTATCGGAGTAATCCCAATGAGACTAAGGAACTTCAAAGGCAAGTGGAAGAATTGATAAGCAAATGGTGTGTGAGGGAGAGTATGAGTCAATGTGTCATGCCAATGCTATTTATGCCAAAGAAAGATGGAAACTGGAGGATGTATGTCGACTGTAGGGCCATCAACAATAAAGTATCGTCATTCTATTCATAGGTTAGATGATATGTTAGATAAATTACATGGGTCATGCAAAATTGGTAAAATTGATCTTAAAAGTGGTTATCATCATAATAGAATGAGGGAAGGAGAAGAGTGAAAAACTACTTTTAAAACTAAATATGGGTTGTATAAGTGGTTAGTCATTCCATTTGGACTTACTAATTCACCTAGCACATTTATGAGATTAATGAATCGCGTTTAACGTGCATTCATAAATAAATTTGTAGTAGTTTACTTTGATGACATATTGGTATAGAGCAAGGATCTAAATGAACATATAGGACATTTAAGATGTATGTTTGTGGTCCTAAGGCAATAAATATTTTATGCTAACTTTAAAAAGTGCACATGTTGCATGAAAAAAGTTGTTTTTCTTGGTTATGTCACTAGTACAAAAGGTATTGAAGTAGCGTGGAGTAAATCAAAGCCATAAAGGAGTGGCCAATATATAAAAGCAAAACTAAAGTAAGAAGCTTCGATGGGTTAGCTAGTTTTTATAGGCATTTTGTTAAAGATTTTAGTACACTTGCCACACTACTTAGTAAAATTATAAAGAAAAGTGTAGGATTTCATTTGGGCGTTGAACAAGAACATGCTTTTAAGACTACTAAGGATAGGTTGTGCACCGCACCGATTTTATCATTACCTAAATTTAACAATTTTTTTGAGATTGAATGTGATGCCTCAGGGATAGGTATTGGAGATGTCTTAATGTAAGAATAAGGCCAATAGCTTACTTTAGTGAAAAACTAAGTGGAGTAGCTCTCAACTATCCTACATATTACAAGGAGTTGTATGCACTTATTTGAGCTTTGGAGAACATGGCAGCACTACCTATGGCTAAAGGAGTTCATGATTCACACTGATCATGAGTCCTTGAAGCATTAAGGGGTCAAGGTAAACTAAACATGAGGCATGCAAGGTGGATGGAGTTCATCGAGATATTTTCTTATGTTATTTAGTACAAACAAGGTAAAAAAAAAAGTAGTAGCAGATGCTTTGTTAAGAAGGTACATACTTCTAACTTCTTTAAGTACCAAATTGTTAGAATTTGAATATGTTAAGGATATGTATGCTAATGATCCAGATTTTTCTAATATATACGAATCATATGATAATGGTGCTATGGATAGATTCTTTAGGTATGATAGATATTTATTTTGGAAAAATAAGTTATGTGTTCCTAAATATTCAATGAGAGAACTATTAGTATGTGAAGCACATAGTGGAGGTCTAATGAGTCATTTTGGGGTTAAGAAGACCTTAGAGATGATATGTGAATATTTTTATTGGTCTAAGATGAAAGTTGATATTTGATCAGGTTTATAGTAGATGCATCACTTGTAAAAAGGCTAAATCTAAGGTTTTACCACAGGGTTTATGTTCCTAGTGAACCTAAGTTTGATGTGTCTATGGATTTTGTGTTGGGTTTACCTAGGATTAAGAAATGAAGAGATTCTATATTTGTGGTTGTAGATAGATTTAGTAAGATGAAAGATTTTCTTTCATGTCATAAAATTGATGATGCTACCAATATTGCGGACTTATTCAAGGAAGCAATGCACTTACATGAGATTCCTAAAAGCATTTTATCGGATAGGAATGTTAAATTCATTAGTCACTTTTGGATGATTTTTTGGAACAAGTTAGGAACAAAGCTATTATTTTCGACTAGCTGTCCCCACAAATAGATGGGCAAATTGAGGTAATTAATAGGACTATGATACAATTGTTACACACTATAGTTAATAATAATTTGAAAAGTTGGGATGAGTGTTTACCATTAATAGAATTTGCATATTATAGGGTCACACATTCTACTACTTCTTATTCACCTTTTGAAATTGTATATGGTTTTAATCTACTAACACTCTTGGATTTAATTCATTTATGTGTGAATGAAAGGGATAGCTTAGGTAGAAAGAAAAAGGTCAACTTGGTGAAACCACTCCATGAAAGGTAAGGTTACAAATTGAGAAGAAAAATGAGCATTCTCAAGCAAATAAGGGACGAAAGCGCGTTACATTTGAACCAAGATATTGTAAGAACGCTCTAGATCAAAAGAAGTCAAAGTTGTAATCAAGGGGCGATGGACCATTCCATGTCTTTGAAAATATCAATAACAATGCCTACAAATTAGATTTTTCAGGTGAGTATAATGTTTCGGCTACTTTTAATGTCTCTGATCTTTCTCTCTTTGATGTAGGTATAGATTCGAGGTCGAATCCTTTCGAAGAGGGAGTATATGATATGATCCAGGATACGATGGCAAGTCTAGAAAAGGATCCATTTATTGTTGAGGAAGTGCCTATGACTAGGTCGCGAGCGAAGTGAGTTAAAGAAGTTATGAGTTTGCTTGTTCAAGTAACAGTGGACGAAACATCGATCACAATAGGCAAATGAACAAGTTTCATGTTGGGCTAGGAAGAAGAAAATAGATGTATCAACTTGTATAAATAAAATCAATGCATATGCGAGAAAATCACTTGAATCTTGAATAAAAGAACTAAAGGGTCTCATTCCGATTACATTGTTCGCCTTAATGAAAACTTAATTACTCATAATAATGGATGAAAAATAAAACATTTGCATTGAATACATCACCGGGTTTTAAATTGAGATGTAAAGAAGTGGATGAATCTTGCACTAAACTGTTCCTCTCGTTCCAAATCTTGATTCTAGACCCTTGATTATTTTTTTCTCCTTTGTTTTGCTTTCTAATTCTTCAAGTTATGCTCTATCTCTCTCAATGTGTGGAACACCTCTCAAAAGTGCAAAAAACTTGTATTTATACTTCTCCTCAAGTTTTCTCCTAATTTACAGTTTTTATATGCTTCAAAATGGGCAAAAAATGCGCTTTAGATACATTCAGGCGACGCCTGGCTAGGGGCGCTATAGCGCCACATTTATTCTCAGGTTGGCACCATGGGACCACAACTCAGTCCTTCTGGTCTCTATAGTGGTGCCGAGGCACCACAATTCTGCTTTCCTATCTATTCTGGAGGTGCCCTGATGCCACCTCTCGGTCTATGTTCTTTTGAAGTAGGAAATTGACTCGTTTTCCCTTTTGTTCCCATTTTCTCCTCGATTTATTCCATTATCTTTGTTTTCTCTACTTTTGTAATAATTTACACCATCTCAATAAACCTATAAAATAACACTATTAAACACATTAAAAACAATCAACACTCACAAGATCTATCCAATATTCATGTGTAAAACACGCTCTTCATTTATCGATTGTCAATGATGCATGAATAAAACTAGCTACGTAATTGAGAATTGAAACGATTCGTAATCTAATACACTCACTCTATATACATATAAAGCATAATTTCACAAGCTTTTACATTAATTTAGAATAATTACAAAATCACAATTATTTCATTTTTACACTTTGAATCTGATTTGAAACTAGTACACTTTGATTGAATTTTATTCCCCTGGAACGATACATGTTACTCATCATGTATTACTTGTCAACATTCTCGTACGCTTGCGAGTTTCTCACGAACATTATAACTTGAGAGTCTAAACTTGCATTATCTTTGGAATAACAGATTATGTAAGCTTTTATAGTTGAAGATGAAAGATACTGACTATAGGATGAAAGCATACATGGCCTCATCTATGCGGCTGATGCCTCTTGTCAAATGTATCAATTAATCATAGACATTTAATGCTGATACCATTTTGTTGTCCAAAAATCTGACACTACACTTAGACTTGACCTGTGGCTGAGTAGGGCAGTGATAGACTGAATTGTCACATCAATTATTTACTAATTATTGCATAAAAGATCTCATGCTGAGGCTCTTGGGCCTCGCCCCGTCCATGAGGGTTCAGTTCTCCACATAGGGTCGACTTTAGCTAATGGGTTCGACTCACCATACATTTCAACCTCTTCACGAGGTTCGGTTAAACTGCTCCTTGATCATAATGACATGGATCGTGGCCCAAGTTTGCTTGTCGTGTAACTATCACGTAGGGATTTTTGGAGCCTTGATGGAAGAGGCATAAAAGATAGGGTATCCATCATGTTGTAAGTACGAGGATAAATATATATGACACAATATGAAGTAAATAACACAAGTGCGCAAGAACAAAAGATAATTTGGTAGAGGAAATGAGAATTCACTAAAATATGGAGAATTAATACAAAGATATTGTGTTTAGAATATTGTTTAACTTGTCTAAATTACAATAAAGAGCTAACTATATACACGGAATGTTTCAACAATAGAAATAGAGTTATAGATGGAAAAGAATGCTGACAATGAGTAAAAATGCAAAATGGGCCTAGGTTGGACAAATCGCCACTCGAGTGCCACGTAAGCGCCAAGTGGACAATGACTCTGATGCTCGAGCAGTAGGTTGAGCCAAAAGAGTGCCACACTTGTGTTTTGAGCACTTGAGTAGGAGATGGGCACTCAGCAGGCAGGAATGAGCCGAAAAATCCTCTATAGTCCATCTCTTGGCCTCTTCAAATGAAACATAAATTCCAAACTCCCAATGATGTACAAGGCATCAATGGTTCGATACAATGATTTTCATAATCGAAATCAGGATGAATAGTTGCACTCTTTCAATTTGTTTTCAATTGAATTTCTCTTGAAAATGTTTTAACAAGATAACATTTAGTTATTTTATATTTTTTTGCACTTTTTCCTTTGTATAGTAATTTTGTCCCATCCAAATTTTACCAAATAATATTTTATACGTTGTCATTATTATGTAAATAGTCATTCACGTGGGATTGTGTAAATAAATTAGTACTTGTGAATGACTATTTTACCTCTATTGTTCTAACTGTAATCTATAAATACAGGGTCTTGATTTTCAATAAAATACAAACACTACAAGTCTATTTAATTCTCTATTTTCTTTTCTTTTCTCTCTAGTAATAAAAAAAAAATTTATTTTTAAAACTTAATTATTTATCCTTGAATATGGAAAGATGCAAACAAATATAATATGTTACGCTTAGAGTTTTAAATTAATTTGACAAGGTCAAAGATTGTTTATTTCATAAATGCAATCTCTAAAAAAAAAAACATCAAACACCTCAAACAAGGCTTCCAAAGAGTCTGTATTGTACGAAATTAACAAGATCCAAGAAAGTTGTACAAGATGTTTGATATTTTTCTGGATAGTAATTGCTTCATAATATGTCAAGCGGATCATTTTTGCTACATGAGGAGCCTTGGTCCAATATTATCTTATTGCCATATGTTGATGACATGTTGATTAAAAGTGCTAGCAAACAAGAAATAAGCAAATTGAAAAAGAGTTATCCAAGTAGTTTGCAATGAAGAATTTGGGTATTGCAAAATAATTCTTCATTGCAAACTAAATCCTTGGGATGAGAATACTAGGGACAATGACATCTTAAACTGTCATGAAAAGAGTATGTGAAGAAGGTGCTAAGCATGTTCAGGATGGACAATCTAAAAACAATTAATACACCTTTGTTTAGTCACAATAGGCTATCTAATGAACAGTTACCTTTATCGAGCATGAATGTGCTTGCATGATCAAGCTGCTATATGCCTCTACTATTGGTAGTCTTATTATGCCATTGTGTGTGCAAGATCAAACGTAAAACATGTAGTGGGATTGTGAGTAGTTACAGTAAAGTCGATTCTTAGACATTTGTGAAGTACTTTAGATTCAGCATTATATTTCAAAAAATTAGCTTTAGGATTACAAGGCTATGTCGACATTGACATTGTAGGGATATTGATGGCATTAAGAGTATTATTGTACATGTATACACTTTGGATGGTACAACAATTAGTTGGATGTCTAAACTGTAGAAGATATTTGTTCTTTCCACTACTAAGGCCGAGTATGTAGCTGTGATCGAAGTTAGCATGGTTGTAGTCCTCTCTTGAATGAATTGGGTCACAAGCATGTAAAAACTGTGTTGAATTGTGACATTCAGAGTGCTATTCACTTAGCAAAATATCATGTTTATCATGCAACGACAAAGCATACACATGTTAGTTATCACTATGATATCAACTTGGGAGGATGTACTCTTAACATTTGATAAAAATTGAGGGAGTCAGAATCTAACTGATCTATTGACAAAGACTGTTCCGATAGGGAAAGAAGGTATACAACTTCAGTTGGACTTTTTGTTTGAGAATTGAGGAGTTATTACCACTACAATTGAGCCATTGGTAGTAAATTAGTCTCCAAATGGAAGATTGTTAAGTTATGCAACCTAATTATTTCATAATTTGTTTTATAAATAGAGAGCCATCATTATATTTTTGAATCACAATCATAGAAAAAGAGAAAGGTTACTGAAGATATGCTGGGCTATTTTCTCTTATAAACCTTTTTTACCATAGTGAATTATTGTAGTGTCGAAAAAAAAATGTATTCTCACATTGATGTAAACATTTATAAATCACATGTCTTTATTTCTTTATGTAAAATTAAGATTTTTAATTCTAAACACTATAAGCAGCATAGACCGCTCCCTAAGGTACCTGTGTTATACAAGGATTGAGATGAACTTTAGAATTTGAACTCTTAAATCATAGCATGCAATCATTTTTTTTTCATTTATAAGAGTTTTACGAAACTAAATTTGTTATTTTAAAACCAAAAATAAATAATAAATAAAATGAAATATTCAAAATATTTAAATTATAGTCAAATAACAATGCACAAATATTCTAAACGATCACTTAAATACACTAACTGAAATCACTTAAATCACATAATAGCCAGCACTAACTGAAATTTGAGTGCAAAAGGGTGTTCAAATTAGTTTAAGAAAGAAAGATTAAAAGATATGATTTTTTTTTTGTCAAATCATTGTACCAGCGCATAGCATAGACCATAGTTATATATCATAGATGAGATAGAGTGGTAGACAATTTAGGGAAAAAAATAACAATGTCAAACAATTAAAAATAGTGAATGAACCAAAGGGAAATGAAAATTCATATGAATGATAACATAAATAAATATATAATAATTAATTAACTAATGGGTAGTACTATATTCATGAATCTCTCGTAAGTCATGATTCATAAATCAAAGGCAGTTGAATCCATATATACCATCATCAAGTTTTAAAGAAAATCACTCAAAGAAAGCCACAAAAAAAAAAATTGAAATAAATAATTAAATTCTGGAACCTACGCCGTGATTGGACCGGAACGATACAAGTTCTATGGAGATGTTGGTAGATCTTACATTGACAAATCAATCTGATTATCAATATCAAAGAAAAGAGCACCCAAAATGTGCAAAACATGTTCAGAAAGCAAGTGAAAAACTTGACACAAAAAGGGGTGTACATTGCATTTAAATTGGTAGCAATATTGATGCATATCCTTCATTTTGTTTCACAATGGAATATGTATTCATAATTCAAACCCTATAGTACACCATAAACCACCATACTCACACTCGGTACCAAAACAAAGATCAATGCATATCCTTACTTTTGTTCTACAATGGAATATGTATTCCTAATTCAAATCGAGAAGTACGCCCAAAACCACCATACTTACACTCAGCACCAAAACAGAGATCAAATAACAGAGCAATCCAAAGCAATAAAGCAAAGCAAATAATCCCACGAACAAACCCATTATTGAAAACTTACACTCGGCACCAAAACAGAGATCAAATTACAGAGCAATCCAAAGCAATAAAGCAAAGCAAATAATCCCCCGAACAAACCCATTATTGAAAATACTTCTATGAACAACAAAACAATTTATTTATATAAGTTCCCAAACTATGAACCCTCAGTGGCTCTCCGTTTCTTACATGACCATAAAATATAGAGTTTTCCAAATGAAAAAAGAAGAAGCATGCACACAATATAGAAACTAATAGAAATCCATGAAAATACTTTATTTTAAGAAAGCCGATTAATCTAAAAATTGTGGCATATGTAAAAGGCATTAGAAACTAAAAGAAATCTAGATATAATAACAATCAATTAATTTTAACTTCAATCATATATACAGAATAAATATTAATAAAACAGAATGGGTAAATCAGCAAAAAAAATAAAAAATAAAAAATCAAGCAAATTAACTTTAAATGTATTCAATATTGTTACTTGATTTACGATATCATTTTCGAATAAGCTTCATTGTTTGAAGCAAGAGTGAACATCGAGTATAAAAGGGTCGGATTTTGGAGAAGTTGTGAGTTTAAGAAGAGGTCTAGGTTTTGATTTAGCATGACAATTATTGAAGATTTTGAACGTAATTAGTGGGGGTTTTTTTTTTAAAAAGAAAGAAAACAAAAATTTATTTTTGGGCCCCATAAAGAGTTGGGCCTAAGATGGAGGCCTCTTGGACCTCTCCTTAGGTTCGGCTATGGTCCAACATAGGTAAGGGCCCACATAATATTAAATGTTTTAATATTTATAGTGTATGTGTATAAAGTATGAATAAAAGACCCATTATAAGATTTGCCCTACGACAGTAAAACCTCAAGACGGACCATAAGTGAAAGGAATGTAATCAAACTGGATATAATATACAATCATGCTACATGTACTTTATGTGTTACATTAAGTTTGATATTTTTTCATATGACAACAATCTGCACCATTGATTTTAAACACATCCATCCTATTATTGGTCAAATTTCTTCCACATAAGAGGAGTGTCGAACTCCTTGTTAGGGCATAATGTACATCTAGCTTTATTCTATAATATATACTTAATTTTCCACAATATTCAAAGTCATGTCTGGTAAAAAAAAAAGAAGAAAAAGAGTTGCTTATGTTACCAAAATCTTGAACATGTGATAATTTAATAATTTTTAAGCAGCATGTTGGAAAAAATGAGGTGATGACTGATTTCGCATAAATTTTTAGTGGGACCCATTTGCTTATTTTGGAAGATCAACATTGATTTGTGTTCTCCCTCCGTGAGAACATCAAAATCATGTATTTACTCGCCAAAAATGAAGTTCGGGTGAATGAGAAATTTAAGTTTAAAGTGGACAATTGGAAGATGGTTTATGTTGGAGGGAAAACTAAATTAAAGTTTATCCCGTATAGAAAGTTGATGAAAGCAAGAACCACTTTATATATGGATACACTTTGGAAGTGTGTAATCATGTGTAGCATAGAGGCTTTCTCCACGTACGTGTAGAGGGGCACAAATCACGAACTGAAATAGGCTACAGACCTTAAACTTGTGTGTGGACGTGACCTATGTACATGAATGTCACACCGAATTGAAAAAAAATAAAAATTGGCTCCTCAGTATTTGCCAATTGTTTTTGCTTTTAACAACTGACTTTTGGTAGTAAAACCTCAAGGCGGACCATAAGTGAAAGGAATGTAATCAAACTGGATATAATATACAATCATGCTACATATACATTATATATTACATTAAGTTTGACATTTTCTCATATGACAGCAATCTACACCATTGATTTTTAAACACATCCATCCTATTATTGGTCAGATTTCTTCCACATAAGAGGAGTGTCAAACTCCTTGTTAAGGTAGAATGCACATCTAGCTTTATTCTGTAATATATAATTAATTTTCCACAATATTCAAAGTCATGTTTAGGTAAAAAAAATAGAAAAAAATTGCTTATGTTACCAAAATCTTGGACGTGTGATAATTTAATAAATTTTAAGCAGCATGTTGGAAAAAATGAGGTGAATGGCTAATTTGGCATAAATTTTAAGTGGGACCCATTTGCTTATTTTGGAAGATCAGCATTGATTTGTATTCTCTTTCGTGGGAACATCAAATCATGTATTTACTTGCCAAAAATGATACTACGGTGAATGAGAAATTGGAGTTTAAAGTGGACCATTGGAATATGGTTTATGTTGGAGGAAAAACTAAAGTTGAGTTTATCCTACATAAGAAGTTGATGAAAGGAAGAATCACTTTATATATGGCTACACTTTAGAAGTGTGTAATCATATGTAGCATATAGGCTTTCTTCACGTGCGCGTAGGGGTGTTCAAATCACGGACCGAAGAAGGCTCCAGACCTTGAACTTGTGTGCAGGTGTGACCCGCGTACACAAATGTGAGACCAAATTGAAAAAAAAATTGGCTGCTAAAACTCCAATGATTATTGCCATTAGTTTGAAACTGTTGAAACTCTAATGATTATTGCCATTGAGTTGATGGACAAATTTAACTCATAATTACTTGGTTAAATCTATATAAGCCTCATTTTTCACCATTCCAGACATGAAAAATACAGTCTGCATTACCGTTCCAAAATACACGAAATTGTCTTCTATCTGCATACATATTTTACTGTTTATCAAGGTCTTGGTGATGATATTGTTTAGAAACTAAGTTAGTTCACCGGAGTAGAATCTGCAGTTCTCGGACTCTACTGGTTTACTGTTGTTTCTTGGGAAACACACGCTCAAGTTAAATATCAAGCACTTGTAGTGAGGGAGCAAATTTATTTTAAGAAAAATGTGTTCATATAGGCCTCGGGTTTTAAAGTCCAATTGAATTATTTATTCTCTGTTATTTAGATTATTTGTTCACGGTTAATTTTTTTTTTTGTAACAAACTTAAAAGAAATTCAAAAAAGAAAAAAAATAGCTTCTTATATTATTAATTTCATAAACTAATTTTGTTTGATTTTCAAAAATGGCAACCAAAATAACCAACATCGACATAACCTAAACTGTGGCTACTGAAAACTAGACTGAGTTTTATGTAGCTCAAGGGCCAAGTTTTGTTGTGTCTCAAGAGCCAAATATTGATGTGGCTAACTTGCCAGGCTATGCTATGAGCCAGATTGTGGCTTAACCAACTAGCCATATCGTTACTGTTCCGATGAATCATGGAGAAAAATCAAAGAAATTCAATGGATCGAATTTCAAAATGTGGTAAAAGAAAATGTTGTTTTACCTGACCACTTTAAATCTTGCGAGATTCTTGACTAGATCTGCTCCGAAACTTAAAGAGGGTGAGGATGATGTTCAGGTGTCAGCGCACTAGATGTGTGGAGACATTTAGACTTTCTATGCCGAAATTACATTATGAACAATTTAGCAGATTTGCTATACCACGTTTATAGTACTTTGAAAATTGTAAAGGAATTGTGGGAGTCATTAGATCGAAAATATAAGACCGAGGATGCCGGGACCAAAAAATTCATTGTTGGCCTATTCCTAAATTATAAGATGGTGGACTCCAAAACAGTAATTAGTCAAGTGCAAGAATTCCAAGTGATTCTTCACGAGATTCATGTCGAAGGGATGATTTTGTGTGAAACTTTCCAAGTAGCTGCAATTATTGAAAAATTACCATCATATGGAAAGATTTCAAGAATTATCTTAAGTACAAGCGAAAGGAAATGAACGTCAAAGAACTGATTGTTAGACTTCAAATTGAAGAAGACAACATAAATTTAGAAAAGAAAGGGTTCAATCCTATTATGGCTAAAACTAATGTTGTTGAGCACGGTTAAAGTTCTAAGACCTTTAAGAACAAATCTAGGATATCTAGTAGTAAAGGTGCTAAGCTGGGATCGAAATGGGGCATTTCTAAGAAAAAATGATATGATCCAGGATAGGCCCCGGGTGGTCGAGAGTGCAATGTTCATTGAGAAGTGGTTAAGGGCGCGTTCAAGGCTATTTGGGGTAAAAAAATGTTGCACGAATTGATAGTTCAAAAATGGAGTAAAAATTTCCTTTTCGCAAATAATTTTATTTTGAGTAGGATTTCTCAGCTTTGGAAAGTTTTCATATTTTTGGATTCTTTATTACATTTTTACTATAATTTTAGGGTTTTAGTAGAAATAGGTTATTTTTTTTCATTGGAAGGAGGACACTTTTGACATGAATATGAAATTAAGAATTTCTTTCTAATGGTTCTTGAAGGAACTACCGAACTTATCAAATATTGTTATATTTGTGGTGTTCTCTTAGAACTTATTAAAGGACTAGACATCCTTTATGGTGTTTGCAAATCGAGATCCGTTGATTTTGTAATCAAGAGGTAATTCAAACTTCGTTTTTTGTTTGGTTACTTGGTTCAATAATTTATGGGTTGAGATTCTATCTTCTACAATCTAAATTTTGACTTTCCCGGCATTTTCAAATTAATTCCATTATTTCCACGTGTATCCCTTTCCCGATTTTGCGTCAAGAAATTTCAAGGAAAATGCTTCAATTGTGACAAAGTAGGCCACAAGTCTTCGGAGTGCAGATTGCCAAAGAAGAATAAAAAGAAAGAAGCACATGTGGTTGATTACATTGCACATGATGTGTCAGAAATGAATCTTGTAGCTGTCATTTCTGAAGTGAACATGGTGGGTTCTAACCCAAAAGAGTAGTGGATTGATATTGGTGCTACGAGGCATGTGTGCTCTGATAAAGAGTTTTTTGTTACTTCTAAAACAATTGAGAATGGAGAGAAGTTGTGCACAAGAAATTCAGAAACTTCTAAAATCAAGGGTCAAGGAAAGGCATTAGGAAAAGAACTGACTCTTAACAATGTGCTGTATGTTTCGAAAATCCATAAGAACCTAGCCTCCGAGCCGATTTTGTATAAACATGATTTTTGTATTGTATTTGAGTCAAACAAAGTTATTTATCAAAAACTGGAATGTCTGTCGAAAAATGTTATGTTTCCGATGATATGTTTAAATTGAATGTAATGGTTGTTAAGCAAACAATGAATAAAGTAATCTCTTCTACTTACTTGCTTGAGTCTTCCAACTTGTGGCATGGTAGACTAGGACATGTTAACTATGATACTTTACGTAGACTAGTTAACTTGATTTGTATACCGGCATTCTACATTGATTCCAAC
The DNA here is from genome assembly GCA_019097785.1 of Fraxinus excelsior. Taxonomy (NCBI): domain Eukaryota; kingdom Viridiplantae; phylum Streptophyta; class Magnoliopsida; order Lamiales; family Oleaceae; genus Fraxinus; species Fraxinus excelsior. The sequence continues at coordinate 12,079,499 of CM032643.1, forward strand.
CATAAATGCGAAACTTGTGTTAAGACAATTGACAAGGTCATCCTTTAAACCAATTGAACAGAATACATAACTGTCTGATTAGATTCACAACGACGTATGTGATTTGAAACTTGTACAAACAAAAAATGGCAACAAGTACTTCATTACTTTTGTCGATGATAGCATAAAATACCGTTATGTGTATTTGCTTAAAAGTAATGATGAAGCTATAGAGAAATTTATCCTCTATAAGAATGAAATTGAAAATCAACTAATAAGAAAATTAAGGTGCTGAGAAGTGATCGAGGTGGTGAGTATGAAATACCATTTACTGAATTCTGTGCAAAATATGAAATCATACATGAAACCACCGTACCTTATTCATCGCAACAAAATGGTGTTGCTGAAAGGAAAAAAACATACTTGAGAAGAAATTATGAATGCAATGTTAGTAAGTTCTGGGTTACCTCAGAACATGTGGGGAGAAGTTGTGTTATCAGCAAATTACTTTTTAAATAAGGTACCCCAAAAGAAAATGGAAAATAGTGTGGGGGTGTCTTGCTAAAGTGGTCATTCCAACACCTAAGAAGGTAAAAATAGGCCCGAAAACTATAGATTGCATTTTCATTGGCTATGGACATAATAATAGTGTTTATCGATTTCTTGTGTATGAATCTAAAATCCTAGACAAACAAAAAAACATGATATTGGAATCAAGAAATGTTCTTTAAATATGTATTTCCGTACATATCCAAAGTGGAAGAAAACTTTTCTAAATGGACATATGAAACTATAATTGAAAATAGTCATGAACAAGAACTAGAAGAGGAGATTAGGTTGAACCAAGACGTAGCAAACGGGAAAGGACAAAAAAATCTTATGGTCCTGATTTTCTGACCTATATGCTAGAAAGTGAACCTCAAATTTATCAAGAAACTGTAAGCTGTTTAGAAGGACCTCATTAGAAAGATTCCATTAAAAATGAAATAGATTCCATACTGCAAAATCATACATTGGAGCTAGTAGATCTTCCCTTAGGAAGCAAATCACTAGGTTACAAATGAATTTTCAAAAATAAAATGAAAGCAAATGGAACTATTGAAAAGTATAAGGCTTGATTAGTAATAAAATGTTATAGACAAGGAGAAGGCATTGATTACTTCAATACATATTCTCTAGTGTCGAGAATAACATCTATTGGGATGATACTTGAGATTGCTGCTCTACGAAATCTTGATGTACATCAAATAGAAGTTAAAACTGATTTCCTTAATGGAGAGTTAGAGAAAGAAATCTACATGGAACAACCCGAGAGTTTTTCATCACCAGGACAGGAAAAGAAAGTCTGTAAATTGGTGAAGTCATTGTATGGCTTGAAACAAGCTCCAAAATAATGGCACGAAAAATTTAACAATGTTATGATGGAATGTAGATTTAAGATTAACGAGGGAGACAAATGTGTCTATGTCAAAGATACCAAATATGGTTATGTCATTTTATGTATTTACATTAACAACATGCTTATTGTTGGTAGCAACGATAAGATGATTAAATCCACTAAAAATATGTTAAATTCAAGGTTTGACACGAAAGATACAGATTTAGCTGATGCCATACTTGGAATTAAAATTAGTAGAACGTTAGATTGACTCGTTCTAAGCCAGTCATATTATGTGGACAAAATTCTAGAAAAATTCACCATGGATGATATTGGAATGACTAGAACACCAATAGATACGAGTCAAAATCTATCTAAAAATAAAGGTGAGAATGTCTCTGAAGTGGTAATCTAGAATTATTAGAAGTGTGATGTACTTGATGAGTTGTACAAGACCAGACATAGCATACACAGTTAGTAAAATGAGTAGATACACGAGCAATCCAAGAGCTGACCACTGGAAAAAAATACTAAGAGTACTAAGGTACTTAAGACGTACTCGTAATTTTGGACTGTACTATACCATATATCCAACAGTCATTGAATGATTTAGTGATGCAAATTGGATATCTGATATAAAAGACTCCAAATCCTCTAGTGGATTTGTGTTAACATTGGGAGGTACAGCTATATCCTGAAAATCTTCTAAACAAACCATTATAGCTAGATCTACCACGGAATTTGATTTTGTAGCTCTAGATAAATGTGGTGAAGAGGATGGGTGGTTACGCAACTTCTTAAAAGATATTCCAAGATGGGCAAAACCTATGCCAGCAATTTGTATATATTGTGACAGTCAATCATCAATTGGAAGGACACAGAGTAACGGGTACAATGGTAAGTCTAGACATATACATCGTAGACATAATACCATAGAACTACTCTCAACTGAAGTTATCACTATTGACTATGTAAGGTCAAATGATAATATTGCAGATCCGCTAACCAAAAGGTTAAATAGAAAGTTACTAGGAAAATCATCGAAAAGAATGAGACTTAAGCCCTCGAACTGATAAGTTAACACAAAGGAAGCTCCTCCACATAGTTGACAAGAGATCCCAAGATCTAGGTTCAAATGGACAACCTAATTGTAAAGACTTAATTAAATTACTGTGAGGGGAATGATGCATCTTGTCCATTCCTATGATGCAACAGTGATACCCATAAGGATGAAGAATAAGCAACATGCCTTTAATGATTCTTATGCGTTAAAAATGGAGCCAAGTAATGCGGGTTACTTGTAATAAGAAATCACCTATGTGAGAGAGAAATAGGGCTACTTCTAAGAGAATTGTGTGGGGCTAAATTCTTAAGAACTCTGGCAGAATCAGGCATATGTTCATGGCCAAAAAAGAACCTGATAATGAAAACTGAATTGTGTTAGGAAAAATCTTGTGTAGAGCATATCATCATTTACATAAACGGCGGGACAGTTCAAAGACAGCGCACGCATTTGCTGGTCAGCTAGTAAAATAAATATGCTTTCACAAATGAAAGTTCAAAGGGTAATACCTACCTATCCTGTGTAAGTTTAATCCGTTGAACTTTATCACCAAATCTTTGTTTCACGTTTTGTGTCTCTCCCAATTTTCATTCATGTGAGGGATTTTTGGAAAACAAAATGAGGTGCTGGTTGATTTTGTGATAAATCCTGATTGGACCCATTTACTTATTTTGGAATATCGAAATTGATTTGTGTTATCCTCCTTGAGAACATCAAAATCATGTATTTACTTGCCAAAAATGAAGCTTGGGTGAATGAGAAATTTGAGTTTAAAGTGGACCACTAGAATATGGTTTATGTTGGAGGAAAAACTAAATTTGAATTTATCCTACATAGGAAGTTGATGAAAGCAAAAACCACTTTATATATGGCTAGACTTTGGAAGTGTGTAATCATGTATAGCATTTTCCATGTACGCGCGTATATGGGTGTGCAAATCACAGACCAAAATAGGCTTTGGACCTTGAACTTGTGTGCGAGCGTGACATGCGTACACGAATTTCAGACCGAACTGAGAAAAAATTGGCTCCTTAGGATGGCCTATGTTTTTGCCAATTTTTTTTGCTTTCAACAACTGACTTTTGGTTTTTCAAACTACTAAAACTCTAGTGATTATTACTGTTAGTTTGAAATTGTTGAAACTCTAATGGTTATAGCCATTGAGTTGATGGATAAATTTAACTCGTAATTACTGGGGTTAAGTCTATGTAAAGCCTCGTTTTCCACTATTCCAGACATGAAGAATACAGTGTGCATTACAATTCCAAAATACACAAAATTGTCCTCTATCTGCATACATATTTTATTGTATGTCAAGGTCTTGGTGGTTATATTGTTTAGATACTAAGTCAGTTTGTCGGAGTATAATCTGCAGTTCTCAGACTCTACTGGTTTACCGTTATATCATGAGAAATGGACGCTCAAGTTAAATCTCAAGCACCTAAAGTGAGGTGAAAAATTTGTTTTAAGGAAACTGTGTTCACACAGGCTTCAAGTTTTAAAGTCCAATTGAATTATTTATTCTCTGTTATTTAGATTATTTGTTCACAATTATTTTTTTGTAACACAACATGCATCAGATGTTACGTTAATGAACTCAAAGTTGATAATAATTTATTCTCAAAAGATTCGTAGGCTCCGTGGAGAGTGGAAGTATAAAAAGGGACACTATGCTAAGCAAGAAAATGCGAAGTTTGAGTTCTGGAGAGGTGGAGTTTCCTAGTTTATTTCAGTACCTTCTTTTTACCAGTTTTAATCTTCATATTCCACACTAGAAAACAAAATCACAAAAAGCTACTTCCAGAACCTCCGGATGGCCACTATTTGGTCACACATTCAAACTTGGAGCCATGACCCATAAAACTATAGTGGGTTTCAAAAAGAATTATGCCCCCGTTGTGTGGTTAAAGATAGGTTTAGTTAATACCATGGTTATACAATCCATAGATGTAGCAACTGAATTTTTCAAGAACCATGATTTTTCATTCATAGACCGCACACTTGTTGACACCATGAGAGCGCTTAATTTCGACAAGGGTTCCATGGCCTTGGCTCCATATGTCATCTATTGGCATCTCATGAGACGTATTTGTATGGTGGAAATGTTTGTTAACAAAAGAATCAACGAAACAGTTTTTGTCAGGCGAAAGTAAGTTGACAATATACTCTCATGGATAGAAAAAGAAGCAAATAAGGTAGAGGGAAGAAGGAATGGAATTACTGTAGCACTATATGTTTTTTGTGCGTCATTTAACATGATAGGAAACTAGATGTTTTCCCGAGATTTGGTGGATCCAGAGTCGAAAGAGGCATCATAATTCTTCAACTCCATGATGTGAATAACAAAGTGGGGTGAATATCCTAATATTTCAGATTTATTCCCTTGGCTTAGATGGTTTGACTTACAAGGTCTTAGGAAAAAAATGGTTCGTGATATGGGAAAAGCACTGTATATTGTTTCAACGTATGTACATGAGCGTATAGAAGATCACAAGGCATGTAGAGAAACGAACAAAGACTTCTTGGACGTGTTGCTCGATTTTGAAGGAAGCAAGAACGAACCTGCTAAATTATCAAAATAAGAGATCAAGATATTCGTACTGGTAATATTTGTGATTTTTCTTTTACAGTTTTGCCAAATACAATGTAGTGGATCGTTTATGGTATTTAATCCTATAAAGAGTGAGAACCAAGTTCAAAACTTGAAACAACGAAAGAGATGGTTGATAGGTGAACCACACTTATAAATTTTCTACCATAATTGATTGATCTGTGTTGGTAAATTATCTCTCTTTCATTATTATCTCTAAAAAGAATTACTAAGCAACTTGCATGCTAATGCAGGAAATGTTCCTTGCTAGTTCAGAGACCACTAGTAGCTCAGTTGAATGGGCATTGTGAAGGTTTTTGAACAGCAAAGAGGAGGAAAAAAATTGAGATTTCAATCATACAAAATGGTGTTACACGGCTGGCTATATAAAGCCATCTTTTGATCATTACGAAAGTGTTTTTTCTACCAACTATTCTACCTACTACCACTTCTACCATACTTGATAGATTACAACTTGTAGCAGGTCCTAGCTTGCTTAAGTTATAATATAACTTAGGCTATAATGATTACAAAAAATATGTAGGAGAAACCGTAGCAAAATCAAATGTTTGTTGACAACAAAAGTGTCACACGGTTGTCAACATATTGACATAGCTCCTATGCAACCCAGAAATAATGGTTAAGGTTAAAAATGAGGTTTCAAGCATGGTAGGATCAAATAAAAAATTTGAAGAAAGTGATATTGACAAACTCCCTTACTTACAAGCTGTAAGCAAAGAAACATTATGTTTTGTTGAGTGTAGCATGACATTTTTGCTATCATATAAGTTTGGTTTTGTGATCATCATTCCCTGCTTTCAAGTACATGCTTGGTAGTGTTTTTTTGAATTATAGACTAAGCATGGTCTCATGAAAAAGTTGTAATGTGTAAGGTACTTTGGTAGGTAAAGTATGGGAGTCTATTTTGTAGTCAAAACCTTTTGTAATATATATGAATGGAAGTAACCAGTCGAGGTAATATACAATCCAGTAAGTTTTTATACAAGTCGGTAAGCATTGCAAAAATTAGTAAGAACTGAACAATCCGGTAATAAATACACTAGCGAGTAAGAACTTCATTTTGGTCACTTTTTCATTCTCTTTGTGTTTCTATATATACTTTCATGATATCAAAGCCTCATTGATCTTAGAAATGGGACCGTAAGAAGGAAAGAAGAAAAATATGAGCAACAGACAAAATAAACCATCAGCGAAGTTATATTCAGTTGACATAAAAGTAAATGGCTTCAAGTGGTTTCTTAGCACCATTGCCTTTGGTCTTCATTGGAGAAAACTACAAATTCTGGGCTACAAAGATGAAAGCCTACCTCAAAGCTTATGATCTATGGAAGATAACTGAAATTGGGGTTGAACATCCACCTTTGAGAGGAAACCCTACAATTACTCAAATCAAACAACACAGTGATGATGTTGCCAAAAAAATTGAAGCTCTATCTTGCATTCAATCTACTATTTCAGATTCTATTTTCACACAAAAAATGAAAAAGAGGCATGGGATAGACTCAAGGAGGAATTCCAAGGCAATGAGAGAACGAGGCAAATGCAAGTACTCAACTTGAAAAGAGATTTGAGACTTTGAAAATGAAAGAAACAGAGGTAGTGAAAGACTTTGCAGACAAATTGATAAAGGTTGTAAATCATAATAGGCTATTGGAAGATGATTTACCAAATAAGAGAGTAGTTGATAAGGTTTTAATAAGGCTTCCTGAAAAATTTCAAGCCAAGATATCATCATTGGAAGATTCTAGAGACCTATCATCTATAACCTTGGTTGAGTTGGTTAATGCCTTGCAAGAAACTGAACAAAGAAGGTTAATGAGGCAAGAGGAACAAATAAAGTGCAAACAAGCCTTGTAATGAAGAAATTTTAATCTGAAAAGAAGGAACCAGAAATCAATAAACTGGAAACAAATAGGATAAGTTTGCACATTGTCCTCATCGTAAAAAAAAGGGCATTCACCTAAATGGTGCTGGTATAGGCATGGAGTTCAGTGTAGAGGCTCTAAACAATTTGGCTATGTTGAAAAGGTGTGCAAAAACAAAAGGGGGAAGCAACCTTAGGAGTAAGCAAAAATGGTAGAAAACCAGGATGAAATGCTAGATGAGCATCTGTTCTCAGCTATCAAGGCCTGAAGCACTGTTGAAACTGGTTATGGGATAGTGGTTGCACTCACCACATGATTGCAGACTATAGCATTTTTGTTGAATTGAATAAAGCCTACATGTCCAGAGTTAAAGTAGGAAATGGAGATATTGTGGAAGTGAAATGCATAAGGGTGATTGATGTTTAGACTTCAATAGGTATTAAACATATACCTGATGTTTTATATGTGCCTGAGATAAATTAAAACCTAGTTAGTGTAGGGCAATTACTAGAGAAAAATTATGTCTTGATGTTTAAAGATAAAGCCTGCACTGTACTAGATGTAAATGGAAATGAGTTAATGGCAGTTCAAATGAGGAATATAAGCTTTCCTATAGATTGGAAAAATATCACTACACATGCATGTTTGCTGAAGAAAGTGAGTTTCCTTTATGACATAGACGATTTTGTCATGCTAGCCATACTTCACTTAGGTAAATGTATGATTTTAATCTCGTTGAAAACTTGCCTAAAATCATTGTTGATACCTGTGTCTGTGATGTCTATCAACTTGGAAAGCAAACGAGATCATCATTCCCTAAGAACCAGCCAAGAAGGGTTGTCAATAAGTTTGTTAGTGCACTTAGATGTCTATGGTCCAATGAAAATCAACACACTGAATGGCTGCAGATATTTATCCTTTTCATTGATGACATAACCAGAATGTGTTGGATCTATTTCTTGAAGCTAAATCAGAAGTTGCAGCTATGTTTTAAACATTCAAGAAAATGGTGGAGAATGAAAGTGGTTGCAAAATAAAGACAATCGGAACTGATAATGGAACTGAGTATAGCTGTGGACAATTTGACAACTTTTGTGAAGCTGAAGGTGTTAAGAATCAACTAACCATTCCCTATTCTCCTCAACAAAATGGAGTTAGTGAGAGGAAAAATAGGATTATGATGGAAATGGCTAGGTGTTTGTTGATTGAGAAAAAGGTTACCAAAGAGTTCTGGGCAGAAGCAGTTAACAGTGTTGTTCATCTTCTCAACAGTTTAGACTCCATATGAGGCATGGTATGATGTCAAACCAGATATTTCAAATCTGAAAAGTATTTGGGAGTGTTTATTACACTCATATTACTGATGCAAAAATAGATAAATTGTGTGATAAGGCTGAAGTTGGGATATCGGTTGGTTATTGCATCAATGCCAAAGGATATAGGGTGTTCAATCCTCAGTCCAAAAAAGTAATCTTAAGTAGAGATATCAAGGTAAATGAAGAAGGTATGTGGAATTGGGAGGCAAGTTCTGTAGAAAAAACAACAAGAGGACTGATTCCTCAAAATATAGATGAAGAAATCAGTGAAGATGAGGTGGAAACTGATGATGATTCAGATACAGAAAATGGTAGAGTAAAGATGAGGCCTTCGGTAGACATTTATGTAAGGTATAATGCTGCAATTGTAGAGCATGCAAGCTTTGTTGAAGCAGCTAAGTCATCTGATTGTATGGCTGTAGCTTGGTCAGCTCCCCCAGCCAATTAATTTTTTTAGTTGAAAAAAAATTATTTTATGTAAAAAAAAAATTCTAGTGTAATAAAATATGATGACACAAACCACAGTTTACCTCACTAAGTAACACTACAATATCAAATAAAATGTCGCAGTTGGAGCCAAGGTAAAATTAGACATTGACTTTGCATTAGCCGGAGGGAATCACACTGCAGTTTGCGGGGGTGGATCAAGCACCTGAAAAATATTTTTTAAAATTTTAAGGTTGAAATGGACTGGGGCTGACAACCCAGCCTAGTCCCCCTAAATCTACTAGCGGCACATTGGTCATGTGGAATCCAACGTTCTAAACAAATTTCTATCCTTCCTTAACAACCACTGCCACCGCATTCTCTACTAGTCATCTTTCAATGAGTCTGGAAGATTGGGCTACTAGCATCATCCAACGCAGTCCCTAATCACCGCCCTAATACCAAAATGACCAATACCATCCTATATCACGAGTATATATTTAGTGTAATGTGTTAGAATTAGGTTCTGACTCGATTCTATTTGGAGTATTATTTTGGAATTCTATTCAAAGTTTATTTGAAAATTCTAGTTGAATTTCAATTTGGAAGTTCAATTGGGATATTGGAATTTGTCTTGGACTTGAATAGGTCAAGATATAGATTAGGAAGGAACTTTTGACGCATTCCCACTCGCTGAGCACATGTCTTCTGTTTGAGCACTCAAAACAGGAGTGCTGGCGCTAGCGCCTACCGCTCGAGTTCTAAAGTCACCGCCCGCTTAGTGTTTGCCTAACGCTCAAGCTACGATTTATCCAACTCAGACTTCTTTTGCGTTCTTGACGTGTTTTTAGCACTTTTTTAGTAGAAGGAGGGCGATACCTCCGAGATTTTATTAATATGTCCTCACTTTTGCGGAAGAATAGTTGGATTACAACTAAAATGAAGCAAAGCAATAAATGGGGAAATACTACTTCCCTTATAGAAAAAGTAAAGGTTTTCAGCATTCTTTTCCATTTTTAACTCTAATTTTAGGGTTTGAAACATTTTCTATATAGTTAGCTCTTCCTTGTAATTTAGACAAATTAGAGAATATTGTAAATATAATGTATTTGTATTTTTCACCGTATTTTATTAAATTCTCATTTCCTCTACCAATTATCTTTTGTTTTTGTACACTTAAGATATTTATTTCATATTGTGCCATATATATTTATTCTCGTATTCCTAACAAACTGGTATAAGAGCGAGGTTCGATCAAATCAAGAGCTCAACTTGATTTTTTATGATGGCAACTATGAAGTATGATATTTCACTTTTGTATCGCAACACAAAATTTTCATTGTGGTAGGTAAGGATGCGATAAACACTCGTCTAAATGAATTTAGATGATGCGGTTCGGGATTTGACAAGATGTTCACAAGTTGGACTTCAGAGGAGAAACAACATAGGGATTGAAAAACCCTATTATTGATTCATCTTCAACTTTTAATATTCTTCAAGGTGTTTTGAAAGAGAAGACTGCTACTCCATTATGGTTCAAATTGGAGCAATTATGTATTACGAAAAGCTAAATTAGCAAATTGCATTTGAATCAGCGTTTATATTTTCATTGTATGATAAAAAGTGCATCCCTTGAAAATCACCTAACTATTTTTAAGGAAATTGCTGCTGTTTTGGAAACCTTAGAGGTTAAATATGATGAAGAGGATTTGAGCTTGATTTTGTTGTGTTTGTTTCCCGCTTCATATATGTCTTTTAGAGATATAATCTTATGCAATCATGATATTGTCACTGTTGAAGAAGTCGATCATGCTCTATTTTTAATGGAGAAGATGAAGTATCTTGTTGAATTTGTGGCTCATGAAGATTGCCTTATTATTGATGGTGGTTATGCAAGGGGCAAATTGAGGACTAACATTAGTAATAACCTTTGTAAATATTGAAAGAATAAAGGACACGTGATAAAGAATTGCTATAGGTTACAGAATAAATAAATATTGGCTGCAACTAATCAGAAGGAGAAAGAACTACATATTTCAGGTGAAGTCAATATTGCATAGTTTTTTCATAATTATGGAGAACTTTTGATTACTTCTTACGGCAATTGCAAACTTGATGAGGATTGAATTCTTAATACAACTTGCATTTTTCATATGTATCCCAATCGAAATTAGTTTTCTACATACGAAGTAGTTTTGGTGTTTGGTAATAGATAATAATACACCTTGTAGGATAGTTAGTATTGGAATGGATAGAATTCAGATGTTTGACGGGATTGTTAGAACACTTGATGTTGTGAGACATGTCAAGGATTTGAAGATAAATCTTATTAGTACAAATAAATAGTTGAAGGTGGAATCTTGAATGTTAGTAAAGGTGCCCATGTTGTGATGAAAGAATAGAGAAGGTCATAATTATAGGTCTTGCATGGTTTTTACAGAATCTTTGAACATCAATCAACGAAATTTAGGCCCTCGGTTGAATTTTGAGTTAGGTTCAGTACCATCGGAGTTTAGTTTGGAGTCTACATTGAAGAATACATTTTATCCAAATTAAAAAGTTATGGCTAATTCCGTTTTGCCACAATTACCAGTGGTGGTGTCATCATATTCAATTGGTAGAGATAGACCCAAGAGAAATATTAGGCCTCCACATAGGTACAAGGATGCTGATTTAGTTTCTTTTACTTTGAATGTGGTTGAAGTGTTGACTCTAGCCAGAACCTTCTATTAAAGTAGTTAGGTGTGATAATTTTGTTACAAGAGTTCTTTCTATCCCGTTTGATGATTATTAAATCATTTTGTGATTTTTTGTTGTTCGTCAAGACAATTCGAGCAACTTTGGTGTCCAAGGTAATCTTCCTGAACAATGCTTAGAATTCCATTGATATTCTCGGTTATTGAGTTTTCCCTAGTTGGATTTCGTGATAGAGGTGGAAAATTTTTTCACTTGAAAATGTTGACGGAGAATTTTGTTTAGTGTTTTATGTTGAAGAGTTAAGTCTATTCCTTGCAATGGAGTTTATATCAAGGTGGAGAATTTTTGAAGTTTTTTTCATTGCGATGGAATTCAAATCCAAGTGGAGTTTGTTAGAATTAGAATGTAATCCAAATTATATTTGGAATAATATTTGTGAATCCTATTTGAAGTCTATTTGACAATTATAGTTGAAATTAAATTTAGGAATTTAATGTCTTCAATATTACAATTCTAGTGAAGTATCTTCCATATTGTCTTGTTACAGCTCCCAACAATAATGCCTTCAAATAATATATTTATCAATCTTTATTTTAGTTTGGTCAGAATCCCTTTTTGACCCTGCATAATTGATTATACTATTATTAGTAAGGAATAATGGAACAATTCCTTCATATTTATAGAGATAGGGGACATAACTCACATGGATATAGTAAGTCTTGCTTGAGCTACTTTAATGGCAGTCTTTACATTTTTCCTTTCACTCGTAATGTGGGGAAGAAGTGGACTTTAGAAGTACTACTTATTGAGTTTATATGATGATCATTTGGAAAATAATTTGTTTGTTGCTCTCTTCGATAGTCTCATAAACAACTTATAAATGAGAGTAATATCATAAAGATATATTGAAATGAGGAGAAATTGTTTTTCTACCTCAACTTGGATGAGATTAAGGTGCAGAAAAAATAATAATTTTTGCTAATTCGAATGGTTATAACTTCGCTTTTGACTACACCACATGAATATCTTTTGTTGGCTACAATTTCGTGTTGACTTGACTAAGTTTGATGTTGATATGAAAATTATCTATTGTTGTTAGGTTTTTGATGTATTAGCAAGTCTATGAAAAAAAATGACTTAAATTAATATGTTGTAAAAGTCAAGGAGTAAGTTGTAAATAGTAGAAATTGAGTTGTATTAGGTCTAGGGTTCGAGAATGGAGAAAAAGGAAAAACGGCGCCGCAATTTTGCTAGACTTTCTTCATGACTTGGCTCGAACGGCAGAAACAGTAACATTGTTGCTAGCCTGTTGTGAAGGCTTCGGTTAAGCGACACGCCGTCGCTCGCCTGTCACCTAGCTTTTTCTCGAGCGACATTATCATCCAAGAAATTTTAATTCGCATTTTTAAGACTTTTTGTCCAGCCCATTCAACCCTAAAACCTAAAATATAAATTCCAAACACATCTAAACGGTTTTTTAAAGGTTGAACATTGTGAAAAACACATTATCCATATTCAATTCATCTACAAGCCTTCAACCTTCATTGATTTGTTCTTGGCATTGAAAACATCAAAACCACTTAATCCTAATACCAAATTGCTACTTTCTACATATCTATTAGAGTGTTGAAGATAAAGAAAATGTATAAGTTCCAGTTGTTGAAGAATATGTAGTTCTTCATTGATCCACAAGAGATAGGCGAATTCATAAAGTCGGGAGTTGTTACAAAAGCACGCAATCCAGGAGGGCTTTGAAAACAGCAGCTAAGAGTTGGTGCAGAAGTAGGCAATCCAAGAAAGCTGTAGGAATTACAGTCAGGAGGTTATAAAGTACTAGTGGTAGTCGTGTCTGACGGACTGTAAGTTCATAATTCGTTTATAGTGGACTTCTGATTGGCAAAGTGTCCGAAGTTTTTACCCTGTTAGGGTTTCTCTGTGATCAATCTGCTTGTTCTTTATTGTTTTCAATACAAGTATGGCAATTCAACTTAGGATAATTGGACTGATTGATTAATCATCTACAGATAATCAATAGTGACTTGTTGCTAGTTGATTATAAGTTTTTTATTCCGTATAATCACCTATTTACTCCCATCTAGCTGTAGTGTGAGTCAAACCTAATTATTTCAATTGGTATCAGAGCCTGATTTCATTCCTGACCCTTAAATTATTCTAGATGAGTCTCCTTGTATGTGCCATCATTTTTCGACAGAAGCAACTATGCTTATTAGAAAGTTCGAATGAGAGATTTCCTTAAAGTAATAGATGAGCGTATTTGGATAAGCATTCAAATTGGGTGGACTGCACCCTCAACCACTGTTGCTAGTGAAGTTACACCAACTGGTATTTCAGTCTGGACTAAAGATAATTTAGCTGAGTGTAACTAGAATAGTAAGGGTCTTCAAGCCCCGTTCATTGTTGTGTCTGCTGGAGAGTTTAAGAGAATATCAATGTGTGAAACTGCTAAAGAAGTTTGGAATATATTAGAAACCACACATGAGGGAACTAAAATTTTTAAAAACTCTAAACTGCAGATATTAACCTCTGAGTTTAAAGAAATTAGAATGAAGGACGATGAATCGTTTGATGAATTCTATGTGAAAATTAATGATAAAGTAAATTTGAGTTTCAACCTAGGTGAGAGGATCCGTGAGTCTAAAATTGTTAGAAAAGTCCGTAGATGGACCTGAAAGGTTTAGACCTAAGATCACCGCGATTGAAGAAAGTAAGGACTTAGATGTTGTTAAGATAGATGAACTCGTAGGATCTCTCCAAACCTATGAACTCACCATATCTCAACCTAAAAAAGTTAAATCCATAGCCATAAACACTATTAGGGAAGAAGCGAGTGAGTCGATTGATGCTAAAATCCTTAGGGACGACGAAATAGCTTATTTCGTTAAAAAATTCCAGAAAGTGATGAGGAATATGAGAAAGCCTCAAGACTAGAAAAATGATGTCCCTAGTAAATTCTTGAAAGATTAGCGTAAAAAGAATAACCTTAGGACTTCTAATACGAAAACCTAATCTGTTAGATGTCGTGAGTGTTAGGGTTTTAGTCACTATAGAAATGAATGTCCTAACTTGAAGAAAAATTTGAATAAAGGAATGCATAAGTCATTAGTAGTAACCTTAAGTCATGATGAATTAGATTCGAGCGTTCAGAGTCGTACCTCTGGTGGTAAGGATGACCAAAATCTTATGGCCTTCACATCTATAGCTAAAATTGAATCTGATAAGAAAAAGTAAAACGGTGGAGAATGATGAACATAGTGAGAAATCTGAGGAATATTCTGAGGATGAGACCAATATTCATGAGTTTTATCGTGAGTTATTTAAGGATAGTCTTAAAATCAAGAAGGTTAATAAAGCTGTACTGAAAAAGGTTAATGAACTTGAAAGATAGATAGAGAAAAACTCATAGGTGACCTTTAGGTCGTGAGATTGATTATGCTCTTAAATATATGAACATCCATGTATCTCGTTGATTAGATACTTGGGTGTATGCATGTGTAGTTCATTAAGTCAATTCATTCTTGCACATATCTCACTTATTTGTGTTTTGTTTTGATTTTGCTTTTTTTTTTTTTTTTTAAATTTTCAAAAGGTTTTGTTTTTTTATTATTAAAAAAAAATTATGTTTCTGTACTACTAGACATTTCATGGTGCTCTTAAACATAGCATTTGTGACCGAGTATGCATTCATCCGATTTGTACTGTTGTTTCTATTACTCGGTTAGGTTTTATGTGGAGTAGTACGTATATGTTTCATCATGTACATCTGCACAGCACACACTGTGATCTTGTGAGTGAGTCTTCACCGCATATGTGAGATTTGGGATTGCTGTCATCTATTGGTAAGGTGACCTCGAACATGAATTGACCTTCATTTAGATGACCTAAGTTCATATATAGTCCCCCGAGAATAAAAATAAATAAATATCTTGGTTCATCTTATACTCTTTTTCGAAACCTATTTGACTTGAGTAATTAAGCTCGAGGGGTTTCTTATAACCTGTGTGTGACTTGGGTTAATCGGCCTAAAACTCGTTATATTGGTCATTTTAGTCGCTTAATGGACAAGAGTCTACATATAAGATGCAATATTTGAGAAAAATGACATAAAAAATTTTATGCCCAAATCAGGGGGAGAAAAAAAAAATGAGTGTAATTGAGCTCATTTTAAGGTCCTAATTAACTTGTGAGTTTGATTTTCATTAGTAATGGAAAATACTTATTTAATAGTGATGTTCGCATGCCATTTCTTACAAATTTAAGATTTGAAATCATGTTCATAGAAAAATAGTGACACTTAACACACGTAAGTCACTTAAACACTTTACTCCAGTTGAACTTGATTTGAGTACGTGATAATTTTTTTATTAATAATGCATTACTTGTAAACATATGCATTTTCTAGTTCATCTGTATGTCAAAAACTTGATTTTTCAAAAAATGGGGGTACTATTTTTCGAAATTTTCAAAAACTCAGTTGTGTCAAAGATTTTCACCTGCTTTTCACTAAGCATCACTTGAGCGATAAAAACAGAAGTTGACTCCCTCGCTTATCGCTTGCCCCTCGCTCGAGCAACGTCCCGTAAATTTGACTGCTAACTTTATTGTTTTCGGGGTTTTACGCCATTTTTCCCATTTTTCCTTCGATTTCGCTCAAATCTCACCAACCCACATCTCTTTTGTGCTTTTCTCAAGTTTTGAATTTCCCAAATCATTCACTTGTGGTGCAATTTCATTGAATTAATGAATTTCAAAGGTAAATCTCTAAAAACCCTATTTTTCTCCTCTTTTTTTTTTTTTTACATTTTTTGGGATTTTGATTTTTGACCGTTCTTGCTTCAATTTTTGGCATTTGCACTTCATGTTATAGTGCAATGTCATTGCACAATTTTGTAACAAAAATTTGGTTGTTTGGACGGTTTTTGACTCGAAGTTTGTTGTTTTTGCACTTTTATCATTTTATTTTACTTTGGGTGGGCTTGGTATAGTCTTAGGAGTTGAATCGAGTGTTTTTGCTTTGAGAATTGGGGTTTTGGAGAAGTTGGGTGCTTTCTTTTAACTTTGGGCATATTTTTACTTGATTTTGAGGATGCTTTGGTGGATTGTAGAGTATTTCTTGATGAATGGCATTTTGGATTAACAAGCTATGGTTGGAAGTGTGATGTTTGCTTTACATTACACACACGGGGCACACATGATCACTTGATATCTTGTTTTGGTTGGTTTTCGATATTGACACCATTTTACACATGGTTGTCCTAGATCACGGCACCATGTCATGACATCATTGTATCACGTCACCTACGTCTAGGTATCACGACATTTTTATGTGCATTCATGCTAGGGTATGTTCCATATGTGCTATTTGCCTCGTTTTGCATGCATTTAGGCATCTCATGCATTTTGTATTTTGCCGAGGTTTTGATGTGTTGGTTTTATACATTTTAGATGCCGCCTAAGAGGGCTTGTACTTCTGCTTAGACACCTGGTACCTCCACTTCATTCAGTAGGGCTAGGTTTATTTCTGTTGTTGCCCAAGACACTTTAGGTCGTAGTTTTCCTTGTGGCCCGTTTTATTTGAGTACGAAGTCATTATGTCTGATCTGTCACCCTACCTTGCTGCTATTTTCATATCCTAGGGTTAGGAGCCGTTGTTGGTAGAGTTGACACATTTTCCTAGTCTTCTTGTTCAGGAATTTTACTCTAACATTCATGACGTTAGCGGATCAACTTTTAGGTTTTTCTTTGGGGTAGGACGGTTAAGATCACACTGGACGTCATATCGAGTCTAGTGCATCTTCCTAGAGTTGTTTGCCCTTTGTTTCCATATCTTTCCGTTAACACACTTCCAACAAACGCTCTTGTCCATTCTACGGTGTTTAACACACCGTTGGAGGATGGGCCAGGTATCGGCAAATTCTGTTGCGCATTATGTGCACGAATATGTGGTTAGTGTCGCACACTTCTTCATTGCATATGGAGAAGGCTGATTTCTTTACACCTTACTACATGGCGATTTCATTGATTTACCCTCGTTCATTTGCGAGCAGATTCTTCGTACTTTTAGGGTCCATTTGATAGGCAAATGTGGAAAGAAAATTCAATTCCATGTTAGTTGGAAAATAAAAACCCACCAAACCCATAGGAATTCGTTTTCCATGAAAACAAAGAAAATTTAGTTTAAAGTGATTGCACCTTAGAATTCGGTTTTCATTTCCAAGTTGCAATCAAACGACCAAAGTAAAATTTTTTTCCTCAGATGTGACATTTTCCATGAAAAGTGTGGCAATCAAATAGGCCTTAGAGTCACGGGGATGATGGTGGGGTTGCCCAATGCTTGTTTGATATATCGATTAGTGACAGCCCTAGGAGTGAACTTTCCCGAGGGAGTTCCGATGCGGGTTTCCCGACCAATTGGCCATACCACTATCTCTAAGAATAGGTCTCATGCTTCTTCAAAGCCAGCTCATCTTGTTGACCCGACTGTGTTAGCTGATCCTATCGATGACCTTATCTCTTTTGATCCATCAGATTTCCCTACTACTTCTTCTGCTCCTCCACCTACTGATATTCCATCTTCTTCTACTTCGGCACCTCTTCCCACTGAGTCTATTCCTCTATCTATTCCCATTGATCTATATGTTGCACTTATGGGATAGATGATCGTGTTGATCAAGCAACATGCTCGTATGATGGCAGAGATTACACAGTTGTGAGCTACGGTTGATTGACACTCTACTGAGTATACTACACTTCGTGGTGGTGTTGGGTATATTAGCGAGGGCTGCGATAGATCCGTCACCATTGGGATGATGGTGCAACTTCTGATGAGGGAACTGATACTTATGATGCTGATGATGCATCATAGTTACTAGGTAGTCCCTTTGTCATTTTGTGACAAAAAGGGGGATTAGATATTTTTGGATAATGTTGGAGTAGATTTATTCTTGGATGTATATGATATTTTTACTTAACATGATGTATCTAAAAATCTAGACTCAAAGGCATTAAATGACAATTTCAGTATTGCTAGATTAAGTTTTGATGTTTTGTAGTATCAATGTTTCGTTTTGGTATGTTGGGTTGCATTGATATTACGTCTTAATTTAGCTTATGGTATGAAACTGAAATGATGTGTTATGCGTTATAACTACTTGAATTGGTTTTACACTTATTACTATTTTTCGTACTTTACACTGGCATTGAGTTGTTCGTTTCAGGAAACAGGTTTACAAAGAAAAAGAAAAAAGCACAGTTCATTCAAGACAGTTCGTGGTGGTTGTGTCAGTCATTGAGTTTTGTAATTTTTTTTACTGCTACATTGACTTTATATTGTAGTTTTGTCACAGAAGGTCAAAGTGGGAGCTTGTTAGGTTTTTGATGTAATGACAGATCTTTGAACAAAAGGGACTTAAATTAATATGTTATAAAATTCAAGGAGTAAGTTGCAAATAGTAGAAATTGAGTTTTATTAAATTTAGGATTCGAGAATGGAAAAGAAGGAAAAACGACGCCCCAATTTCACTAGATTTTCGTCATGACTTGGCTCGAGCGGCAGAAACAGTAACATTGTCGCTAACCTGTCACCAGGGCTTCGCTTTAACAACATACCGTCGCTCGCCTGTCACCCAACTTTTGCTCGAGCAACAATGTCATCCAAAAAATTGTAATTCGCGTTTTTAAAGCTTTTTGTCCGGCCCATTCAACCCCAAAATCTAAACTATAAATTCCAAACACACCTGAACAGTTCTTTTAAGGTTAAACATTGTGAAAAACACATACTCTCCATATCCAATTCATCTATAAGCTTTCAACCTTTATTGATTTGTTCTTAGCATTGAAAACATCAAAACCACTTAATCCTAATACAAAATTTCTATTTTCTACATATATGTAAGAGTTCCAATTGTTGAAGAATGTGGAGTTCTTCGTTGACTATAGAAGATAGACGAATTCATAAAGTCGGGAGTTGCTGCAGGAGCGCGAAATTTAGGAGGGGTTTGAAAATTGCAGCTGAGAGTTGGTGCAGAAACACACAATCCAGGAGAGCTGTGGAACTTGCAGTCATAAGGTCGGAATGTACTAGTGGTAGTCGTGTCTAGCGGACTGTAAGTTTATAATTCATTTATAGTGAATTTCTCATTGGTAAAGTACCCGAAATTTTTACTCAGTTTGGGTTTCTCCGTTATTAATGTGCTTGTTATTTATTGTTTTCAATATAATTGTGACAGTTCAACTTAAGATAATTGGATTGATTGATTCATCGTCTAGAGATATTAATAGGGACTTCTTGCTAGTTAATTATAAGTTTTTTATTCTGCATAATCACATATTCACCATCTCTAGGTGAAGTTTGGATCGAATCTCGTTATTTCAATTGTTAGTGAACAACTGCTACCATCGGCTATAATTTAATGTCGTAAGAGTAATTTTGATGTTAATATGAGAATTGTCTAATGTTTGTCAACAATTGCGACACGGGGCTTGACTTTAATGTTGCCAATTTGATGTTGAACGACAGCTACTATTCTCTATAACATTAATGTTGCCTTGTCTAAGTTTGACGTTGATTTGAAAATTGCTTATTGTTAGTCAACAACGGCTACTCTTGGCTATAATTTGCTTGGCTAGAATTCAGTGCATTTTTGGATATGTTTAAACGTGATTATTAAGTACATAATGTAGGAGTCATAATTATTTCGTAAAAGTCATAATTTATTCATTTAAAAAAAAAAAAAATCTTGCATCCAATATTTTTTTTTTTATTACATTTGCTAATTGCCTCCTTTAACACACATCGCTTCTATTTCGACGTATGCACTGTAACGTGTGCATGTATTAAGCTTTCAATAGGACTTAATTTATAGTAAATGTAACTATTATACATTAGTATAGATATACGAAACTAGTAATAATTTTTTTTCCCTTGAAACTGGTTAACAATATTTTAGTTCATAATATTATTTTATTCGATCTATCTTGTAAATAAACTACATCATGATGATTAATGGAATATTCCTAGTGAATGTTAATATATTGGCATAATTATGAATAAAGTTATTGACATCTATATTTACATTTATTTATGTAAAAGTGTGGATATATCAAGGATTTTAAAGGATTGAACCAAGGCCAAGACTCTCCAACTGTCCGGCTCAACTTGATGCACCTGCCGAGTGCTGATCCAGCTTCATGCTTGCGAATGGGGAGAGCCACGCTGTCCAGTATCATAAAATCTCAGATCAGCTCGGTCCATTGACCCATCTCTTGGTGGGCTGAGTCGAATCAGCTCACAAGATACTCGTGGGTTGCGTTTATTTACTTATTATATAAAAATTGCATTTCCACCGCTGAAGTATAATGAAGAAGTGAATTTGTAAGGAAATGGTGAACATAAAAAATCTATTTTGTCAAAAGAATTCTAAAGAAAAAAAAAAATCATCCCTTTAATCGTGGCTTAGAATCGACTATAATACTTACGTGGAGTTAAAATTGTGCACGGATAAATATTTGGTTTATAATATTTTTAAAAAAAATAATAAATGAAATGTCAATGTACAGTATAAATCTAAAACTCAATGTACAATACATTCCGTAAAGATTATATTTGTTGAAAATCTTCAGTGGTTGCATCTTGACTTGTTGCATTTGCCCTACAATTGGAGCCTTAAACATATCTTCTTTCAACCTTCTTTTTTGTCTAGCAAAATCCTACCATATGCACTGAATGTAGCCTATCAAAGACAGTATTGAATATTGTTTTTCATTTGTTCACCACCATCCGAGAACATGACCAAAGTTATTTATATCTTATCTGTTTAACACACTAAGAATATGCTATGAAAAATATCTATTTAACTCAACGTGAATTTCGTTTTGTTTGGCACTAATACTAGAAGAAAAATGAGAAGACGAAGAACATCATGTAGCAGTCATACCCTTATACATCATCGTCGTCGACTGAAGAAGCTGTAGGAAACATTGCTGGTGGATCATTCTTCGTAGTGTGTTTGGCAGTATATTGAGAATATAAATTTCACAGATTATTTTTATAGCACAATGTGTAATTGGGATATTAAATATTAAATGTGAAGAAATTCTTTCGATATTACCTTTACATAAGTTAATATGAGGGTCCGTAATCATAGCTAGAGAGAATAACATGGGCAAATCTTCCCAATATATCTGAAATTTCATCTCTATGGTAGCAATAATGTCCTACAAAATTCTGTATTTGCTGAATAAATTGAAATATTAAAAAAAAAAATGAGTTATAACAATAGAAGTAGTGGGATAGGGTGGTACGTATGCGCATTGGTCGTTTTAAAAAAAAAATTAAAAATTCAATGATCTCAAAAGTAATTATCAGTCATCAGAATTTTAAATCATTATCAGAACCATGAATGCCTACCATTACAGAATTAGTAACTGCATCATAATTAAATCAATATTGTAGCATGAGATATGTAGAGCCTCAAAGATTACCTATATCCATTACAAACATCATGTCACGTAAGTTAGAATCAGTGCATATACTTACAAATGTTTATTTCCGAGATGGACATAGAAATAAAACCAATAGCATGTCTAATTTTTGTCAATTCTGATCAAATATTTTTAATGTCATCTTATACAATCAAAATTAAAAATGTAACAAACATAAAGCATGTGAAAAGCTTCACATAAATCTCATATCGACTTGGTTAATCATTTTTTTAATAACATTAGTGTTAACATTAACGTTATCATAAGTAAAACTATGAACTTTTATTACAACTAAATTCTCTAAGAACACCCATTATTACATTGAAAATATTATGTGTATGATGTGGAAATTCAATGACCTTAAATAGATATCCATTACAAATACATCATTTATGGTTTTTCCTAGACCATAGATAGGATGTAAATTAAATGACATAGCTATAATTTTTTAAATCGTCAATAATTTGTACTTTTTAATACCATATAAATTTATAACATCATTACGAAACATATCTTTGCTAGTATGTTTGCCTTTCAATTGAAGACATATTTGTGTGAGTTTCTTCCAGTGCACACGTTCTACTATAGATAGTGGCAATTAGGTGCCGATTACGAACATTTCCATGCATTGCCTCTTGTTTCTGGATTGTAAACCCAATTTACAAGAGCTGCTCCAGAAGGTTCTCTTGGCCTTTACGAAATTGAAATTGAGTCTACCTAGTTTCAAAAGATCCAATACGAACAAGGTATTTTTTGAGAAGCATGTTATAATTTATAGTGCCAATTTTTGGTTTCCAAGTGTCGCAAAGTCGTTTCAACGGTAATTGCAATATCCTTTTGTAAATCTGCTCACAATGTCAAATGTCTTCTTTTTCGTGAAGTATTTTCAACACTCAGAAGTAGGCTCACGAACTTTCGCCCTCTTTCATCTCTATGTAATGATTGCCTCTTCCAAATTATCATCATGCTCAATGGTTTTCAGTTCAGTAGTATCGACATTTTCTAAGTTTAGAACATCGGCTTGAAGAAAATTGTAAGAAAGAGTATTGGATCTAACAAAGAATTGTACAAAAGAGACCATTTTGACTACATGCAAGTTTTTGATTAGATTGGGCTATATGTTGATGCTTATTACATACCCTAATATGTTCATTCTTGCAAATACAATACTTTTATGTGATTCAATATATACTTATTGAAGTTTATCAAAAAGGGGGGAGCGAAAATGGTTACAAATGTTGTGTACTGAATATACAAGGTGAGGGCTATTTATTTATATTCTAACAGATCTCTATATATCTATTCTAACATATCTTTATCCCGGAATTCTGGGATTACATATAAAAATATGGACTAAAACATAACAGCTATGGAACCAATAATACAGCTACTCTGTTTCATTCCAGTACATTCCATTTTTGACAAAGTAGCCACTCTATTTCTTTAATTGCGGAGTTGTCTCTTCCTTTGCAAGAGGTCAACGGAAAATTACAAAGAAAACTTGCAGGCAACTTTTCTTGTTTCTCTTGTTCCTATGATCTATGTCTTCTGCTGCATTTATTTCAAATATCTTTCTCATTACTCCCCCTCAAGATGGAGATGCAATTGAATAAATCCCAATCCTGCCTAAGAGATATTGGAACTTCTTTAAACCAATTGCCTTCGTCATCACGTCTGCAACTTGTAAATTTGTTGAGATGTGAAATGTCTTTATCAAACCGGCCTGTATTTTCTCCCTCACAATGTGACAATCAATCTCTATGTGTTTTGTTCTCTCATGATTAACTGGATTTGAAGCAATATGGACTGCTATTTGATTATCACAGAATAATTGTATCGGTTTCTTAACAGATATGCTAAAATCATTTAACAAACTTTTAAACCATACTAACTCACAAGTTGTTGCAGCCATTGATCGATATTCTGCCTCAGCAAAGGACCTAGACACAGTCCTTTGCTTCTTTGACCTCCACGATATCAAACCATCTCCATAGAAGATACAGAATCCAGTAATGGACCTTCTAGTTTCTCGACAAGTGCCCCAATCTGCATAAAAAAAGTAGTCAGTTGTGGCTTACCTTTTGCTGGATAAATCAATCCTTGTGATGGGGATGTCTTCAAATATCTTACTACCCTTAATGGCTTCCAATGCACATCTCTTGGCTGATTAAGATATTGACTTAGGACCTGTACCGAGAATGATATATCAAGCCTAGTTATTGTTAGATAAGGAAAATGATAGATGTACACCGGTATTCCATCCAATGGGGGGGTGCAAGGTGTCCATTATGGACACCTTGATGTACCCCCTAATGTACCACAAGATCAACCCGTTAGATAAAGTAGCCTTCCTATTAATCTTCTATACTGTCTAGGATCACCCAAGGTTTGTCCTTCTTCACCATTCATTTTCAAATTATGTTCCATAGGAAATTGGATAGATTTAGCACCAAGAAGTCCATAGCCTTGTAGAATCTCCAGCGTGTATCTCCTTTGGCAGATGAAAATTCCTTGCTTGGAGCTGGCAACTTCTATGCCTAGGAAATATTTCAACTTACCAAGGTCTTTTAGCTTAAAATAATCTGCCAAATATTGCTTCAGTTTCTGTATTTCTTCTTTATTGTTTCCTCCAATCACCTTATCATCAACATATACAAGCATTACAATAAAAGAGCAATCAGTTTTTTTGGATTGGATAAAACCAATCTTGGTGATAACAGATGTGAGTTTTTTATTCCATTGACGAGAGGCTTGTTTCAAGCCATAAAGAGACCTCTTAAGCCTATATACTCGTTGCTCTCCTTCTCTACCATATCCTGGAGGCAGATTCATGTATACTTCCTCATCCAATTCTCCATAAAGGAAAGCATTATTAACATCAAGATGATGGAGAGACCAGTTTTTACATGCAACAATTCATAGAAGGCATCTCACTGTTTGCTACTACTCGTCAACGCATGAAGAGACTTATACAGTTTCATTAGGTTCATCTCTTGGTTATACTGGAATATTTTATTCTTCAGCATAGATTTGCATATATTGGATGATATATGTGCTTTGACATAGGAGTACAGAATGTGTCGGACAAGATATGGTTTTTTTAGAAGGTGGGGACTACTGTTACTCTTATTGTTGATCATTCCCTGTTCCTTTACGTTAGAGTTGAGGATCCCAGACTAGCGTGTCCCATATACTTGACTCATGTCTATACTTCATGTGACGCGGCTATCAGGAGGGATTTATGGGAGTCTTCACCATATTTTCCTTGATATGGACGATCATTGGTTAGTTGGGGAAGACTTTAACATTACTACTCATGATGGTGAGCGCACTGGTCATAATACTCATGATCGAGGCACTACTGCTTTCTCTGATATGATGTTAAATTATGGTTTAGAGGACACTGGTTTCCTTGGAAATCGGTATACTTGGACCAATGGTTGAGTCAAAAAGAGACTGGATATGGTACTCATTAATTCTACAGCTGCAGCATTTTGTCGACAGCTTACAGTGAGGCACTTGAATCAAACTTAATCTAATTATTCGCTTTTATTACTTTAGTGGGTTTCTGATGATGATTTGGGGCCTAGACCTTTCAAATTCCTTAACGTTTGGACCAACCATCATGATTTTTCTTCCTTTGTCACTCAGAAATGGTCGCTCCCTACTCATTTTATGGGGATGACTACTCTTTGGGAGAAGTTCTTTAGGCTAAAATAGGGGCTGTGTTGGTGGAATCGACATGTTTTTTCGAGATGTTTTCCAACGAGTGCGAGATGCTGAGGATAGGGTAGATGAGGCAGAGACAGTATATGATAGAGACCGTACACTGGACCATCATGACCTATTACATCATGCATATGTAGTTTTGAATCGAACCTTATCTATTGAAGAGGGTTTGTGGAAGCAAAATGCCAGTTCACATTGGGTATGTGAAGGAGATCACAATACTCATTATTTCCATGCGATGGTTCAGAGACGCCGGATCACATCCCGTATTATGTCCATCAGGACGCAGGCAGTAGAAGCCTTACCTAATCCTGCTGACATTTAGACTTCAGCTATTGTATTCTTTCAAGATCTCCTATCTGCTCCTACACAGTCGTTGGAGTAATGGCAGCAAGTGATTGAGTTCAGTAGTTCCTCATATAAAATTATTGACTCTAGAGATATAGTAATATGGAGAAGACAAAATTGTTTCCTATTTGTTCTAATATTATCCCCAGGCTTTTGACAGTGGATGATAATTTGGCACTAAACCGTATCCCTTTGATTCATGAGATCGATAGGCAGTGTTTAGTATAAATGCGGGCAATGCTGCTGGACATGATAGATTCTCATCCCTATTCTCCCAACATTGCTGGGACATTATTCAGGATGATGTATACAAGGCAGTGTTTAATAAGCTTATAACTAAGCTTTTGAACACTAGATTGAGTACAATATTACCGCACATTATCTCTCCTCAATAGAGTGGATTCATACATGGTCGCCTAATGAGGGACAATGTTCTATTGGTTCGAGAGCTTCTTCATACTTTGGATGATAAAGTGCGAGGAGGTAACACTATGCTGAAGCTAGATATGGCTAAAGCATATGATCGTATGGATTAGGGCTTCATTTATTCTGTTTGATAGGCCTTTGGATTTAATTAAATTTGGATTGATAGGATCGGGTTGTGCATCTCAGAGTGTCATTTTTCTGTATTCCTAAATGGCTATCCATGTGGTTTTTTCCTTCCTCACGAGGGCTCAGACAGGGAGATCCTATCTCGCCATCGTTGTTCATCATAGCTGTAGATTACTTCTCACGCTTATTCACACAGAGGTTTTGGAAGTATCATAGTATATGTTATCAACATGGACGTAGTACTCTTGTCTCACACCTTTCATTTGCTAATGATATGATCATATTCGCCAACGATACAAAATAATCTATCATGAGGATTCTTGGTTGTCTGGAGCATTATAAGGGGGTTTCTGTGGTGAATAGGGACAAGAGTTGACTTATACTACCCAAACGGGCATCTATTAGTCAAATCAGACGATTGAAGATTTTGACTGGAGTTCGACACCAGGAACAACCTTTTACTTATCTGGGAGTCCCTTACTTAAAGGGAGCAAGATGAACTTCATTTATGATTACCTTGTCCAGAAGGTTAGGAATAGGATATCAGGTTGGGCTACACGACTTTTATCATATGGGGTTTGCTGAAGTCAGTACTCTTCTCCATGCCATTACACCTTCTTCAGATCATGCATCCCTCTAAGGCTATCCTGAAGAAACTTGAGAATATCTTTGCACGATTCATGTGGGATTCCAAAGAACAAGCATAACGTGTACATTGGTGGAGGTGGAACAAGATTTTCCTTCCTACTATTTAAGGTAGTCTAGATTTTAGGAGATTATAAGATGTGGTGGATACCTTCTCCATAAAACTCTGGTGGTTGTTCCGTTCCCAGAGATCTCTTTGGGCTAGGACTTGGACAGATGAACACATTGCATGGTAACTTGGATCAGGTCATTTTTTTTGGCATGATTGCTGTATGGGTGAAACCACATTGGCATCCCTATTCCTACACAGATAGCACACATCTGCAAGGGTGCATGATTTCTATAATGATACTGGGTGGGCTATTGGACGTTTATTACAAGTTCTACCTTCTTTTATGGCGGAGCAGATAAGAGCTATACCCATATGTGCAGATGTCCCAGATTGAATTTTATGGCGGAATACATCAGATGGTAGCTTCGTTACCAAGTCAGCATGGCAGCTCGTATTTCGGAATGCTAGTATCAGGATTCGTAGTGGTTACTATGGAGCTCTATTTTACCCATCACTGTCTCATTTTCTACTGGAGACTTTAGCATGGCCTTATTCCTGTAGATGTGGTTATTCAAGAAAGGATTAGATGCCAGTTGGCTTCTCGCTGCCAGTGTTGTTTCGAGATTGAGACCATCACTCATATTTTCACTGATAGAAACATCTACAATCAGGTAGGTAGCATTTTGAGGATATTTTTCATATACATGTGTCTATGAGAAGTAGTCAAACAGAGATTTCAGAGATTGAGGTATTATGGACAGTTTGTTTGTTATGGACACATTCGCATTATCATTCCTCAACTGATATTTTGGTATCTATCGACCTCGAGAAATGATGCGAAGCATGGGAGATTTGCATGGTAGCCAGACGTATCATTTGGAGGGTCTATCACATGATCTCTTTTCTTCATATGGGAGGACTGTTTCGGACTGTGTATTAGCAAGGGGATTTACCACTTGTACCCATATTTGGTATTTTTATGGACCTATCTTCCCCATTTATCCCTATTCTGGTTTGGTGGCACACCCCATCAGTCGAATATGTCAAGATCAATACTGATGGATGTGTCAATGATGGTTATGCAAGTGGAGAAGGGATCATCAGAGATCATGTAGGACATTGTATCAGGGCTTTCTCAGTTTCATATAGACCATGCATGATATTAGAGGTAGAGCTCCGGGCTATTCTTGATGGGAATTTACTAGCTCAAGGACTAGGTTATTCAGTGATTTGGGTTGAGTCAAATTCTACAGTGGCTATTTACTACATTACTAGAGGAAGAGGACCATGGACATTTCAGGGCATGCTTAGACGTATCGCATACATCATATCATTTGACAAAGATATAGTCTCCCACATTTACAGAGAAGGAAACCAGTTTGCTGATGCTCTTTCTACTGAGGGTTGGGAGCATCGATGATATTAGGTATATGGATAACTTAACCTACCATGACATATTAAGGCACTAGTACAAGTTGACAGACATGGATTGCCTAGTATTATAGTTTGAATTTCGTTTTAAATTTCAATATTTACTATATGTCTTTTCTTGTACATTAGTTCTTATTGTAAAGGAGTAGTACTTCCTTGTTTACTACTTTCTTTCTTCTTCAATTACTTTCATTGTAAGAGAAGTAGTACTTCTTCTTTTACTGCTCTCCTTATTTTCATTTAACCATGGTATTCCTTCGCCACAAGTGAAAGCATATCAATTTAGCCTCAGAGGTACCACCCTCCTTTCACTAAAAAAATTTTAAAAAAATGTTTCTTGTACAATAAAGAACTTTTGCATTATCTCTTGTATAATATTTTCTGACATTTGAATTTTTGTAGAATGGATTACCATCACGATATATAGTTGAGATAGATGGCGGGAAAAGTTACTTGGAATAGTAGTTTTGACAGTTTCACTACTGTGCTGCAGCTACTGGATGATCACCATGCACGTATTTTATGCCAATCATTCCCCTGGCCCTTTCATTAGTAGAGGGAGGTGCAGTACTTTTTTATTTTTCTAGTTAAATAAGGGTAGGACCTTCGAGATTTTATTAATTTGCCCTTACTTGTGGCAGGAGAATACCGTGATTACATAAAACTAATGAAAGCAAAAAATGAGGAAGTACTACTTTCCTTACAATGAAAATAAATGACAAAAATTAATGCAGTAACTAAGGAAGTACTACTTCCTTTACAATAAAAACAACTACAATTTAGGCAAAAATAAGAATTGGGTAAAATGAAAATTAAACTCTGACACTGGCAATCCATGTCTGTCAATTTGTACTAGTGCCCTAATATGTCGAGGTAGGTCATGTGGTCCATATATCTAGTATCGTCGATGATCCTAACCCTCTGCAGCAAGAGCATCTGCAACCTAATTTCCTTTTCTATAAATGTGAGAAATTTTATCTATGTCGAATGATATGATATGTGTGATACGTCTGAGTATGCCCTGCATAGCCCATGGTCCTCATTCTCTAGTGATGTAGTAAATAGCTACTGTAGAATCAAATTCTACCTTAATCGTTGAAAATCCAAGACTATGAGCTAGTAAAATCCCATCAAGAATAACCCAGAGCTCTGTCTCTAATATCAAGCATGGTCCATACGAAGTTG
The DNA here is from genome assembly GCA_019097785.1 of Fraxinus excelsior. Lineage (NCBI taxonomy): Eukaryota > Viridiplantae > Streptophyta > Magnoliopsida > Lamiales > Oleaceae > Fraxinus > Fraxinus excelsior. Next base: position 12,109,276 of record CM032643.1, read on the forward strand.
AGAATGCCCTAATACAGTGTCCTGCGTGGTCTCTGATGATGCCTCCCTCACTCGCAAAGCCATCCTTGAAGCATCCATCAATATTGATCTTGACATATCCGACTGATGGAGTACGCCACCAAACTAAAATAGGGAGAGATGGAGAAGAGGGGGTCCATAAAATACCAAATATGGGTGCAAGTGTCAAATCTTATCGCCAATGCATCACTCGAAGCAGTCCTCCCATATGAAAAAAGAAGATCATGCAATAAACCCTCCAAATGATACATTTGGCTATAATGTGAATACCCCTATGCTTCGCATCATTCCTAACGGGTCCATAGGTACCAAAATATCAGTAGAAAAATGATAATGCGAATGTGTCCACAATGAACATAATGTCCCGAATACCTCCATCTCTGGAATCTCTGTCTGACCTTCTCTCCTAAATTCATAGGTATCTGAAAAATATCTCCAAAATGATATTTTAGCTGATTGGATATGCTACTGTCAGTGAGAATATGATCGATAGTCTCAATCTCGGAACAACACTGACAGCGAGAAGCCATCTGGCATCCAATCATCTCATGAATAACCACATCTACTGGAATGAGGTCTTGACATAGTCTTCAGCAAAAGAATGAGATATTGATGAGCAAAATAGAGCTCCAAAGTAAACGGTATGAATCCTGATATTGGCTTCCCGACCGTACGAGCTGCCAGCGAACTTGGTAACGAAGCTACCATCTGATGTATTTCGCCAAAAAATTTGATCTGGGATATCTACACATAAAGGTATAGCCCCTATCTGCTCCGCCACCAGAGAAGGGAGAACCAGTAATAACCGTCCAATATTCTACCCAGTATCATCACAAAAATCCTATACCCTCGCAGAAATGTCTGCCGGTGTAGGAATAAGGATGCCAAAGTGGTCTCACCCATCCATCAGTCATGCCAAAAGAAAATCTGACCAACACCAAGGTGCCAAGCAATGTATGGCTCTGCACGGGGCCCAACTAATTTCAGCCTCTTCCACTTTGACCTCAAGGGCAAGGTCTCTACTTTTTCCTTATTTGAGTTTGCCCTTGTGACTGGACTAAAGATTACGGATGATGCAGCTGCTCTTAATGGTACTTAGAGGAATAGTTGGCTACATGACACTTATTTCTAGGGACATGGGACAGTGCTTTTGTAGCAACTAGTCAACGCGATCAAGGGATGCAACAGATGTTAGACAGACTGAAGCTCGGACTGGTCTACATCATTAAGAGCATTTTGTAGTGTCACCACAAGAAGACTGCCATCTGGAGATTGTCGATGATCTTGATGTCTTCAACACCTATCCATAGGGTCGGAGATGTTTCGATGACACAGTGCATGGCTAGATCGCACTCGAGGCCCAAGAGGGTAGACGTAAGTACGATACATATGGATTGCCCCTGGCAGTGTATGTAAATGTTTAGCATAATTAACATAAAAATATTTTCTATAATAATTATGTATATAATAATTGTATGAGTTGCAGACCTGGGCATATGAAACTGACTCATTTTTAGGTTTTCGCTTTGCGATGCGATGGGAGACACACTGTCCTCGGATGTATCATCGGCGAGCATCTCAAGCGGTCAGATATCCATCAGGCAAATAGTTAGCATCTTTTCTCGACGATCCTCAAGCGAGTATTATACATTTGCAATTTATATTGCACATACTTTCAAAAACTCATCACATGTTCATTAACTAGTTGAAATGTCAATATGTCAACTTGAAGTCAAACTAAGCTAAAGCCGTCGAGTGGAGGATTTGTGCATGAATTAGCAGTTCCCACGCACTCCAAATTAATAGGTGTTCAATTCAGTCCTAGGTCAAAATTGGGTATGTGAACTGAATATAATTAATGTTTATTACCGGCTTGTATGAGTTTCCATTATTAATTAAGTTAATAATTTTTAATGTTGTTGTTTGTGTAGGAACACGGTCCAGTTGATCGACGATCACCTCTATCTAGGGCATCACCTTCTCCCCCATCCAGACACCTTCCCTGTAGAGCTTTTACACACAGTCGAAACATGATTTCGACGATCTATATGCATGACTGACTGGATTCTTAGCAAATGAGGTGGGCACACTGCGACTAGAGTTGACAAAACGGATAATGATATGGGACGACAGTTGGTAGGCAGGGTTGACGATCTATCTAATCATGTTAGATTGCTACATGGACATGTCATTGACCTTTAGTATGAGGTCGCAGTGCTACTATGTGATATAGCAAAACTATGAGGGAGTGATAGAAGGGATGACGGAAAGGATGATAACAGACGACTCTCCGTTGTGGCCAAATACTGTATTTTAGAATGTACGAAGGCGGAGGTGGCCTCGATGATAAAGGTAGAGGTGCTCGAGGCGAAGTTGATGGCATAGGGACTGGTCGAGGGAGTGGTTAAGGTGGTGGAGTGCGTGGCGGAGGGGGTACCCAATAACGGGAGAAGGGGTGGCCGATGCAGAAGTAGTACCCCCGATAAAGGAGAAGGCAAGAACGTCAATCGTGACAAAGGGTAAGAGGCGTGTTGTTGATGTACTGGAGCAGATGGTCGATAAGTGGTGTGCATAGTAGACACCCATAAATAGTCCTTAAACCTCTAAAACTAATGTAGTAGTGGAAGTAAGGGTCGATCACACGAAGAGTGTGTAATTCAATATTTTATGCTCCGTACAATGACTGGGGGTTTTCTATGCAAACAATTGTAAATAACACAATTAATAACAATGAAAATTAAATTAACGAAAACAATCAAAAGACTAACCTTGGTCCAAATCAATATCCACCTTCAAAAATCAACAATTGATCATAAATGCAAGGATAATTCAATTTATATTTTGAGTATTCACCATTAGAATAATTTTCTTATTTCTCCTTAATTTTAGTTAGTTAGAAACCAGCGTTCTAATTAACCCTAATTATTAAATAACCCCAAATCAGTGCTCAAGATTCAATTTAATAACAGCTTTACACAATAGAAAAATCGATGAACTAGATAACACAAACACCAGCGGTTGCATTTAATCTATTTAAACATTCTTCTTAAGATTTAATAACCTCTATCGCAGAAAATTATCAAATTCTAGTGCTTCACAAGTTAAAGAAATCAAACAATTATGGATTTGATATTTAACTTAGCGGCATATTGCAATGAATAATAAACTAGTAGGCCTCCTAGAAATTAAACATAACAATTATAGAAATAAGTGCAAAAGAATATTCAATGCTAAAAAACGTGAATTAAATTAAGAAAAACCATTTAGATCTCACAATATGTGGTTCCGGGGCTTCAATCTCCTTCGACCAAGTGTAAAAATTTAGTTACACATGATAAATCTAAGAAAAATAGAGAGAAAATATGTTGGAGGCGTTCTGGTATGATCTGGGTTGTATTTATGGTTGAAAAATTGTGCAAGATATGTTACCAAAGGAGTTTAAGTTGTAGAAGTGGAGATTCGAGCTTCGAAGTGTACCATGCAGTCACAAGGTACAATGCCATGCGGTCACAAGGAACAATTGAAATGTACCATTTTATTCCCTGAATTGCCTTGTGCGACCGCAATGAATTAAAGCCTTGCGATCGCATGGCTTTACGAAAATTCCTCTGGACATCCTTCGGTAATGTGGTCATATATTTCTCTCCTGATATCCAATTGAGTTGATTCAAGTTTTTTTCAAAAGCTAACTCAAAGGGCTACAACTTTGATTCAGAGATCATCTTTAAATGTGATCTTTTTCTATGTCCAAAATTGGTCTCAATATGAGGCTGAAACCCGATGCATAACTTTTTCGCCTGAAAGTTGATATTTGATAATACTTTGATTGTATTTCATCTATTTGACTTCTTTCTTCATCCAATTGGCCTCCAACACTCTCAAGTCTTCATCATGAGGTTCAATACAACTTTTGAATATTTACACTTTGGTTCCCGAACTTTCGCTTTCTTTCATTTTGGTCATTTTTCCCTTATTTCTTCCAAATTACGTCATATCTATCGACTTGCCACCTAAACCAAAATATGAGAATACTAAGTACATTTAGGCATAAAATAGTCATATGAGCGCATTAAATAATGATGTAAAAATTGTATTTTACATTCCTATCAAATTTCACTCAAATTCATTCCAATTGAGATGTTCAACCGTATGCTTGCATATCTTCTCATTCGCCACCACTTAGATCACATGCTTTACAAAAAGGACTTTTCAAAGGTTGTAATGTGACTTATGGTCAAGGTGGGAAATATTTGGGTATGTGACTCAAGAGCCATCGAGACTAGTAGAGAGTAAAGATAAATAAACTTAGCTCAAACATATACATAAAACATGTAAACCAACCACTCCACGTGATAGTTTCATCATTTTTGCATCTATCTCACACAAATCGAACTCTTTCTTGAGATGTAGGAAGAGTTATGAGTATAGATCTTTTTCACATTAAAAGCACTCTCCTTAATCACTTATTTTCTTTTCTTTTTCTTCAATCATTCATTTTTTCTTTCTTCTACTTGAGTTTTTCTTGCACAATATAAACTTCAAATTATACACCAATATTGAAACTCCCTGAATTGACATAGAAAATATGTTCCAATTCACCAATAATAGCACTACCATAAATCTTAATATCTCCACACTTATTTTTTTGCGAGCGTACACTTCTCATGACATTCAACAATACTCCACTAGCTTCTAAGGATTGGGTAAAGACATTATTTTTTCAGTTTAAAGCTTGTAATGTGAGTTTATACAAAGAAAAGGCAATAGGCTCAAAGGAGCTCAACAATGGAAAATTTAATTACAGGGTCGGCTATTTGGCTAATGAAGCTCATTTATGTAACAAAGATGGTCTTAATCATGTTCATGCATGCATGTGTCAATGTGATCTTGAAAAGAATCAAAGCAAGTTCTAAAGAAACAAAATTATGGAAAAATATCACACATGAAAAAGAATAATGATATTGTTATGGATGTATCAGTCTAAAGGCTCAAAAATCTCACCGACTTTTGTCTACAGAATTTAGTTACTACCATCCTCAAAGAAAATAATTCCACTAATCAACTCTAAGTTGGAGGATTATGCATTCAATCATGTTATGAGTTCTTCAAAAGTCTAATTAATTCTAGCAAATAGCATACACAACCAAAAATCTTTTAACTTCAACTTCTCTTCTTGAAAAATCATGCAAATTTTTTTAAAAAAAAAATTAACTCACTCAATCTAAATGCAACTTAAATCTAAATCCCTCCCCCACACTTAAAACTTACATTGTCCCCAATGTAAGGTACAATGCAAAGAAATAACAAATATAACTAAAATGCAAAAAATAAAAACAAAAATAAAAAGATAAAGGAACTAACTCCTCTTAGGTTGTCTCCCAAGCAGCGTCTTTATTTATTGTCTTTGACTCGACTTAATATTTCCTTATTCATCCTGGGTCTATCATGGTTGGTTTCGATCTTCCTTGTTGTGTACCAAGTTCAATGGGAATGATAATTGGCAATGCTCCTCCACCTCCATGGAATACATACTTGTGGTGACTGGGGTGAGACTTCAAATCTGAAATGAAAGTCTGGAAAATAGAAAGTAGAGGCTTCTCATTAGAAATTGGTAATACAAAATAAGAACTGTTACCTGACTTTGGAAGATCATTTAATGCCGCCACAGTTCATTGTAACTCAGTATTTAAGGCTGGCTTCTCTTTTTCCTTCCTAAGATGCTCAATATTGACAGCTTCCCAATCATTTTTAGCAACAAATTCGAAAACAACCTATGATAAATGATCAATCACATCAATAAAATGAACATGGTTATTATTACACGGATATTTCATGGAATCATAGATATTAAGTGTAATAGTTTTATCATCAAATTCCATGGTTAGTGTGCCATTATGAAAGTCCATTTTAGTTTTGAACGTCCTTAAGAACAGTCTTCCTAACAAGATAGGGGTAGTATGATTACTATCACCCATGTCAAGCACATAAAAATCAACAGGAAAAATCAACTCATTAACTTTCACGAGAACATCCTCAACTACCCCCTTAGGATAGAGATTTATCAACTAGTTCGATTATCACACCAGTGTCAATTAAAGGTCCTAGTTTCAAATAAGCATATACAGAATATGGCATGACATTAATAGATGCTCATGAATCTAACATGGCCTTCTCAAACTTAGTGTCGCCTATCATGCAAGAGATAATGAACATACCTGAATCCATGCACTTTGTAGGAAGTTGCTCTTGAATTATTGCAGATACCTGTTCTCCAACTTTTACTTTCTCAATCCCCTTCAATTTCCGTTTCCTTTTACTTGTGCATAATTATTTCAAAATTTTAGCATAACGAGGCACTTGTTTAAAAATATCTAAAAGTGGAATATTTATCTCACATTTACTAAAAATTTCATACAGCTCATCATGATCTTGTTCATATTTTCTAGATCCTACTAAAGCTTGAGGAAAATGGGATATTGGTTTATAATCAGAGAAGGGTAAAAACATACGCTCAGTCACTTCGGTATCATTGGTGACGGTCTTGTTTGCAACCACTTTTTCTTCTTTTTCTTGCTCCAATGGCATAGGGGATGTCTTTACCGGAATCTCAACCTCTTTACCACTTCTCAGGATGATTGCACTCACATTTTCTTTTGGATTCACCATTGTTTGAGAGGGTAGTTTTCTCGAACTTTGCGCCTCTAGCCGACTAACCGTATTAGCTACTTGACCCATTTGATTCTCCAAACATTGAATGCTAGCCCTGGTCTCCTGTTGAAATTGCAAAATGTTAATGGCAAGGGATTTAACAATATCTTCTAAAGACACACCAGAGTTAAAAGTTTGACCATGTTGTTGTCTATAAGGGTATGGCTGATTATATTGCTGGAAATTCTGTCGATTCTGATTTCTAGGTTGATTCACTTGTCGATTCACATAGCTGAGATTTGGATGATACCTCCATCCTTGGTTGAACGTGTTTGAATAGGGTTCAAAATTCATCTGTGGTTGTCCAGGAAAACTATCGACTGCATTTACGTGTTCAACAAATTCTTCTTGAAGTGTTGGGCACATATCAGTTGGATGGCCTACCAATGAACAAATTCCACATGCATTCGCTGTTTGCATAGTACCTGCAGTCGTTTGACGAACAAGAGTGGTTAGACTCGCTATTTTTTGTTCAATGGATGAGACACTTACCTCATTAACTTGTCTAGAGGGGGATCAAATCTAGTGCCAAATTGTTGAGAGTTGGCTGCCATATTTGCAATTAAATTCCTCGCTCCTTCGGGAGTTTTATCCACCAAAGCTCCTCCACTTGCAGCGTCAATCATGCTCATTTCTGTGAGTAGAAGACCTTCATAGAAGTATTAGATGAGAAGTTGCTCACTGATCTGATGATGGGGACAACTTGTACACAATTTCTTGAACCACTCATAATACTCATGTAGAGATTCTCTGTGATCTTGTTTAACACCATAAATTTCTTTCCTAATATTTGCTGCCCTTGAAGCTGGAAAATATTTCTCTAGAAATAATCTCTTCATTCCATCCCATGTGGTAATGCTTCCCGATGGTAGATAGTAGAGCCAATCCTTAGCCGAATCCTTCAGAGAAAATGGAAAGGCTCTCAGTTTAATCTGGTCTTCAGTAATTCCATTGGGTTTCATACTCCTGCAGACTACATAAAACTCGTTCAGATGTTTATGAGGATCTTCGTCTACAAGACCATGAAAAGTAGGCAAAAGGTGTATTAGTCCAGATTTAAGCTCAAATGTAATAGTAGCATCTAAAATAGGAAAAGTTATGCATAAAAGTTGTTGATTCAATGTAGGGGCTGCAAGCTCCTTCAAAGTCCTATTTTCAGTCATGGTTCTTTCTCTTTCAAACTCAAAATCACTTGCAAATGGATTGTTGGGGTAGGAATTTCTTTCTTCAAGATTTTGTTGGATGTTACTCCTTAACCTGCTTAAAGTTTTCTCAATTTCTGGATCGTACTGCAAATCACTTTTATTAGAAGATCGAGTTGCGGTTAAATTATAAAAAAACTAGATTAAGAAATACAAATAAAATTCTATGCTAAAATTTCTAAAAAATAAAATACCTAAAAACCCAAAAAATTATGATTTTTTTTTTCAAAAATAAAATAAATAACTAAAGAAGCACAAAAATAAATTAGCACAACTCCCCGACAACGGCCCCAAAATTTGATGTGCTGTCATAGACACCCAAAAATAGTCCTTAAACCTCTAAAACTAATGTAGTAGTGGAAGTAATGGTCGATCTCACGAAGAGTGTGTAATTCAATATTTTATGCTCCGTACAATGATTGGGGGGTTTTGTATGCAAACAATTATAAATAACGCAATTAATAACAATGAAAATTAAGTTAACGAAAACAATCAAAAGACTAACCTTGGTCCAAGTCAATATCCACCTTCGGAAATCTACAATTGATCACAGATGCAAGGATAATTCAATTCATATTTTGAATATTCACCATTAGAATAATTTTCCTATTTCTCCTTAATTTTAGTTAGTTAGAAATCAGTGTTCTAATTAACCCTAATTAATAAATAACCTCAGACCTACGCTCAAGATTCAATTTAATAACAGTTTTACACAATAGAGAAATCGATGAACTAGATAACACAAACACAAGCGGTTGCATTTAATCTATTTAAACATTCTTCTTAAGATTTAATAACCTCTATCGCAGAAAATCATCAAATCATAGTGCGTCACAAGTTAAAGGAATCAAACAATTATGGATTTGATATTTAACTTTGCGGTAGATTGCAACGAATAATAAACTAGTATGCCTCCTAAAAATTAAACATAACAATCATAAAAATAAGTGCAGAAGAATATTCAATACTCAAAAACATGAATTAAATTAAGAAAAACCATTTAGATCTCACAATATGTGGTTCCGAGACTTCAATCTCCTTCAACCAAGTGTAAAAGTTTAGTTACACATGATGAATCTAAGAAAAATAGAGATAAAATAGGTTGGAGGTGCTCTGGTACGTTCTGGGTTGTATTTAAGGTTAAAAAGTCGTGCAAGATATGTTACCAAAGGAGTTTGAGTTGTAGAAGGAAAGTGGAGATTCGGGCTTCGAAGTGTACCACGTGGTCGCAAGGTACAATGCCTTGTGGTCACAAAGAACAATTGAAATGTACCATTTTGCTCCTTAAATTGCCTTGTGTGACTGCAAGGAATTAAAGCCTTGCGATCGCATGGCTTTACGAAAATTCCTTCAGACAACCTTCAGTATTTTGGTCATATCTTTTTCTTCTGATATCCGATTGAGTTGATTCAAGTTGCATTGAAAGCTAACTCAAAGGGCTACAACTTTGAGTCAGAGACCATCTTTAAATTCGATCTTTTTCCATGCCCAAAATTGATCTCAATATGAAGCTGAAAATCGATGCATAACTTTTTCACCTGAAAGTTGATATTTGATAATATTTTGATTGTATTTCATCTATTTGACTTCTTTCTTCATCCAATTGGCCTCCAACACTTCAAGTCTTCATCATGAGGCTCGATATAACTTTTGGATATTTGTGCTTTGGTTCCCAAACTTTCATTTTCTTTCATTTTGGTCATTTCCCCTTATTTCATACAAATTACGCCATATCCATCGAATTGCCACCTAAACCAAAATATGAGAATACTAACTATATTTAGGCATAAAATAGTCATATGAGCGCATTAAATAAAGATGTTAAAAGTGTATTTTACATACATATCAGTAATAGGGTCGATATTGCCATCAAAGTACGTCATATCTCCCTTCATGGCTGAGGCGAAGAGGAGGACGTTCATCGACGAGACATACCCCAATCTCTTCTAGGAGGTGGATCATGCCAAATGGAAAGCATTCGCGATGGAATGGAGAAAAATTATGTGTGGGTAAGTCTTTTACAATTTGAGTGAAGTATGCTATGCTAACTCATCTATACTTCTTTTAACATTTTTTCTATTTCTTTTTCTAGATCTAACTGCATGGTAGAGAGAGGACAATCTCTGATGCCTATAAGTGGTTTCACGGCATCACCACTTTGGGGACTTGGCTCGCCTATAATGTAAGTGAAATAGTCATATTGTTATTTATTATGTATATATAATTTTTTTTGTTTATGAAATGAAATAACTCCCTCTATTCGTTTATTGGTATTTTCTGATGTAGCACATCGACCTAGCCATGGACTTATTGCATGATCGAGCTCAAAGATATCCCAAATCATTTGACATTCCTGACCAACTCTTATTAAGTATTGGGTTCGTACTGTCATTATCATTGAGCATCAGTCACTTTAACTTATGGGTAATGAGTACGTAATGCCCGAATATATGACCGAGTGGGTCATAGAGATATGGTCGAGTGTTGAGGGAAAGCCATGGGAGGGTTGTACGCATATATACACTCCAATGATCGTGAATCATCACTGCATTGCCGTAGAGATTGTCTTCGCTAACTCCACTATATATGGTACATGCAATATCCATGACGTGCCTCGAAAATTACTTCGACGATTCCATTTAGTATAGATTGTCCTCGATCAGTTACAAAAGCAAAGTCCTCGACTTTCCCAATTATATCTCTAACTTTGTGAAGAACCTTATATCTCTAACTTTGTGAAGAACCAACACATCAACATATCATTCTCCCTATCGATTATGTCAAATGTAGGATGGTAAATTTGGATGTGGCACCCTGATATGTAGCAATAATTAACTTACCTTTATATCTAGCTTTCAGAGTTGTACAATCGACTAAAATTAGTGGGTCGCATCACATTTTGAAATCCCTGAATGTATTGTCCAAGAGCCATGTTCCCTTGTTATCACAATACCTAGCCAATTTAGTATAGGTCTCCTCGGCCGAGACCATGAAATCGTTCAATGCACATTCTTTAACCTTCCAGGCATTCTGGTAGCTCATGACAACTCTGTAATCTCAAAGGACGTCATTAATGATGTTCCAAGTTCTGTAGATCATCTGTGGGTTTTGATACTTGTGCATTATCTATCGACCAATAAACCATGCTCGAGCTTGCCTATGATCATTTCGATAAACTCTCATTTCGCAAGTTTGTTTTCGTATATACTTACGAACTACAAAGAACTCATTCGCATTGATTTTTTTCGCTCGCAAATGCCAACGACAACTGTCATCGCAAACCATTGTCAACATTACTTGTTTGATTTCTTAACTTCCTGCAAATCTTTCTTTATTTCAAACAGTTGATCAACATACAAATCCTGATCATCAGGAACCACACACAAAGAATTAGATGATGACTCACTCATTCATGTCCCTGGGCTCCCACCACACTCATGTTTTTAATGGGATAAAGTAATTAAATCCTCATTTGTAAATTCATTGTCATTCTCGATGTCGTGAACTATCGACGAAATTTTGTGAGTAACAGTGAGATCACGATGAGGAACAACTGGCTCAGGAATAACTACATCATCCTCACAAACTATCTTCATTATATCCCAAAAATAATTGGCATTGTGATCCCCTCCATCCAAATCTTCGTGTTCAACTTCGGAGACATCCTTCCTCTCTAAAGTCACCCAAAGAAGAGTCGTATACATTTTGTTCAATTCAAATAGATAATTCACTTTTTCATCACAAGTAACCTTCATATGTGGAATAAGAATAAATGAATCATCCTTTAATCGAAACCTCATTTCCATATCTTACTGAGAGGTGTCGACATTTAGCTTGTTTTGTAAATCATGGTACATTCCTACATATGTTGTGCTCTCTGTTATGGAAATTGGAGTACCACCACGTTTATCGCTTGTCCATCTCCATACTCATTGATCTTTCTCATTCAATTCGAAGTCACAAAAATAAAAAATTGGCATTACAATCATATCTGTAAGAAGAAACAGACTTTTTTTTAAAGAAAATACATAGTCAAAAATTCATCTTTTAACAGGAGTTTTTTTTTTTTTTTAAAAAGGCGAAACAAATAAAACAAAATTTTAAAAAATAAAAAATAGTCGAAAATTCAACTTTTAACATTTATTTTTAAAAAAGGCGGAACAGGCAAAACTGGCAGTTGTTAACACTGTTAACAGCCTAAAAGAGCCAGGTATTTCAGCCGCTATTTGCTGCTATTTAAGTAGTCGATCGGTTGTTTAAACACTCATCTAGCTATTTTTACTAGATTCATTTCGTCTGAAAGATGCAAATGAATTTTTTTCTCGTTCATGTTTAAAAAATTATAGATCTGTTAAAAAAAATTATCTACATTAATTATCTATGTCGAAATAAATTTAACGATTAAAGCATATACTGATTTCATGAAAACGAAATTAAACATATATAAATATACTTACTGATTCGAAATGGTTGATATAAAAAAAAATTCAGGCTTCAGCATTTGATAATTTTTTTAGATTTTAAGGTTAAAACGGATTAAAGATGAAAGAGTTTTTATCTATGTTGAAATAAACAGATAACAAAAGTTAATTGATTTTGAAATTTTACATAGGGAGTGTTTAATTTTTATTTTTTAATTAAAGGGTAGTATTATCTTTTAAACAAAATAATACTTTGTAATTGTTTTATATACTTAAGAGTGTTTTTTTCTTTTGCCATTAAATAGGCCATTGTGGAAATATGAATAAGTTGAAAAGTCAAAATAGAAACATGACACTTTGATCGGGTCAATTTTAAAAGTACCCCCACAAAGCTTCTACATCCTCATGCAGACTTGCAATCCACGATCTTCTTCTCCATTTCTCCACTTTTTCTTATTGATTCAATGCTTCTTTTGCAGCTTCGTTGGCAATCATGAATTGTGTGGCGAGCAAATCGAAGAATGCATGAAGAATGATAGTGATTCTACTGCATTTTCCGAGCCTACTTTTTCTGGTAAACTGTTTGTTTTGCATATGAGATTGTTCATTTACTATCCTTTTTATTTTTCACTGGCTTTTTATGTGAAGTTGCAATAGTATGGTACGAGCTCTTCATGTGTGGCAATAAGCTCTTCATGCCTAAGTAGTACCAAAGTTGTATTCCTAATTGTATTTCATTTTGAACCTCTTTTTTATTTAAGCGGTGTTGATAACATTTTAATGTTCAAGTGTATGGATTCAAAAATTTGTAATGAAATTATCGATTTTTATGCAATTCCAAAATTTGTTCATAAGAAGTTATTTTCAATTTTACCAATCAATTTGCATAAATTGATGTAAAAAAAAAAAACATATGGCAATGATCAAAAAATGTGCAAAAAAGTTAGTAGCAACACTCAAAAAATGTTGCAATAAGGTTATTAGTAACATTCAAAAAACGATGCCGTATCATTCTACTCTAGACAACATCGAGATTTGTAACATATATCCAAACGTGCAAAAAGTCTTCAGCAACATTTTTTGAATGTTGCAAAACGTTGTTTTTGCTGTAGTGTTTGTTTTGAATGATCGTTATGTCATTAATGATTTCAATTACATGATCAATAATCAATGAATAGACTTATGATTTTTATTTTTGTTCGAGAGAAGAATAAGAATTGTAGCACATTGAAAAAATCATTGTAAATTACGATAGGTGATACAAATACCGATATACTTTGCATGATATATTACCTTTTTAAGACTCAAGGCATTTTCATATGTTTGTATACTTCATACAGATATAATAGGGTTATATGTTACTCGAAGGAGATTATTAAACATTAAATAATTATGAACATTATTGTCAAGTCTAAACATGTGTTTTCAATTTTTAGAATTAATATTAAATTGGAATAATATAGGGAGATTCAAGGTCCTAGTAACTTTAATTAATTGAGTTTTTATAAACGCTTCTTAGTTTAATTTTTTTTTAAAAGTTTTAGTTATTATTTACAGAATTTACTTTGCAGATTAACAATCTTAATAAAATTTTGGTATTTTTAATAAATTTAAAATTAATATAAATTTAATTGAATACATAGACTTTGTGTGAATGATAACTTAATCACTCTTTATTACTTGTCTACAGTAATGTACATTTAAGGAATTTAAGAAAACAAGCCTCCAAAGTATCAACATATATATACTTGAGCACACAAATAAAATCATTGATGTATGAAAGGTAGGGTTGAGCCTCAGAATTGTCGATTTAAACTTGACATTGTAAGTCACCAAGATGCTTTAAAATGATAGATAAAACTAAGTTTGTTCAGAAACAACTAAATCATCGATATGCCGAGAGTCAAATGAGTTTTCCATGTAAGCAATAAAGTCAATCCAAGACAAAGGATTGGGAACCAAGTCATGGCTTAGATCCCAATTTTAAAGTAAAAATCAAATCATACAAGCCCAAGCAGTCCTGAGATGCACCAAAAAAAAGAAAAGGGGGGGGGGGGGGGGGGGGGGGGGTGGTAAAAAATACCTAGGTAAAGGTGAAGTTAAGAAAATACCCTGTTAAAAATACCTCAGCAAAGATGAAGACAAAAGATAACAGTAAAAATACCCTTACAAAAGTCATATATCTAATAATGAGTCCAAATCAATTGTTCAATAAACTAAGAATCATCTCAAGAGATTAATTTCAGCTCGATATTTGGCTGAAACCCACATAGCTGGAAGGATATTCTTTCGGGAAGAGAAATGGACTACATCATGGTTCTTTAGGACACATGTATCTCAGATGATGGGTCCTTCATATATTGTAGACTTCAGAAAGGAAAATGACTGGAACTTAATGTAGCAAAAATCATTCTTGCCTTTTAATTGAGGAGGATGACCCTCTTTATTGAAACAAAAACATGCCTAAAACTATTGCACCTTAATAGACTATATGCGATGCAAGTACAGAAAACATAATAAATAAAATGATAAGAAATTCGGTTGCTTCCTAATTAGCGCTTAATTAAAAGTCTTTAGCTAGACTTTTGAACAAATGCTTCACGGCACTTTGATTATGGTTTTGGACATCCTGCTTAGTTTGATCAATTTGACTTTGTTCCATATTTCACACGTCCTCCAAAATAGTACTTTGCCTTTTTGAATATGGTATGACTTCCTTAAATTGCTCAATTCGAACTCAACTAAGAATGCTTCAATTTCCTTATCGACTTTAATCATAAAATCAATGAAATTGGAGGTTCGCATGCTAATCCTATCTTCTTTTGATGCCACTAATTCATTTTGCTTCTTTGTGATTTATTTATTCATTTCTACATGTTCTTCTTCTTTAGTTGGTTCCTCGGGTTGAATAATGAAGAGATTTTAAATTGGCATGTTATTTGGCTCATTTGAAATTATTTTGTCTTCAATCCTTTTATATTCTTTCATGATATCTCCCATAGCTATTCCACCATCGTCATCTTGTTCTTCATATGCATTATCGAAGATAGCTTTCTTTACTTCCTCTGGAATTGCCAGTAACAAGCAATTTTTAGTATAATGTAATGCATCACAATATTCACGGGTTGGTCCAATTTTCCCATTAACAATAGATTTGATATTTAGTCTTTTCGGCAAGCCATCATTATCAAATACAATAGGTTGATCGTATCCCCACTTTTTAAGTTCTTATCTGAAAAGGAATTCTCCAAAGAGTATGTCACATTTATTTATGTTGGGCTCAATCATTGTGAATTTTCGACATCTTGCTTCTTTTAATTCCTTGCCAATGGTGCAAAGAAAAACAAGTAGACCAATTGAAAAGAGAAAAAAATAGAACAAAAGCAAGAAATAATTATAACTCATGTTAAATAAAAGTAATCCCCAGCAAGGACGCCAAAACCTTGTTGTCGATCTTTATATCCCGCAAGTGTATGGATCATAATAAGTAATATAGTGGACCAATGAGTTTGGATATCGTTCCACAAGAACAACTATCTAACAATTTGTTAAATTATTCCCAATTTCAATTTGACCGAAAACAAATAATAAGATTGTTTATCATCATCTAAATTATTGTAACTAAATTATTTAACATGCACAATTTATCGAATTTGAATTTTAAAAGTACGAATGTGGATACCCTTTAATTTGCTAATCAAGATTCATTACTATTGTAGTATTCGGTTGATTTTTTTAAAGTATTCAATTTATTGCTCTCGAGTTTTAACCAATTCAATTCCATATTTTTACGTGAATCAATCTTAGTTAAACAAAGTATTAGTTCTAAAAATTCATCTAATGACTGCGATAATTAGTACAGGTATAACTACATATTATACTAAATTACCAAATTTTACTATGTGGTTTAAATCTAAAATTCACCTCTCCATTCGTGATAATTCACAAAATTATTCAATAATTGGCTAAAGAATTCAAAGCATTAAATTCATGAATAAAATCTATACATATGCATTTAAAGAATTAGAATCTTGAATAAAAGAAATAAAGGTTCACACATAGATTATATTGTTCGCCATAACTATGAATTTATGTACTCATAATAATGAAAGAAAAACAAAATGTAGAGAGTTCATAACCAGATTTTAAATCTTGTTCATGGAAAGAATTGGATCTTGCACCAAGAATCTTCAAACTCTAGTTTTTGTTCTTTAATCTTGATAACTATGTGATTCTCTCTCCCCCAAATTGTGTGGAACTTCCTCAAAAGTGTCAAAAACTTGTATTTATACTCTTCTCCACGTTTGTGTCCAATAATGGGGTTTTATGGGCTTCAAAATAGGTCAAAATATGCACTATATACACCCAGGTGTGCCTATGGCGCCTTGAGAGTGCCACCTTTCAGGTGAAAATTTGCACTACACTTCCATTAGTATTCTTATAATAACTTTCTTTTTCAATATCCGATTGAGATGATTCAAATTGGGTTTAAAGATAATTCAAAGGATTACAACTTTACTACAAATATTTTTTTCCAATTCAAACGTTTATTAGGCCAAAAATGAGTCTCAATTTCCGGCTGAAATCTGGAACATCCTTGTGCAATTGAAAATTGATTTGTAAAGATATTTGTTATATTTCACTCCTTTTGACTTCTAATTTCATCCAATTGACCACTAACATTATCAAATCTTCATCATGAGGTTTAACACAACTTTTAATTATTTACAATTTAGTCCCCCAAAATTTGGATATTGTCACAATTTAGTCCCCCAATATTTTTAAGTCCAAATACAGGAGGTCATAAGCATCACTTTTACTAACAAATAGGGTGTGTTGTTTAGGACCTTCCAACCTGTGAATTCTCTATTCATCATTGAATACATTTATTTTGAGAGACATCTACTGTGCAAACATCTAAACATATTTGGGACAAATTCATCCCCTCCGAAATCTCCTATTTTATCTTAAAATTTTGGCATGATTGTATTCGTGTATATGGCATCATTTGAATGAAGATGATAATCTATCTATTGTCTAAATGTCATTTTTGATATGGGAAATGTAGCGACCGAGAACTTTTAAATAATATAGAATTAATTTTCTTGAAAAACGTGTCGCTAAACTTTAACCCTAATTTTAAAGAGAAAGCGCGTTCGTCTAGCCGTTATAAAAATGAATTCAAATCTATTCGATCGAATCCAATCCCGAATAATAATTTTGTTATCAATTCCGATTTATTTTATTTAAATCCAATTTTTAATAATTTCAAGCACAATTATTTAAATTCCTATTTAATATAAGTCCCATATCGAAATTATTTATTTTAGCCCAATCCATTGAAGTCCATTACTTTAAGTCCAAAATCGGAATTAAACATTTTAGCCCAATTAGAAAACATTAAAGCCCAATTTTTTGGCCCAATTACCCACCTAGAAATTTGTGCCCTAATTGTCACTATTCATATATCCCACCAGCACTCCCACTCTTCACTCACTATTCACATAGCTGGTAAGAGACTTTCCCTCCCTCAAACTCTCTCATTTCAATGTGAGACACTATTGATGCTAGAAAGTACATTTCTAGCATCAACAGTGAATTCACAAAGATACACAATACAGTTCACCATTCACCACCCTAACCTCACTTCCTCCAACTCACGAGACCAACCCAACATCAATAGTGAGCTCCCCAAGCTGCAACACAATGAAGCCCTTTCACCAACATCACTCCCAAAAACCATAGTCAAACTCCACAACCTCACTGCCCAAGTTTGTAACCAAAACTCCATCAACCAACAGACCAACCTCCACTGCCAAACCCAAGCTGCAGTCCAACCAGCGAGCCAAATCCAACAACATACCAAAATCGAGCTCAAAAACTGACTACCACCGACAACCACCTCTATAGTCACCCCAACACCATTTACCAACTAAGACTACTGCAAGCCAACAAGCAGTCACACAAACCCAACCAAACTGCACCTCCACTGCCAAGCCACCAAAACCGAATCCAAAAATCGACTGCACCAAACACCCAAAACCATCAACCCGAAAGCTCAACCCAAACCACCACCAAGAACATCACCCACGAACCACCATCTCTCCAACACCAAGCAGCCACTACACCCCAAAAACCAAAACCCAAAGCAAGAAATGAAAACCCCCAAATCGAGCCCAAAACCGAGACCTCAATCACCCTTAAATCCACCTCAAACTACCACAAAGACCAAGAACAACGAAGACCCATCAACTTACCTCATTTCTCCAACCCATTTCTAGGTTCGTCACCACCAAGAGGCTCAAGAAAATCGAACCTCCAAGCATTGGTCACCTTTTAACCGCGCACCAAAAGCCCCCAAATGAAACCCCCCCACTTACCATGAACACCGGCGCCACCATGTTGGTGGTGCTGCCACCGACGCCGGTCAGTGGTGGGGAAGTGGAGGAAGGGGCTTTGTCCCTTTTCCCTCCCGTCGAATCTCTCTCTTTGTCGAGAGAGAGAAAAGAGTAAGGATATAATTTAAATGTTGATTTTTTTAAATTTTCCCATTTAGCCCCTTAGCTTTTTAAAAGTTATTTATTTTAGTCCCTAGTTTATATAAACTATTATTTCAGCTTTTAAGTTTTATTTTCAGCTTTAATAGATTTACAGTTTAGTCCCTAAACTTGTAAAAGCTATTATTTCAGTTTAGTGTTTTATTTTCAGCTTTAATAAGATTTACATTTTAGTCCTAACTTTCAAAAGTTACAATTTCAGCCCTTTAGTTCTATTTTCAGCTTATTATATTTACAGTTTAGTCCCTAACTTTCAAAAGTTACTATTTCAGCCCTTGAACTTTTATTTTCAGCTTTAATAAATTTCCAATTTAACCCCTAAACTTTATTTTATCATTTTAATCCATTTATTACACTTTCGATAATTTTCAATTAAGTCCCAAAACTTTATTTTAACACTTTTAGAACTTTAAAATTTCGAAATACTAATTCAAACTTATTTTCTATTTTGGCTAGACGAAACGTACGGACAATTAGGAGATTGAAGTTACTTCTCGCTCCATTTTTCACGAAACTCGAGAAAATTGAGGTGGACTCGCCACCATTAATTAGTTTAAATTATAATTGCATGCTTTATGTGAATTAACGTGATTTATATGCTTTAATGCATGAGATGAGAATATGTCATATGAGATATAAGATATTGTTATACTTGCCATAACTTATATGATTTAATGCATGAGAAAAACGAGAATCTCTTATGACATAAGATGCTAATGTTATGCATAATTTATGTGCTTTATATGATTTTCACACCCTATAATTTTAAAGAGCCTATGATTTTCAAGAAAATGAGCCAAAGAATATGATGATAGCACGTTGTATATTGCATAAATGTGTATTCAATTATTCTGTAAATTAATTATCGGGATGAGTCTACTGAGTATTTCTTCGAAATACTCACTCTTTTATTTTAACAATATTTGTAGACTTCGGAGACGATCATGATTGATGGGCAGTGGTGGCGTAAAATTTGATTATCACAATTATTAAATTTTGAAATTTATGTATTTGAACATTGTTAACGTATTTGTCGTTTCCGCTATTCCAAAAATATGATATTTAAATTTTAAAACAATTATCTCATGAGTTTTCTTGCAGACGGAGTTTTCAGTTACAAATGTGATTTTCAAAAATTAGGTTATTTCCGCAATTTTTTTAATATTAAATTAGGGCAAAAGACGATGACTTGACAATCCGGGTTAATGAAACTCGGGGTGCTACAGCTTGGTATCAGAGCCGGTCTGCGTTTTTGTAGACTGGCAAATTTTCAAAAAAGAGAAAAAATTTCAAAGAGATTTTTCTTATTATTATTTAATTATTATTACTAAGAGTTGACACTGCATTCATTCGATCAACCGACTCCGAAGGTAAAAGAAGTTTATGAATCTTAACGTTATTTTGTTTCGGATACCTGTTTTACAATTTACGAGATTTAGAAGAAGAGAAAGAAATGTATCCGAGTTAGAAAGAAAGACGAGTTTGTGCATAATTTACAAGAGTTTTTAAAATTTTACGTTCTCGTAATTTTAACTAAGAGATAAATAACCCCGCATAATTGGACTTTGCATAATTGGTTTAGGACATGGCACCCATTCGTAGAAATGCACCAGTGACGCGAAACAAGCTGCTAGAGACTACGATCGTTTCAGGCCTAGAATCGATTGGACTATAGCCCAACACGTAGAGCAACTGAACATTGTATGTGATCGGGCCATATAGCATGGCTATGTGACCAATGATCACCGATCGATAAATCATTTACTCTCAACGTTCTGGGGCGACTACGCGGAGGTAGCTCGCAACATACACATAGATGCACTAGTGTCACCTAATGTGGAGGTTGAATATGACACCTTTTGCGTGAGATTTGTGGCATATTGGCCAATGTATTTTGAGCACCGCTTTGCGGTTACACCTGAAAGGGAGCCAGAACTTGAGCCAATGCCCGAGCCCAAGCCCGAGCCCAAACTTGGGTAAGAAGATGGGTTAGTACCCGAGGAAGACCCGGAAGAAGAACCCGAACAAGACCCGGAAGAAGACACAGAAGATGCTGATCCAGCGCTCAGAGAATTCTCAGACGTCGAATCATGTATAACCGAAGGAGAATAGAGAGATAGGATCTAGAGTACGTTTGACATCATTGTATAAAAAAAATATTGGAAATGTTTGGCATACATGTCTTCCTATTTATATACACACACCAAAAGAAATTGAGTTATGAATGAAATGATGTTTGATTCCTATTTTTGTCTTTCGAGTTATCTTTTATTGTTTACACGCCTAGTCAACTTTTACAAATTACCTTTAATTTTATGAAGGTCATGGCACCACCTACTCAAATCGATATCATCCGAGAATTGCTCAAGGCTATGCAGGAAATAAGACAAATTCCACAGCCAGTCAACCCCAACCCCATAGTACCAGTGATTGAACAGTTTAGAAAGTACAACCCGCCTACGTTTGACGGCGGAGATGGGCCACTGGCGGTATAAGAGTGGCTCCAGGCCATTGAGAAGATTTTCAAGCACATAGCATGCCTTGAATACAAGAAAGTAGGTTGTGCAGAATTCATGTTAGTCGGAAGAGTGGGATTTTGGTGGGAATCCGCATCCCGCACGAGGAGCGAAGAACAACAAGCAGCCCTGACTTGGGATGATTTCAAGGAGGTGATCATGGACAAGTTCTTCCCACAGGCTCTTCGAGATCACAAAGAGGCTGAATTTCTGCGATTGGTACAAGATGAAATGGACATAACCGAGTATGAGAGGAAATTTGATGAACTATCACGTTATGCTCCACATCTGGTGGAGACGAAGTTCAAAAAGGCTCGGAGATTTAAGAGGGGTTTACGCTCTGATGTTAGACAAATTGTCAGTTCACATGAGCTTCCGACTTACCGGGAGGTAGTAAAGAAGGCTCAAGTAGTAGCCTATGTCGGTGGGAGAATGGGAAGCCAAGGAAATCATTATGAGCAGAGAAACCTAGGAAAGAGAAAGTGGCAAGGTCCGAGCCGCAACCAAAATCAGAACCGGAACCAACCATTCATCAAGAGGCCGAATCCAGGACCAACATGGATGCAGATGCCCAATTTCATTCCCCCTGCCCTAAGTGCTAGCGGATGCACAAAGGAGAATGCCTTTTTTGGAAAGGGTATCTTTTATAAGGGTGAAAAAGTATTCAGGTTTTATGGGACGAGGATCAAGTCACTTCCTCGCCTTATCTCCGCTTTACAAGTCGAGAAGTTTTTAGCCAAGGACAATTGTCAAGGCTTTTTGGTTAGTTTGCAAGACAAACCCGTAGAGGAGATTACTCTGAAATTAGTACCAGTAGTATGTTAGTACAGTGATGTCTTTCCAGATGATCTACCCGGTACTTCGCCGGATAGACAAGTGGAATTTTCCATTGACTTGGTACCAGGAGTTGTCCCCATTTCTAAAGTTCCGTACCATATGGCGCCAAATGAGCTGCAAGAATTGAAGGTGCAATTAGAGGAATTGCTAGAGAAGGGTTTCATCAGACCAAGTGTATCTCTATGGGGAGCACCTGTTCTGTTCGTAAAGAAAAAGGATGAAAGTATGAGGATGTGCATCGACTATCGAGAACTTAACAAGTTGACGATAAATAATAAGTATCCTCTCCCTAGGATCGAGGACTTATTCGATAACTTGAAAGGTAGAGCTATTTTCTCCAAGATCGACTTGAGATCTGGTTACCATTAGCTAAAGGTTTCACCAACTGACGTACCAAAGACAGCGTTTAGGACACGATATGGACATTACGAGTTCGTAGTGATGCCTTTTGGACTCACGAACGCACCTGCAATATTTATGGACTTGATGAATAGTCTTCCATCAGTATCTTGATAAATTCGTCATTGTTTTTATCGATAACATATTGATATACTCCAAAGATTCTGCACAGCATGAAGAACATTTGAGGATTGTATTGGAAACACCGATAGCAGAAAAGTTGTACGCCAAATTTAAGAAGTGTAAATTTTGGCTTTAGAGAATAGGTTTTTTGGGTCACATTATTATAGCCAAAGGCATCGAGGTTGATCCTTCTAAAGTGGAAACTGTAACGAATTAGCCGACACCTGCAAATGTTGGAGATGTGAGAAGTTTTCTTGGATTAGTCGGATATTATCGACGATTCATAGAGGGTTTCTCCAAAATAGCAGGTCCTATGACTCAGTTGACGAAGAAATGAGTTATGTTTCAGTGGACCGAACAGTGTGAACAAAGCTTCCAGAAACTTAAGATCAGACTCGTCTCAGCACCAGTGCTGACTATACCAGATGGGTCTGATGGTTTCGTTATTTACAGCTATGCATCCAAACATGGCTTAGGTTGTGTATTGATGCATAATGGCAAAGTGATAGCCTATGCTTCAAGACAGTTGAAGCTACATGAGAAGAATTACCCAACACATAACCTAAAGCTTGTAGCTGTAGTGCACGCTCTTAAGATTTGGCGACACTATCTGTATAGTAGTAAATGTGAGATTTACACTGATCACAAGAGTCTCAAGTATTTCTTCACTCAGAAGGAACTAAACATGAGACAACGTCGATGGCTAGAGCTGGTAAAAGATTATGACTGCACCATTCTTTACCACTCGGGTAAAGCAAATAAGGTTGTAGACGCTTTAAGCAGAAAGAACGTCGAACAGTTATCACCTTTGGGAATAACGCAAGATCAATTGATTCGAGATTTTCAGAATTTAAGAATGGAAGTGCGAGCCCCATCAGTCCAAGGATCTATTGGATTGGCAAATCTGATTGTTAAACCAGATTTGAGAGGTCGGATTGTGATGGCTCAAGCCGGAGATAAATTTCTAGAAAAGATCAGATCCGAAGTTGGGGCTAGCAAGAGAATAGGTTTCGAGATTGCCGCTGATAAAGCACTTATATTCAGAGGGCGTCTCAGTGTACCGAAAGATGAGCATATAAAAAATGAGATTTTGACAGAACCTCATTCAGCACCATATGCATGCTACCCAGGAGGGACAAAGATATATCGTGATTTGCGCAATACCTTTTGGTGGAGAAACATGAAGGGTTACATTGCAAGGTTTGTCTCTCGATGCATGACCTGTCGTAGGTCAAGGCTGAACATCAGAGATCGTCAGGATTGTTAAATTCTTTGGATATACCAGAATGGAAATGGGAGAAAATTTTCATGGATTTCGTAACAGGGTTACCGAAATCGGTGAAAGGACATGACGCTATTTGGGTTATTGTAGATCGACTTACGAAGTCAGCTCATTTCCTACCGATCAGAATGACTCTCAATGTGGATCAGTTAGCCCAATTGTATGTTAGAGAGATTGTTCGACTTCATGGAGTACCAACTTCCATTGTTTCGGATAGAGATCCGAGATTCACTTTGGAAGAGTTTACAAGTAGCTATGGGTACTAAATTAAATTTTAGTACTGCTTACCATCCCCAGACCGATGGACAGTCTGAATGCATAATTCAGACACTAGAGGATATGCTTAGAGCCTGTGTACTAGACTTGAGTGATAATTGGGAGACTCATCTTCCATTAGTGGAGTTTGCCTACAATAATAGCTTTCGGACTACTATTGGTATGGCACCACATGAGGCACTTTATGGTCGACGATGTCGATCACCAGTCTATTGGGATGAAGTAGGCGAAAGAAGATTTTTGGGTCCAGAATTGATTGAGAAGACCGTTGAGGCTATTGAGAAGATCATACTGCAGATCAAAGCTGCACAAGACAGACAGAAAAGTTATGCCGATAAAAGAAGAAAAGACTTGGAGTTTACAATTGGAGAGAAAGTATTCTTGAAAGTAGCTCCTATGAAAGGAACTATCCGTTTTGGCAAGAGAGAGAAGTTAAGACCCTGTTTTGTCGGACCACTCGAGATATTAGAGAAAATAGGGAACGTGGCTTATCGTTTGGCATTGCCACCCGAGCTATCGGCCGTACACAATATTTTTTACGTTTCCTTATTGAGAAAATATATCCACGAACCAAATCACGTGGTAAATTTCCAGACTATTTCGATTCAGAGGAATCTGTCTTATGAAGAGACACATATGTACATTATTGATAGAAAATTCCATGTCTTAAGAAATAAAGAGATTCCTTTAGTCAAAGTCCAATGGGGTAGACGGATAGCGATAAAGCTACCTGGGAGAAAGAGGAAGAGATTCTGACTAAGTATCCAAATATTATAGATCAAGTAAGTTTAAATTTCGATGACGAAATTATTTTAAGGGGGTAAGGTTGTAGCGACCGAGAACTTTTAAATAATATAAAATTAATTTTCTCGAAAAATGTGTCGCTAAACTTTAACCCTAATTTTAAAGAGAAAGCGCGTTCGTCTAGCCGTTATAAAAATGAATTCAAATCTATTCGATCGAATCCAATCCCGAATAATAATTTTGTTATCAATTCCGATTTATTTTATTTAAATCCAATTTTTAATAATTTCAAGCCCAATTATTTAAAGTCCAATTTAATATAAGTCCAATATCGAAATTATTTATTTTAGCCCAATCCATTGAAGTTCATTACTTTAAGTCCAAAATCGGAATTAAACATTTTAGCCCAATTAGAAAATCCTAAAGTCCAATTTTTTGGCCCAATTACCCACCTAGAAATTTGTGCCATAATTGTCACTATTCATATATCCCACCAGCACTCCCACTCTTCACTCACTATTCACACAGCTGGTAAGAGACTTTCTCTCCCTCAAACTCTCTCATTTCAATGTGAGACACCATTGATGCTAGAAAGTCCGTTTCTAGCATCAACAGTGAATTCACAAAAATACACAATGCAGTTCACCATTTCACCATTCACCACCACCAACCTCACTTCCTCCAACTCACGAGACCAACCTAACATCAACAGTGAGCTCCCCATGCTGTAACACAATATAGCCCTTTCACCAACATCACTCCCAAAAACCATAGCCAAACTCCACAACCTCACTGCCCAAGTTTGTAACCACAAACTCCATCAACCAACATACCAACCTTCACTGCCAAACCCAAGCTGCGGTCCAACCAGCGAGCCAAATCCAACAACATACCAAAATCGAGCACAAAAACTAACTACCACCAACAACCACCCCACAGTCACTCCAACACCACACAAACCAAGACTACTACAAGCCAACAAGCAGTCACACAAACCCAACCAAACTGTAACTCCACTACCAAGCCACCAAAACCGAATCCAAAAACCGACTACACCAAACACCCAAAACCATCAACCCGAAAGCTCAACCCCAACCACCACCAAGAGCATCACCCACGAACCACCATCTCCCCAACACCAAGCAGCCACTACACCCCAAAAACTGAAACCCAAAGCAAGAAATGAAAACCCCCAAATCGAGCCCAAAACCGAGACCTCAATCACCCCTAAATCCACCTCAAACCACCACAAAGACCAAGAACAACGAAGAAGAACCGGAAGAAGACGTAGAAGACACTGATCCAGCGCTCAGAGAATTCTCAGATTAATTCACTTTTTTCAAAATCGATTAATACTTGTGCAATTGCTAAGAATAGTCAGCCCAAAATTAATGGCATGTGTTGGGCATCAATATAAAGTATGGTAAAATTAGCATAAATAAAAAAAAGTTATCTCCAACTTTGATGAGTATAACCTTTACCACTCCATAATGATGATTGAGTGTCATATCAGCAGCTGTAGGATTATTGATGTTGCATTTGGATTATCCAATCCTAATTTTTTGTAGATAGAGATAGTGGCGTCAGATTAATACTTTCTCCAGTATCAGTTGAAGTATTTAAATCATATGAATTTCCTATAGAGAAAGGTAAGATGAAACTCCCTGGATCTTTTAGTTTAGGAAGGACCTTGTATTGTATGGTTAAGCTAGACTCTTCTATCAAAGCCACTGTTTCATCTACTGGCGGCATTCTTTTCTTGGTCAACTTCTCTTTCAAAACCTTAGTATAATCGGGAATCTATAGAATGGCATCAATGAAAGGAATGTTGGTCTAAAGTTGTCTGAAGGCATCCAAGAAATTCTTGAATTGGTTGTCTAGCTTATTGTTCTACAACTTTTGAGGGAATGTGATTGGAGGTGTGTCTTAGCCTGTGGACCATCTACTTCTTGATTAACTTTTGTTGATTCTTCATACTTACCCACTTGTTCCTCGCTGGTGTTAGGTAACCAAATCTCTTCGGTCCTTTTCTTTTTTCATAGTAATTTTTGGCAACCGAACTCCACTCCTAGTTGTAATGGACAGACCGTTCCTCTTTAAGCTATCTTTGAAGCCTTTGAAGGAATGGGATATAGGTACATAAGCTCGAACAAGGATAGCAGATTTGATTGATGGTGCACACCCTCAATAATTGCATAATTCAATGTTTCAACTGTTAATACATGTTTCATTGGGTTCTTTTATGTATCACTTGGCAAGGCACCCCATGTTCTGTTGGCCAATGTAGCTACAATCTGCCTCGCTCGAGTTTTCAAATTTTTAATTACAGCCTGTTGGTTTTGAAAACTAGTTTCACTTTTGGTAATGAACTAAGCCACTAATTCTTCCCACGATTACCTCTTCTCTTGTTGTTACTAAAATCCTATTGGGTTGCCATGAATGTAACATCCTTGACCCTCCTCAGATTGGATTACATGCGTGGATGCTAAAGGACATCTTTCTATAGTATGATCTGTCATGCATCCTTTGCAAATTGGTTTCGAATGGTGTACCATATTCACATTCTGACTAAGGTTGTCAAACCTCTTTTTCAATGTTTCTATTTGGGCCGCTAATGATGTAGTTATGTCAATATTCGTGTCTATTGGCTACATGAACTAATTTTTTGCAATTCTCTCAAAAAGATCTAAGGCATTGTCCAAGGGAATATCCAGGATTGACGTGTCTGCTGAAGCATCGGCTTTGTTACAGAATTCAGGTCTTACCCCTAAATAGAATATGCAGATCATAGAATCCTTTGGAATGTTCATATTAGGAAACTTTATAAAGTAATCATTGAATCTTTCCCATGCTTTTCAATAACTCTTGAGATCCTTCTACTTGAAAGTATGGACTTTATTTTTTATATGATGGACTCGAGAAAGTGGAAAGAATTTCAAAGCAATGTCTGCACCATGTCATTTCCTGAAACGATGCTCCTAGGAATTAATGAATTTAATCATTCTCATGTGCCTTTATTTAAATTGTGACAAAACAGGCGCAGTCGAAAAACGTCAACAGGCATGCCTTTGTAACTTATTATATCCCAAGCATCAAGAAGGCTTGAATATGTTTATGAGAATTTCTAGTTGATCTTCTAGAGAGCCTAATGTTCTGATGATTCTAAAATAAGTTTATGGCGTCGGTCTGATGAGGAAGTTGATCATTCTAAACGGTGGTTATATGATAGGTGGTTGCACAAAAGCTGGAATGGGATTTGCATGATCCTTAACTAAAGTTTCTCCATGATTTGGTACTACCCTTGGTTTTTCTGGTTGAACTAAATGTGGTAGTGGTAATGGATTCTGGACCTAATTTAGATTCTAATTTTCTGCCATTTCTCTTGCTTCTCTCTATTCTTTTCTTCATTTTTCTGAAGGTTCTTTCGATTTTAGGATCTAATGGTAAGAACTCGATTTCTTTAAAGTCTTGCATAAATTGCCAAAAAATAAACAGGAGATATTAGATTTGTAAATAATAGCCTAAAATAAAATAAAAGAAAAAATTGAATAGTATATG
Organism: Fraxinus excelsior; assembly: GCA_019097785.1. Classification (NCBI taxonomy): domain Eukaryota; kingdom Viridiplantae; phylum Streptophyta; class Magnoliopsida; order Lamiales; family Oleaceae; genus Fraxinus; species Fraxinus excelsior. Next base: position 12,137,917 of record CM032643.1, read on the forward strand.
AACTAATAAATTAAAATTAAATATTTTATTCCCCGACAATGGTGCAAAAACATGTTTGGTAAAATCTCACAAGCATACGAGATTGTTGACAAATAATAGAATTGATGAGATAAGAGTTATCTCCCACATGCAATAAATTTAGTTAAAACTTACAAGTTATATATGGAATTCGAAATATGTAACACAAAAAGATCTTGACTTGACTTATGCTAAATTATTCTAAGAAAGCCATAAATTTGTGATTTTTATCAATTTATGGATGATTATATTTGAATTTGAATCCTCGTATTGCTTTCTATTTCAATTCTCAATTATGTAGTTCAATCATATTTTTGCATTCACGACAATCGATAAAGCTAATATATTTAACTTCTTTTCCAAGACAAATTAACTCTATTCTATCACAATTCAAATCTATTCCTAGCTCAAATTCGAATGATTAGATTGCATTAAATTTTAAATTATCAATATGATTGCACATGTGATAAATGTTATTCCTAACATCTATTGCACATATGTTTGTTTTGTCGCGTTCTAAACTTATTGCGAGTCTATAACACTACAACAACCAACTAATTATCTAACTTGTGATCAACCAATTAAAAAATGCAATGGGTATGCAAGATTAATCAAGAAACGCAAGAAATAAACTAAATTACTAATCTTGAATTAAAATAAATAAAACAATAGGGTTCATCTTCATTCAATACAAAAAATGGATCTAGCCTAGCATTCATTTAAATAAATTACAAAAAGAATAATGGAAAATCATCTCCTGACTCATGAAATAATGCAAGAAATCTTGATCTTCAATTCTATGCTTGAATTTTTCAAAATCTTGATTTACTTGTGTTTGAAGAGGCAAGAATGAAAGATTTCCAATGTGTAGCCTTGTTTTGTATTTATAAGAGCCGAAAATAGGCCAAAATCCCATCCAATTTAGATTCCAAAAGAGTTTGAATCACGAAGAAATAACCCGCACATGCGCATAAGCATAACTACCTCACATGCGTCGTTGAGCCAAATGGCTCTCAGGTCACGAAAATTAATGTATTGCACGCGCCAAAATGGCCTCGCTCGCTTGTAGGCTCGCCTTGTTTTATCTTTGTACAATTTTTGGTATTTTCATTACTTTCATTGGATGTGTATGTGTTGTCTCGTACACTATGGTATACATAAAACTATCAATAGATGAGGCATATGAGGCATCTTGACCATGTAGGAATGCTCATCCTCTATAGAGGGCAGCTGTTCATTAGATAGCTTGAAGTAACTAGCCAAAATGGTACTAACTAGTTTTGCATCATCCATCCTGAACCATATTAGCACCTTCTTCACGTACTCTTAATGTGATAGTTTCAAGACATCACTATCCCTTAGTATTTCTTATCCTAAGGATTTTTAACACCTAAATCATTCTTTAAAAACATAGTTTTTCAACTTGTCAATTTCACGTTTTGCATGTATCTGCAATCAACACGCCATCAACATTAGCAATAAAATAGTATAGAAGCCACCAAGATCTATTATATAATAACAATGATCTGCGTGGAACCTTGTAAAGCCATTATTACCCATGAAACTATCAAACTTCTTGTATCACTAATTTGATGCTTGTTTTAGACCACACAAATTCTTCTTGATGTCTGCACTCCATTATATCATGTAAATTTCTTCCTCCAAATCACCATGAAGAAAGGTTGACTTTTCTTCCAACCGCGCTATATACAAGTCTTCCTTTACCACTGGTCAAACTACTATTCTAATTGTGGTTAATCCACCACATGAGAAAAATTACCAGTATAGTCAACGCATTCTTTTTGTGGAAATCTCTTTACAACTAGTCTTGCTTTATATCACTTTCTTCGTCGTGTTCTTCTTTTATCTTTAAACCCATTTATTTTGCAAATCATTATGTCCTTGTAGTAACTCTGTCAATTGTAATGTCTGATTGGACAATAATGAGTCCATGTAATCCCTCATTGCTAACTCTCACTTGATGGATAATCATTGAATTATACCCAAACCTGAATATATGAAACTTAACATTGATGGGGTACTGATTAGCGATGGCTTAGCCGGTGGTGGTGATGTTCTCATGTGTAATGTATCAATGCCTTGAATTTTACTGACTTTTCAAGGTGTTACCAATATCAATTGTAATTCATGACTTAAAGCGAAAAGATTTAACATAAAACTTAGATATATTTTTTTCACAATTTAATGTAATAAATTCTGAAGTAAAATTCAGAATTTGCCATTTAAATAAAAATAAAGATGTTAGACATTCTAACAATTGTGAGTATTTTAAAACTTAATAGGATAAGTGCAATCCAAAGCAGTATCATAATACTAAATGTAAGTTACGAAATATCATACGATCATTTCATTGAGAGTACTCGGAGATCAATCATATACCCTAACACATTTATGTGTAAACATTTTAGAAACCCAAAGAAAATCACATTTCATTTCATTTCATTAATGACCTTAAGGCCAATTAGTATTTTATATATATATATATATATATATAAACAACAATTCAACTTGCATATCAAGTCCTACTTTTATATCTTGCGAGAAAATTGGTTTGAAGGGAAAAACTCGATGCTGAAATTATATGTTTAGCTGAGAAATAAAAACACTTAAAAGAACTCGGTCTATGAATCTGTATCTTTTTGAGATGAAAAGTTAATTGTTGTTTGTATTTTAGGGATGACATAAGATGAGTATTTATAGTACTTTAAAGAGTCATAATTCTTTTAAAAATAAGACAAAGAATTTAAAAAGAAATAAAATCAAAACATTATCTCAACCATCTTTATAATTATTTATAGGAAAGGCGATCAAAATATTGTCTCAATCATCTTTAAATTATCGATGTAATTTAAAAAGGATAAAACAAGACATTATCTCAACTACCAAAACTTATCTTAAAGAAATAAATAATTAAAAATTGATTACGTTCAAACTACTACTTGGTATTAATTATAGTATAATTCAAGTCGTCGATCCCACAAGGAAATGGTAGAAACACTACGAGAATGGAAACTTAAAGGAAAAGATCAAATGATAAGTTGACAATAATTTAAAATAAAAATATTCTGACATCTATCCTAAACACACGTAATTAAAATTGAATTAGAACATGGATCAAAATGGTAGTAAAGCTTCAAGTTTTCATCAATTGTATTCTAACACTCTTAGCTTTTTCTATTCAACTATATACACATTTATAAGATGTTCTTTATTGTAAAGAGTTAACCATTATAATTATGCTCCAAGAGCTACTTCAATTAATATTTTAATTTAAAGAATGAGTTTGACTCTCCAAATTCAGAGAGTCAAAGTTACTCTATATAATTAAATGCATTCAAAATATTTCAATTTTCAATAGAGAAAGTAATATAATAACTTGAAGGGAAGCTAGTAAAATAAAAGAAGGGGAAAAACAATACATATATTTTTGGGTAGTTTGCTCGAGTACTTAAACATTTTACTCTCTCAATTTCTAAATACTTTCTAAATTGTAGAATATGTTCTTTAAAAATAAACAGCATTTTCGAGATACTCTTATAACACCAAATTATCCAATGGGTAGATATGACAATATGATCGTCCAACTTTTCAAAAGTAATATTAGGTTCTATTGTTCCCCCACACAATCCACAGTTTTCATCTATAAAAATTAGTTCTAAAGATTAATGTAACAAAAGATCACATCTATAGCAAGAAAAATAACATGTTTAAGTCAAAACCATATATTCATCATTCTATATCTCGACAAAGTCAAAACAGAGCAAGATTTAACATAATTGTCTCCAGCTATTATATCCAAATCAAATAGGGAATATCATCTTAAAATCTTAAACAATAACACTTCATGTGTAAATTAAATATAGTCAAAGTAATTTCACCAATTAATTTCCACCGTAGGCTTTGCCAAGGAATTAGTTATCCATTCAAAGATTTCCAGCCACATAGGTTATGCTCCAAATTCTGAGTTGGAAATTGAAACCCATTTTTCACATAGCAAATGTTTGAATCGGAAAACTATTAATACTAGAATAATTGTAATCCCTTGAATTGTCTGTCCAACGCACTTTTAATCAGTTAAATCGAATATCTAAACAAAACAATATGTTATTAATAAGGACAACTACGTGGAGAGGGTTCCCCATCGGGATTTTTTATTTTTTATTTTTCAAAATCCTCATCCATTTTTTTTTTCTTTTTATAGGTTTTCTTTTGAGCTGGATCATGCCTACGTGAGTTGAAGACTATTTATTGGGCTCTAGATGTTTGAAATTCTTCATTGATTGTTATTCCTTTCTTATTTAAGATCAGTCTTGAGCTTAATTATTTCGTAGATTCATTCGTGCAATAAAATCATTACAAATAAATCAAAAGTTTAGACACTACGTGATAAGTGTATTTTATGCACTTATCTATGTCATTAAACTAGAACAATTATTGTTATTTTAAATGAATTGAGACTTAATTTTGTATATATTTTGTTTGTTAGGTATGTCTCGATGAAAAAACAATGGAATTGAACAAAAAAAAATAGAAAATTGTCTAGAGTAGAATTGAGCCGAAGTTTGGGGACTAAATTGCAAAGTGCCGTAGTTGATTAGGACCTAGTATCGATGATTGGATAAACGTTAGAGTCAATTACATGGATTTGGAAGATGGAGGATCAAGCAGATACAAAAAAAGGACCAAACTTTCACCACAAGAAGAAGGATAGCACGAGATTCAAAAGCAATTAACACAAGATATTGAAGATTCAAAGTCCAAGTTGAAAATTACAAAGAAGAAATTGATTTTTCACTTTCCAATCCAATTGTTTTCCATTTCAAGTGATTTTTTTTCTAAATATTTTTGTGTAATTTACATAACAACATGTTAGGCTAGTTCTTATCATGTATTGGATGAAAACGAAACCTTTTATTATTTATTTTTAACTTAAGACAAGTAGTTAGTTAAATTCTTATTTTTCTTGATTAATCTTGCATGCGTAATTTTATTATTTGATTGCTTGATTACTAATTAAATATATAGTTGCTTGTTGTAGTGCTGGGAGACTCACAATAAGTCTAAAACACTGCTTGATTAACATACATGTAATAGATGTTAGGAATAATGTTTATAATGTGTACAATTTTTTAGATGATTGTGAAATTGAATACGTTCTATTCATTCTAAGACTAGAAATAGATTCGGATCGTGACTAAAATATATTTAATTTGCCTTAGAAAGAGAATTAATTTCAATAGAAGTATCAATTGTCAAGAATGCATGAATGATACCAGCTACGTAATTGAGAATGAATAATAATAATAATAATAATAATAATAATAATAATAATAATAAGTGAATTCGTAATCCAATACACTCATTTCATATACATACAAAATTTGAATTTTACAAGCTTCTAGAGACTAATTTAGAATAAATACAAACCATAAATCTCTTTTGTTCGCTTACTTTGAATCTGTTTAGAAACTAATACACTTGATTGAATTTTATTCTTCTTGAGATGATACACGTACTCATCACGTATTACATGTCAACGATTATGTACGCTGAAGGATTTCGCACTCGCACGAACAAGTTTTTGACACCGTTGTCGAGGAATAATTTATATAATTTAAGTTTATTAGTTATGTTAGTTACTAGTTCAACCCTAATGTAGAATTAAAATTAACAATTAATAATCAACAAGTCACTTTTAATTGTCTCTAGATGGATAGTCAATCAATTCAATTTTTCTATGGTTTGAATGCTGCAGTTATATAGAAATCAGTAAATAACACAAAAACGCATTGTTCTTGTACTCTTTATGTGCTTGTTATCCAACATCCATCAATCTTCAGCAACTCTAAAAGTTATTGAGAAAATACATTTTTGAATATGATTTAGAAAGTGGGTGTTTTGGATTCTTTAATTTGATGTTTTCCCAAATTGTGGTTGAATGATCTCAAGAATGAAAATGACAAATGACAAAGGATGAATGTTTCCTTGGATCTCTAAAAAATGCTATGAGGCAAAACAATAATAAATAATCATACAAAAAAATGTGCAAGGGATTGGGTATTTACAGTAAAAGGTAGTTAGGTAGTATGGCCCATTAATACTCTTTAAAATGTAAACTAGGGTTTCCTCAGGAAACACTGTCGCTCGAACGATAGATCAGCAATAGGCAAGCAATAGTTGAGCAGTCGTCAATATTTTTATCATAACTTTCTCTCCCGATGTCCGATTGAGGTAATTGAAAATTCGTTAGAAATCTAACTTAAAGAGATATAATTCTTGTAGAAATAGCCTTATCCATAGAGTTAATACCCTAAATAATCACTGAACTTTGCCAAAAGTTCTCAGGAGGTCACCGAACTTCAAAACTTCCCTAATTAGTCACTGAACTTTGCAAAAAGTTCCTAGGAGGTCACTGAACTTCAAAACTATCATAAATAGTCACTGAACTTTGCTAAAACTTCCTAGGACGTCACCGAACTTTGCAAATTGGGACCCCATACATCAATGATTCAGTGACATCCTAGGAGCTTTTTGCAAAATTGGGTGACTATTTAGGAAAGTTTTGGAAAAGTTCAGTGGCTATTTAGGATAGTTTTAAAGTTCGGTGACCTCCTGGGAACTTTATGAAAAGTTCAGTGACTAATTAAGGAAGTTTTGAAATTCAGTGATCTCATGGGAACTTTTAACAAAGTTCAGTGATTATTTATGGTATTAACCCTTATCCATATGCCAATGTTTTCTATGTGAACAATGCATTGCAAGTTGCGGTTGAGAATTTGTAGCATGATTTGTGCAGGTTTTTGACACTCTTTAGACTTTTAATTGCATTCCCATGATCATATGTGATCTTTTTGACATCTTGATATCCTGTGACAAAACTATACAATATAAGTTAAGGACCTAAAAATAAAACTAATCTACCCAAACTAAAACTCAATTTGAATGTCTGTCTTGTGCATTCCTTGAAATCAACAACTCAGATACCTTGTGTAAAAGCACATGATACATAAAATATGACAATTTAAACTAACTATCATAAATATGCTAGCTATTTGAGAAGTAATACTAATGTTAATCAAAACACTAACTGAATCATTAATATCACCAAACATCAAAACTCAACAACTATGCATTATGATATCGAGTGCCAAAACAATTCATGCCAATCATCTCTCTCCCTTTCTCATATATCTCCTAAAATGCCAAATGCAAAAAATATGCGTCCATTAAATTTAAATTCAAATTCACCCAAAATACCTTTTTTCTCGTCACCCCCCCCCCCCCCCCGGCTACCTTTACTCTCCCCCCTTTTTTAATCACATATGACGAAGTGAAATAAATAAATAATATATAACAATTTAAATATGCAGCTGATAGCATGCACAAGCATAATAAATGATTAGTAAACTTTCTCATGTACTCAATTCAAGTCTAAATGGAATAAATTATACAAGTGACTCGTGTGTGATTGCCACTAATTCCTTGTGAACAAGATTCCAAATCTTAAATTTATGAGAAAGAACAAGGTAAACATCACTTTAAAATAATTTGATTCAATTACTAATGAAAGTCAAACCAGAAACTACATATTAGGACCTATACATAAAACTCATTTTCACGTATATTATTTTTTCTCCCTTGACTTTGAGCTTATTTTTTCACACAATTTATATTTTTATTTTCAAATTCATCATATTTGTCTTTAAGTCATTTGACCATAGGTCAACCGAGGCATTTGACTTACGCTTGTGTAGCCAGGAGCCCATCCGCTGGCTATCATGCTTGCTAGCTATTACAATTAAATTGGAAGAATCGTGCAAGGATGGGCAAATAAACTCTCACATATCGAGAAACAACACCAATACTACAAGATAGATATAAGGAAATCTTTGGGCCTACGGGCTCTATAAACATGGTGGTCCACACGTTCATATTTTCTAAGTGACTTTTCCAATTTAGATAGGGAATTATAAAGACTATAGTACTTTGGAATCTCATGAACTACTAATTTATCCATCGGATCCCGTTCGATTTCAAGATTTTAGTTCAAAAATTTGGTTGAGCCAATATGTTTTTTTTTTGGAAGACTCGATTGAAAAGTGTGAGGTTCAGCCAAATGTGTCGAAATATCGAGCTCATGGAGAAGTCCACATACGCGAAGTTGAGACCCAACAGGGCGGGTAGAAAGACGATTAGCCCCGCGATTAGCTCTTTGACTGGTCGATGTGCTGACCAGCGACACTGGTCGGTTGGGAAACTTCGACCGGCCCATCTAAGGATGGGTCGATCGATTGACTTGCCCAACCGATCGCGCTTTCGTTGGATGAAGAGGTAATGGCGATTTTATATAGAATAAAAAAAAACTTTAACCAACACGGAAGAAGTGAAGATACTACCCCTTGTCGATAAACATCAATAAGGGATAGATGGGCTAGTGATACGGGATGATATTAATAATTATCCACGATAGTCAATGAGATGAGAACTACTTGATATGCATTCCACGTATAACCCCACATGATAGGCCGTCAGGCTATCTACCACTATGAGACCCTATACGTTCACATATGTCGTCTATCACTATGAGGCCGCCAACCACTATGAGGTCGTCGACCACCATGAGGTCCCCTACCACCATGAGACATCGACCCTCCATAAATGCACTTACTACCATGAGGTCCTCTACCACCATGATGTCGTCGACCACCATGAGGCCACCTACCACCATGATGCACTCTACGATCACATAGGCTGTCTACCACTATGAGGTCGCCACCACCATGAGGCTGACGACCACCGTGAGGTCCTCTATATTCACATAGGCCGTCTACCACCATGAGGCCGTCAAACCTCATGAGACCGCCTACCACCATGAAGCCTCTAAGTTTACATAGGCCGTTTACCATTATGAGGCTAACACTACACTTAACCATACGAATGACAATGAGCTAGACGAGAACAGCTTAACGGCAAATGTGGGCACAACCAAATGCTTGAGGAGTGGGGGTCATTCCATCAAAACATGGGGAAAGTGTGAAGATTTACGTAGGACACGTGGCACCATTAACTGCCGAACGAGTGCGTTGCATCAGGTGCCTATAAATACACGTGGCACCATCTCTTTTGAAAACCCGAACTGTTTGAATTCCAATTATACTCTCTTCCTACTTTCCTAAACAAGCTACTAGTTCTTACATCGGAAGTACAATGGGGAAGAAACCCGTGACCTCATTTTGCAGGTAACATTAACTAATCAGAGTAGCCGAAACACCCTACACATCAATGAGAACATTGAGATATATCTTGCTACAATTTCAAATATGAAAATAAATGATAAACAATTTAAAACTTCAAATTCGTATTCGAAAAAAAAATTTATGACCATGTTTGGTAGACATTAAGATTTTCATTTTCATCGTTCTACTCATTTTCAACCACACATTCTTCAATAAAATAATAAATTTATTTGGTACAACTCAAAATTCAATTAAAATTGAAAATATAGCTGTTATTGGGTCACACCTGTCTAATGAAAGTCAACAATAACGACTATTTTTTTAATTTTAATCCGATTTTAATTTCTATCGAACACGCCCAATATTTTTCATTACATCAATAACTTTTTCTTCTTTTTCAATCACTCATTCTCCATCAATATACTTTTTCAGAATACATTATTCCAAAATAATGTGGCTCAAACACACAATTGATGGAGAATGTGTGATTGAAAAAGAAGGAAAAATTATTGATATGATGAAAAATATTATTTTATTGAAAAACATGTGGTTGAAAATGAGTAAAAAAATGAAAATGAAAATTTTAATGTGTACAAAACATGAGCTATATTTTATTTTTTTACATAATTACAAGTATTGACTCATTGATTCAATCAATGCCATGACGATTGAACTAGAAATTCGATGACCCGATGAATTAATGAGATCGAATAATTATACACACTCTTGTACATATTAAACAACTTCAAAAATAGTTAGAGCATATCCAATTATAACGTAAAATAAATATAAATTATGAGTTATATCTCCAAAGTGATCGAAAACACTGTCAATGGAGAGATGCGAAGTAAATGTAAATTGTATTTTTCGACAGAAAATGTTTACATTAAAAAGAGGCAAAAAATAAATTTTGATCCTTTCATTGGAGTGAAACTTGAATATAAATTTACTAAGATATAAATGACACTATAGAGTGGTTTGAAGATACCAATTTATACTCAATATTATACTGTCATTGGATATGCTCTTAATCTATGTAAGCTACTATTTGTCCTTTATTTTTTCAAACTCGTTTTAAATTATTATTTTTTTCAATAAAATAATTTTATACTCCTTTCGTCTCAATTATATAGGATTGTTTTGTTTTTTTCACACGGATTAAGAAAATTTCTTTAATATCATTGGAAAATTAAATTTTGCCAAGATCTTTCCTAATTTACCCCTATTTAGTTTTTATTATGTAAAATTAAATTATTGTTGGAATTAATAAAGAATTTGAAGAAGAAGGAAAAGTGAGAGTTGTTACATGTTTCCAAAAAGTAGGAAATGTGTGTATTTGAATGATTTCAAGAAGTTGATATATTAACCGAGGAAAATTTAATAAGGGTATATTGGTAAAGGAACACATTAAAATATTCTATTTTATAAAACATACATATATATTTGGGATTAAAAAAAAAAAAAAAACTCAATCTATATAATTGGGATAGTAGGGAGTACTACTTTTTAATCACATTTTCTAGATTTTTATAAATAACAAAAAATAAACATTATTCCTCAAAGTGAAATGCCTTGACTCTTCACAAAGAGTCGTCTCTTCCCGTATCGTCACAGACTCACAGTACACGATATTTACGCCGGCCCTTTCTCTCTCCTCTCATGTTTTGATATTCTTTCCGTCTCAGTGCAGATAAACACGAATGATTCCCCAAAAGCAATTTCAAAAGCGATCCAAAAATTCACTTCAAACGCTCCAAGAAACACCCCATTTCTTTATCCTCTTCCTCCTTTCCTGTCCCTGAAATCAATCTTGCTTACATATTTACAAGTAGAATATCAGACTGTTAACTATTTTTTTTTCTTGTATGAAAAATTTACGGCAGAAACAGAAAGGGAACAAAATGGATTCTTTGCCTCTTGATGACATAATCAACCGTTTGCTTGAGGTTAAAGGGAGGCCGGGAAAGCAAGTACAGCTCTCAGAGTCAGAGATCAAGCAGCTTTGTTTGCAGTCCAAAGAAATTTTTTTGCGACAGTCTAATCTTCTTGAACTTGATGCACCCATCAAGATCTGTGGTAAAATATTCTTAAAGTTTACTTACTGGGATTTTGAATACATTTTGTGACGCTGGGTTTCTCTTCATTGGGTGGTTTTATGATGTTGATCTAGTCAAATTGAAATTTCCTGAAGGGGTTTTTATTTTCTATCGACTTTCTTGATTTTCTTTTTACTTGTTTTTAAGTGGTTGACCTGATGTCTGCAGTGGTTATCAGTTGTACATTTAAATTGACGAAGTCCAGTTATTTAAATTTAGTTCTAGAGGATTATATAGATTAATTGAAGTTGGTGTTCTCGCTGTGGGTGGACGTATTTACATTAGTTTCATTAGTTAGAGCATGATGTAGATGTCATTTCTGTAGGTATTGTCTCGAGGCAGTGACAAATGGTTTTATTTTATTTGGAAAGGTGTTGGTTGGCTTTAGTTGAGTAGGCTTTTTAAATTGGCCATTGTATTGGAAGTGTTTGATGCCAGAATTAATTATGGCCAAAGATTTGGTAAAATAAATATGTGGTTTTGGAATTGATGCACAGACCTGTTGTTGACTATATGTTGAGATCCCATTTTAATGTTGGTTAAACGAGTGCTGCGGGTGCCTATGTGTGGGTGGGCAAAATGGCGAGTTCAGGGAATAATTGTTGTGATCCATTGTCCTGATTGTAAGCTCGCTTAATGGGAGTCACAGAGGTGACAAGTTAGGCTTAATTATATGGGAGAGTCTACAATGACGTGATATTTGTTTTTGTTAAACATTTGCGGATTTTGTTTCTAGGTATGCCTCGTCCTGCCTCAGTTAGCCAGGTGGACAATAATTTTCCGTACATGTCTGTATTTATCTGTATTTGATTTAGTTAATCATACGACTATTACGTGCTGTCTTTCCATTTTCATTTGTTTGATTTGTTTTTATTATTTTGCTTAGATCTTCTCATTTCATGGTTACTCAATTGCTGAACCATGACTCTTCGCATCCTACTGTTTTCAAAATTTAAGTTGGGATTTACACCTATTCGGATAGTTCAATATTCCACCTTAGCCAACAGTATAACAATTCAAAGTGCCTTCTTAGTGTTAAATTTTTTATGCTTTATGCCAAACTCATAATCTTTGACATTCTCTCTACACACATTCCATCGTACAAAAATTTCAGCAGCACATTGAAGGTATTAAAAGGCTTGATTCTTGCATGATGCATCAATACATCCCATTTCAAGAAATTAAATCAAATTGGTGACTTTGAAAACAGACTGAAGCTGGGCCTAATAGCTGTGCCACAACTTCAGGTTTGTCAGTAACGAAACTTTGAGAAAACCAAAATGTTGGATTTTGGTGCCTTTTTTTTTGTTTTTTTTTTTTTTTGGGCAGGCTGTGTGTGACTGAAAATTTTAAATCTTGAAAGAGTTCTGAGAGTTCTGTAACACCAAGTGTCCCAACTCAAATTGGGGAGACATGAAATTGCAGTGAGTTGAATTAAGAATTAACTTGGCCTGGACCTTTTGGCCTAGTTGTTAAAGAGGTTAATTTTTTCTATAGAGAAAACTACATATTGGGGTTAGATGTATCTAGGGCACTAATATGTGACTCTGCTTGCTGTTACCCAGGTGGGCAGATTGAAGATGTTGCATGGCAGTGTGTTAATGGAATGTAGCAATTTTATGTGAGAGAAACTGGGGCTGTTGTTGTGCCACGACAAGAACACCGTACATTTTAAGGTGGAAAAAAAATCTATCAATAGGGGCTTGGAAATTTACTTGAGCTGGCTATTTTTGTGCCAAGTGGTTATGTTGTAAACCAAATAGTTATGGAACCAATTATATCTAATTGGCACTTTAGACCTTGGGCATGTGAGGGCTTCTTCATAAATTTTATGCATGATACTGCAGATAAAGCTTGAATACCCATTTTTAAGAAGTTGGCTTGAGAACTAAACGAGAGTTTCGAGAAGTGACTAAAATTTCTGCGTGTGACTACTTGATGACAGACACTTGCAGTTAAGGAACTGCTCGTTTGCTGTGACTGGTAGCTTGATTTACAAGGGATTATTTAGAAGGTTAATGTGAGAAATTTAGGTTTCTTGCTGACACCAAATATTTGGGTTCAGCATGGTGAAAGAATAGCTATTAAGTCTTTCTGATAGTACTCAATTTTCAGATGTGAATCATGTGATAAAAGGCAAGTAATTTAGGTCCCCATTTTTCCCTTTGCCATGAACAAGCGACTGTTATAGTAAGAAACTGATTGGAATGTTTGAGTTTGTGGTGAAATCTTACTTCAATGGAATATAGGTTATTCAGGAAATTTAAGTGCTGTGAGAGTTTGGAAGTTTTATAATCAGCACGAAACCAGGTGCTGATTATTATCAGTGATTTTATTTATTTATTTTTTGTGATATGTACTGTGCATTATTGGCATGTTTCGTTGGAACTAGGAAGAATTGGATAGGACTGGAGACTATTAGGGAAGAAAAAAGAGTTAATATATTTGTTCATTATTTATGTTGTCTAGGACTAACGTGTATTAAACATTCACTACAAGTTCTAGGCTTCGGCATGAGCTCCTCATGGCATACCTTTTACTCTTGATATAGATTATGTGGCAAGCATAAAGGATTTAGCCGAACTAGTGCCTATGCAGAACCTAATTTATTGAAAATAATTTTTGCATTCGGTCAAGTTATTTCATTTTCTGCTGGTGAAGCTAAACAATATGTTTTCATGTTCTGCTGTTACTTGCTCACGTAAGAACAAGCCACATGAATACAAAAGAGTTCAAAGTACATGCCAGCCGTATCCTAGAAGTGCCACCACCCGCCCTGTGTCCTACCTTGGTCAACTGTTTCCTCTTGAATAATGCCTATTTGTGGTAGTTTGATATTTGATGTTTGTACATGTTTTTCTAAACCTTAGTCCAAATGAGCAACGACTTTATAGCTTTGGTTTGAAGAGTTTAATATTCAACTTTAACTCAAAGGAATCTATGTCACTTAGTTATTGCCCACAATCTGGGAAATTGGCTGATACATTAGCAATAACAAAACAAGGCTTTCGACATTTGTAAGTATAAAGCTGGAACTTTTTGCATTTCGGTATAATATCATAATCTTTTTAGTATCAATACATTTCTTTCTCATTTGAAATCAATTTATATGGCTTATTTTTGTTGATGATACAGTAGTATGTTTATAATTTACATTATTCGAACAATTTGAATTTCAATCTAATTTGCCTTGTTTTCTATAATATTTTACCAGGGGATATTCATGGTCAGTATTCTGATCTTCTAAGACTTTTTGACTATGGTGGATTACCTCCACAATCAAATTACTTATTCTTGGGGGATTATGTGGATCGTGGGAAGCAAAGTCTAGAAACCATATGCCTTCTGCTTGCCTATAAGATAAAGTATCCTGAAAACTTTTTCCTTCTAAGGGGCAACCATGAATGTGCATCGGTAAATCGTATATATGGGTTTTATGATGAGTGCAAAAGAAGATTTAATGTTAGGGTTTGGAAAATATTCACGGATTGTTTTAACTGCCTGCCTGTGGCAGCTCTTATTGATGAAAAGATTTTATGCATGCATGGAGGACTTTCTCCTGATTTGCACGATTTGGATCAAATAAGAAATCTACAACGTCCAACTGATGTCCCAGAAACTGGGTTACTTTGCGATCTATTGTGGTCAGATCCCAGTAAAGATGTCAAAGGCTGGGGAATGAATGATAGGGGAGTGTCCTATACATTTGGCCCTGACAAGGTGAAGGAATTTCTTCAGAAGCATGATCTTGATCTAATTTGCCGAGCCCACCAGGTTAAAGCCGTTGTATGATATATGTTAATCTACAGGTATCTGGAACCTCATTGACTAATTCACTCTTTTGATTCATTGCAGGTAGTTGAAGATGGATATGAATTTTTTGCCGATAGACAACTTGTCACCATATTTTCTGCCCCAAACTATTGTGGAGAATTTGACAATGCTGGCGCCATGATGAGTGTAGATGAGACTTTAATGTGCTCTTTTCAAATGTTAAAGCCTGCAGAAAAGAAGCCGAAGCATGGATTTGGGAGCACAACTACAGTTAAGCCAGGAACCCCTCAAACAAAAACAAAGGTACTAAGCATATGTAACTAAGCTTAAAAATACAGTTAAGCCAGGAACCCCTCAAACAAAAACAAAGGTACTAAGCATATGTAACTAAGCTTAAAAAGTTCACTTGTAAGTAAATAATTTTTGTTTTTCTTTTAAAATTAGCCAAACGTGCTCGAAGTCTACATTCACTAAAGAATGTGGCTATGTTTGCAAAGAGTATTTTGATACATCATACGTATGCTTTTAACCTATATTACTCATAAGCTAAGAAGCATGGACACACAAACATGCTGATGTGAGATTTTTAAAAAATGTAGGACATGGAAACATTGGGGAATTCCATTATTCTTACTTTTTCTACAGCAATGTTTCGTTATTTTAGTTTCTAAAATTTATATAAATTGGCTTACTGTGTCTATCATTTGTCAAGAAAGTGTTCCTGTTAGAACTATAAAGAATATGTTAAAGAGCGTTAAACCCGTGCCTTAAAACGTCTTTGAAGTGTCCATCAAGTTGGCCTAGAGTGTGTGATGGGTCCAGTGTCCACTACATTTTGGACCAATACACCACCCTAGTAGAAGTGTATTTTCCTCATTCAACACTGGATTTATCTTTAAAAGGCATAGATTCATTTTCACCTGTTATATTTTCTCTCTTATTTAAAAGAAAATATGAAAGAAGCTTTATAGGTTGAGTCTTGAGAGGGGAGTATCATGAAAAGAAGTTGCCTTTACACTAGTTTTGAAATTTAAACTTCATGATGCCAATTCCATCATGTTTGGTATCTATTATTCATAGGCCATAGCTCAAAGTCATGTGTCACGCATTGTTTTATATTTGTTTCCATATTTTTATATAAAATCACTTTTTAAAACTCTATTGTCACTTTTAAACTTTACTATGTCGTTTTGCTAGATTCATTCCGTAATATTGGCGTGATTTCTTCTGAAGTTGTGAAGTTTGTAATGATTTTCCTCTGAAGTCATGAAGTTTGTGAATATTTCTCTCTTATCATTTGTGTTCAAGGAAGCAATTCAGCCTCTTCTGGACAGATATTAACTGTATCAATTACTGTTTTGCTTGCAGTCATTCTTTGGTGCGAAAATAGGATGAGTTCCATTTGCTTAAGAGATCTGAAACTGCTATCTGGAATCCTTGGCATTGAGGGTTTAAGGGTCCCATCGCAGTTAAAGAAATCATCTCACTGTGTGGGTAAATTAGAGTTTGCAGGCACTATGGTGAAGAATGAAATCTACAAGATTTTCTTCCCAAGAGAGGATTTTGGTGGCTGTAATATTTTTTCTTGTATAATACCAACCAATGTAGTGGTAGTTGTGGATCCTTTATCAACTCAACCGCAAATTTGATGACCGTAGATTGGACGAAAAGAAAATGCAAACTAGTGTACGAACCTACTTGAGACGGGGCTGAAAGATAGTCATATTCTGTACACATCATGAAGTGCTTTATTTTTCTCGTCATTCTCCTTTTTCATATGTTTGATCAAAGCATTGCAGGATGGGGTTACTGAGGTGAATTGATCCTCTTTAGATTTTTAGTTGGAGTTATATATACTTGTAGATTTCGCAGAGCAGAATGTGATAACTACTTGACGATTTAAGCGAGCTCTGTTATTATAAAATTGTTAATAAGAATGAATCAAATCTTCTAACTATTGAACCTACGACAATATGTTACGATTTGGACTTGCGTCAATATGTTAACAGATGTTCTCTCTACCATTGAGTCAATTACTAATGAACAACGGGAGATTAAATTTGAGAGTTTAATTTCCGTACTCATTTAATGATCTATGAGCAAGAAGCTTCCGTTGTTAATCATGGAACTTCAAAGTGGCTCCTCTATCCATGACTGAATTTCAAAGGATACTATTAAAATTGACTAGGAAAATAAAAAATAAAAAAATGTAAACGGGGCATTTACCCCATCCCTTTGTTACCCCTATAATGGAGACGGATCCTAAGTGATAAAAGAAAGAACCATCTTCTTTCTATTTACTTACCTTGTATATCTAAAGACAATCTATTTGATTCTGTAAAAAGTTTCTAATCATCATATATGATCTTCAAGTTTTATCTTTTATATATAGTTTATAATTCTCTTGTAGTGATTACTAACTCTATTTACTGGTTTATTGGTTTTGTTAGCTCCTCTTTATCTTGGCGTTTCCTCGTCACCCTTTATGATGGATGAATTTGTATTCTAATTAGACTACTTTATAAGTAATTAAAGCCTAAAAATGTTTGTTGACTAATATTATTTATAAATAAATTATTAAAGTTTAACCAAATGATGGAATTGGCATTGGGGGTGGTCAAAAATATCGAAAAATTGTCGATTTGGATTGATTTGAACCAAAAACTTGGTTTTGTTAGATTAATTATGAACTGTTAAAAGATTGGGTTGGGTTGGTTGTAGTTTAAGCAATCAACCTCCAATTAATCAACACAACTTGCCGATACATTTTTATTAATTTATTTTTATTTTAAAATTCAGGTTTTTAAGTTTTAAAACTTAAAAATAAATAAATAAAACCTAATTCTCTCTCAAACAATCTACTATCTACTACCATCTATGCTTCTCCTACCAAACTTCAAATTCCAAAAGAAAAGAAAAGCAAGGAGAATAATTATTTGTTGTAAACTCCAAATTTAGATGGTAGGCTTTCTTTCATTTTGGTGTAATGGTTTGTCAATAAACTGTAGGGCATACATGACTTTGGGAAATCTGCCATTTACCATTTACATTATATATTTATTGATACGTACTACGTAAGCAAAAATATAGGCAAGTAAAATTGTAGAGAGATAGACCTCCGCGTTCTCCTTGAAGTGTAGGGTGTTTCGGTTACTCCGATCAGTGAATGAGGTCGGAGCTTTCTTCCCCATTGTACCTCCGGTGAGAGAATCGGTAGTTGGTTTAGGAAAGTAGGAATAAAGTATAATTGGAATCCAAATAATTTGGTTTTCAAGAGATGGACCTTTCTCACCTTAGGGGTGTTTATAGGCATCCGATGCAATGCACTTGTTCAGCAGTTAATGGTGCCACGTGTCTCATGTAAATATTTCCACTTCCCCCACGTTCTGATGAGATGACCCTCACTCCTCAAGCGGTTGGTTGAGCCCACGTTTGCTATATTTCATTCATTTGACTCATTTCTTCATCCAATTGACCTCTAACGCTCTCGAGTCTTCATCATAAGATTGGAAACAAGTTTAGATTATTTGCACTTCAGTCCCTGAACTTCCACTTTCTTCTATTTTGGTCCATTTTCACTTATTTCTTTCAAATTATGTCATATCCATAGAATTGTCACCTAAATCAAAATATGAGCGTAATGAGTATATTTTGGCACAAAATAAACATACGAGTGCATAAAATAAGGAGGGAAAAATATGTATTTTACATTCCTATCAAATTCCCCCACACTTAGCTTTTGCTCGTCCTCGGGCAAAACTCAAATTTAATTCTCTAAAAAAACCAGGTCATAATGCCAAGAATATAGAACCATCGAAATTTTTCAAAACACATAAAATATTGTGAATAAACATCCCACACAACTCATAATCAATTAGCAAGTATTTTCATATGAAAATGGAGTAAACTAAACATGTAGACCCTCACAGACATAAGCACTCAACTCTCATGTGTTTAAAAGGATAAATGTTTCAATCAAATTCATTCCAATGGAGATGTTCTACCATATGCTTGCATATCTTCTCATTCGCCACCACTTAGATCACATGCTTTACAAGAATTATAAGGACTTTTCCAAATGTTGTAATGTGGTTTATGGTTAAGGTGGGAAATATTTGGGTATGTGACTCAAGAGCTATCGAAACTAGTGGACTAAAGATAAATAGACTAGCTCGAACATATACATAAGACATGTAAACCAACCACTCCACGTGATAGCTTCATCATTTTTGCATCTATCCCACACAAATCGAACTCTTTCTTGAGATGTAGGAAGAGTTATGAATATAGATTTTTTTCACATTAAAATCACTCTCCTTCATCACTTATTTTTTTTTCTTTTCTTCAATCATTCATTTTTCCTTTTTCTTCTTCTGTTTTTCTTGCACAATATAAAATCCAAATTATACACTAATACTGGAACTCCCTGAATTGACATAGAAAATTTGTTTCAATTCACCAATAATAGCACTACCATAAATCTTGATACCCCCACACTTTTCTTGCATACTCACACTTCTCATGACATTCAACAATACTCCACTAGCTCTAAGGCTTGGTAAAGACATTGTTTTTCCAGTTTAAAGCTTGTAATGTGAGTTTATACAAAGAAAAGGTAATAAGGCTCAAAGGGGCTCAACAATGGAAAATTCAATTACAGGGTCGGCTATTTGGCTAATGAAGCTTATTTATTTAACAAAGATAACCTTAATCATGTTCGTGTATGCATGTGTCAATGTGATCTTGAATAGAATCAATGCAAGTTCTATAGAAACAAAACCGTGGAAGAATATCACACATGAAAAGAAATAATGAGTCTATTATGGATGTATCAGTCTAAAGACTCAAAAATCTCACCGGCTTTTGTTTACAGAATTTAGTTACTACCATCCTCAAAAAAAACAACTCCACTAATCAACTCTAAGTTGGAGGATTATTCATTCAATAATATTATGAGTTCTTCAAAAACCTAATTAATTCCAGTAAATAGCATACACAACCAAAAATCTTTTAACCCCAACTTCTCTTCTTGAAAAATCATGCAAATTTGATTTTTCTTTAAAAACAATTAACTCACTCAATCTAAATGTAACCTAAATCTAAATCTCTCCCCCACACTTAAAACTTACATTGTCTTCAATGTAAGGTGCAATGCAAAGAAATGACAAAGATAAAAATAAAAATGGGGAAAATGAACAAACTCCCCTTGGGTTGCCTCCCAAACAGCGCCTTTGTTTATTATTTTTAGCTCGATTCAAAGTTTCCTTATTTAGCCTGGGTCTATCATGGTTGGCTTCGATCATTCTTACGGTGTACCAAGTTCAATGGGAATGATAACTAGCAGTGTTCCTCCACCTCTATGGAATATATACTTGTAGTGACTAGGGTGAGGCTTGAAATCCGAAATGAAAGTATGTAAAACAGAAAGTAGAGGCTTCTCATTAGAAACTGATAATACAAAATAAGAACTGTTACCTGACTCTGGAAGATCATTTAATGTTGCCACAGTTATTTGTAACTCAGTGTTTAAGGTCAGCTCCTCTTTTTCCTTCCCAAGATGCTCAATATTGACAGCTTCCCATTCTTTTGTAGCAACAAATTCGAAAACATCATGTGCTAATTGATTAATCAAATCAATAAAATGAACATGGTTATTATTATACGGATGTTTCATGGAATTATAGATTTTAAGTGTAATAGTTTTATCATCAAATTCCATGGTTAGCGTGCCATGATTAAAATCCATTTTAGTTTTGGATGTCCATAAGAATGGTCTTCCTAACAAAATATGGAGAGTTTGATTACTACTGCCCATGCCAAGAGCATAAAAATCAGCAGGAAAAACCAACTCATTAACTTTCACAAGAACATCCTCAACTACCCCCTTAGGATAGGTATTAGATTTATCAGCTAGTTGGATTATCACACCAGTGTCAATTAAAGGTCCTAGTTTCAAGGAAGTGTATACATAATATGGCATGACATTAATAGATGCTCCTGAATCTAACATGGCCTTCTCAAACTTAGTATTGCCTATCACGGAAGGGATAGTGAACATACCTGGATCTGTGCACTTTGCATGAAGTTTCTTTTGAATTATTGCAGATACCTGTTCTCCAACTTTTACCCTTTCAATCCCCTTCAATTTTTGTTTCCTTTTACTTGTGCACAATTGTTTCAAAAATTTAGCATAACGAGGCACTTGTTTAAAAATATCTAAAAGTGGAATATTTACCTCGCATTTACTAAAAATTTCTTCCAGCTCATCGTGATCTCGTTCATATTTTTTAGATCCTACTAAAGCTTGAGGAAGAAGGGTATTGGTTTATAATCAGATAGGGGTAAAAACTTACGCTCAGTTACCTCAGTATCGTTGGAAGCACTCTTTTTTGCTGTGATATATTCTCCATTTCTTCCATCGATGATGTAGGGGCTACCTTCACTGGAGCTTCAACCTTCGCTCCACTCCTCAACGTGATTACACTTACATTTTCTTTTGGATTGATCACTGTTTGAGATGTCAATTTTTCCATATTCTGTGACTCCAACCTACTGACCGCGTTAGCCATTTGACTCATTTGATTCTCTAAACTTTGAATGCTAGCCATTCTCTCCTGTTGAAATTGTAAAGTGTTAGTGGCAAGAGATTTAACAATATCTTCTAAAGACATACTAGAGTTAGAAGTTTGGCCATGTTGTTGTCTAGGAGGGTATGACTGATTATATTGATGGAAATTCTGCCAATTTTGATTCATAGATTGATTCACTTGTCGATTCCCATAACTAAGATTTGGATGATCCCTCAATCCTTGGTTGTACGTGTTTAAATAGGGATCATAATTCCTTTGTGATTGTCCATGAAAACTACCGGATGCATTTACGTGTTCAACGGATTCTTCTTGAATTGTTGGGCACATATCGGTTGGATGGCCTACTAATGAACAAATTTCGCAAGTCTTTGTTGTTTCCGTAGTACCTACAGCCATTTGACAAATAAGAGTAGTTAGACTCGCAAGTTGTTGTTCAATGGATGAAATATTTATCTCATTAACATGTGTAGATGACATGTCGAGTCTAGTGCCAAATTGTTGAGAATTGGCGGCGATATTTACAATCAAGTTTTTTGAGTAGAAGATCAAGTTATGGACATAAACTATCAAGGAAACTAAAAAAAATATGAAAAACAAGTTAAAAAGAAATTAGAATAAGAAAAATAAAAAAGATTCTATACTAAAATTTCTAAAAACAATAAATTGCCTAAAACCCTAAAAATTATGATTTTTTATTCTTTTTCAAAATAAAATAAACAATTAAAGAAGCACACAAATAAATTAGCACCACTCCCCGGCAACGGCCCCAAAATTTGGTGTACTGTCGTAGGCACCAAAAAATAGTCCTTAAACCTCTAAAATTAATGTAGTAGTGGAAGTAAGGGTCAATCCCACGAAGAGTGTGCAATTCAACAATTTATGCTTCGTATAACGATTGAGGGGTTTTGTTTATAACGAAATCAATCTTGTAACAAATAATAATGTAAATTAACGAGTTGTATTAAATCAATGAAATGAGTCTTGATCAAAGTCACTTCCACCATTGGAGATTTATAATCATTCATCAATCCACAAAAAATAAACAATTCACATTCACATTATTCATCGTTGGAATAAATTTTCATTTCTCCTTAATTTTAGATAATCAGAAACCAGCGTTCTAATTAACCCTAATTATCAAATAATCCCAGACCAGCGCTAAAGACTCAATTTAATAACATCTTTAGACAATATACAAATACCAGCGATTGCATTCAATCTTCTTAAACATTCTTCTTAAGATTCAATAACCTCTATCACAGAAAATTATCAAATCCTAGTGTTTCACAAGTTAAATGATTCAAACAATTATGAATTTGAGATTTAACTTAACTATAGATTGCAATTTATAAAAAACTAATAGATTTCAAATATGGCAATCATAATACTATGCATAGAAGAATATTCAATACTGAAAATATAAATTAAACAATGAAAATAGGTGGATCTCACAGTAATAATATTTTCTAAGGTTTCGGTATCCTTCAATCAAGCACCAAAAGTTAGTTACACATGATAGATATAAGAAAAATAGAGAGAAAATAGGTTGGAGGCGTTCTGGTACGTTCTGGTTGTGTTCTAGGGTTTTACAACATGTATTTATAGTTGTTTCCATAGGTAGTTGACTTAAATTAGGAAACCAGAATTTTTTCCCGATTTGGCCTAGGTGAGTGCCCAGTAGAAAGTGGGACGAGCGCCCAGGCAAACAAAATGGTTGATGTTAATCATTCTGATGGTTGGGCGAGCGTCTGGCCGAGTGCCTAGTACACAGCTGAATATCTTATAGTTTTTTAGTCATATCTTTCAACATCGATGTCCGATTGAGATGATTTAAGTTGTGTTGAAAAGCTAACTCAAAGAGATACAACTGTTTTACAGATACTATCTTCAAATTTGATCGTTTTCTGTCCCCAAATCTGGTCTCAATAGGAGGCTGAAAAACCGATACAAAACTTTTCAGCTTGAAAGTTGATATGTGATAATGTCTTGGCTATATTTCATCCATTTGACTCCTTTCTCCATCCAATTGGCCTGTAATACTCTCAAGTCTTTATCATGAGGTTCGATACAACTTTTAAATATTTGCACTTTTGTAGCGCCCCGAGTTCTGTTAACCCGGATTGCCACGTCATCGTCTTTTGCCCCAATTTCATAATAAAAAAAAACCGCGGAAATATCCTAATTTTGAAATCACATTTGTAATTGAAAAACTTTAGCGACAAGTAAACTCATAGGAATTTAAAATTTAAATATCATATTTTAGAAATAGCGGAAACGACAAAATGTTATCAATTTTCGAATACAAAACTTCAAAATTTAAATGATCTCGATAGTCAATTTTTTTCTATGCCACCACTGCCGAATCAATCCCGATCGCCTCCAAAGTCTGCAGATATCGTTAAAATAGTAGAGTGAGTATTTCGAAGAAATACTCAGTAGACTCATCGCCGATAATTAATTTACGGAATAATTGAACACATACTTATGCAATATACAACGTGATATCATCATCTTCTTTGGCTCATTTTTGAAAATCATAGGCTCTTTGAAAACATAGGGCGTGGGTAGTCTTTCTCGTGCATTTAAGCACATCATTGGCTCATTTTCTTGAAAATCATAGGCTCTTTTAAAACATAGGGTGGGGTAGTCTTTCTCGTGCATTTAAGCACATCATTGGCTCATTTTCTTGAAAATCATAGGCTCTTTGAAATCATAGGGTGTGTGTAGTCTTTCTTTCTCGTGCATATACAGCACATAAGTTATGGCAAGCATAACAACATCATATATCATTCTCATCTTATCTCGTAAGAGATATTCGTCTCTTCTCATGCATTAAAACATATAAGTTATGACAAGCATAACAATATCATATATCATTCTCATCTTATCTCATAAGAGATTCTCTTCTTTCTCATGCAATTAAGCATATAAGTTATGTCAAGCATAACAATATCATATATCTCATATGATAAATTCTCATCTCATGCATTAAAGTATATAAATCACGTAATCCACATAAAGCATGCAATTATAATTTAAACTAATTAATGGTGGCAAGTCTACCTCAAAATTCGAGTTTCGTGAAAATGGTGCGAGAAGTAACTTCAATCTCTTAATTGTCCGTACGTTTCGTCTAGCCAATAGAAAATAAGTTTGAATCAGTATTTCGAACTTTAAAGTTTCAAAGTGTTGAAATTAGGTTTAAGGGCTTAATTGAAAATTTATTAAATATGAAAATAAAACTTTAAGGCTAAAATAATAACTTTCATAAGTTTAGGGACTAAACTGTAATTATAACAAAGCTGGAAATAAAAGTTAAAAACTGAAATAATAACTTTTAATAGTTTAAGGACTAAACTGTAAATATATAAAAGCTGAAAATAAAAGCTAAAAACTGAAATAATAACTTTTAATAGTTTAAGAACTAAGCTGTAAATATATTAAAGCTGAAAATAAAAGCTGAAAACTGAAATAATAACTTTTAATAGTTTAAGGACTAAGCTGTAAATATATTAAAGTTGAAAATAAAAGCTGAAAACTGAAATAATAACTTTTAATAGTTTAAGGACTAAAGTTGAAAATAAAACTTAAAAGCTGAATTAATGACTTTTATAAGTTTAAGGACTAAACTGTAAATATAATAAAACTGAAAATAAAATTAAATGGCTGAAATAATAACTTATATAGATTAGGGACTAAACAGTAATAATAATAAAGCTGAAAATAAAATTAAATAACTAAAATAATGACTTATATAGATTAGGGACTAAATTAAAAGAACTTAAAAACTTGGGGCTTAAATTAACAATTTCTAAAAGGTTAAAATATATACTAACTAAACCTAACATAAACAAAACAAAACAAAATTAAAATCAAAACAATTAAAAACCGTCTAACCTTCTTTCTCTTCCTCATCCGAGAGAGAGAGAGACGACGGGGACAAGGGGCGTAGCCCCCCCTATTCCGGGCTTCCACCGGTGGCTTGACGCCAGTGCCACCGGGAGTAGGTGGCGCCAAAGCTAAGGTTAGCTTTTGGCTAGGTTTTTGCTTGGGGGTTTTGGGCGAAATGGCGCATCACACCGAGGCCAAACGTGACTTGGAGGTTCGATTATTGCTGAAAATGGTTTGGTAAGGTGAGGTAAGTTATGGGTTTTGGTTATTTTCTTGATTTTTGGGGCGGAGCTTGGGAGTTGGAGGTTGTTGGCTTCGGGTTTGGGGTTGTTTTGGGTATTTGCTCTTGGCCTTGGGTGGAACTTGGGTGTTCTTGGTTTGGGGCGATGGTTTCAGGTTTGTGAGTGGTATTTCTTGGATGTGGTAGATGAGTGGTGGTTGGTGGCTATGGCTTTACTTTCGGGTTTGGGGATCTTGGACGTTTTGCTCTCGGCTTCGGTGGAACTTGGGTGGTTTCGGTCGTGAGTTGGAGTTGCAGTTTTGGTGTTGGTTCGGTGGCGATGGCTGCAGCTCGATTGGCTACAGTTAGTGAGTTTGAATGAAGCAGTAAGCTGACTGCTTGTGTGGTTTCGTGTTGGTTTTGGTTTCACGACTATGGGGATAGTGGAGGTGCAGTGAACTTGCAGTGGAGGTTGGTGTGGTGCTGGTAGTGTTGGCTGCACAGTGTTGCAGCTAGGGGGAGCTCACTGTTGATGCTAGAAATGGATTTTCTAGCATCAATGGTGTCCCACAATGATAATAGAGAGAGTGTAGAAGAGAATAGACAATTCTTACCAAGTGGATATTGTGTGAGTGTGAGTGTGGGTGTGGGTGTGGGTGTGGGTGTGGGTGTGAATAGTGGTAGGATTAGGGCACAAAACCCAAGACAGGTAATTGGGCCAAAATGTTGGGCTTTTGGGCTTTCTAATTGGGTTGAAATAAATAATATCCGGTTTTGGGCTCATTTAATTGGGTTTAAGTGAATTGGGCTAAATGAATTAAAATTCAAGGTATTGGACTCATATAATTGGACTATAATAATTGAGCTTATGTAATTGGACCATAAATGTTGGATTTTAAATAATTGGACTTGAATTTAATAAAAATTGGATTTAAATAAAATAATTCGAAATTGATAATAAAATTATTATTCGGGATCGGATTCGATCGAATAGATTTGAATTCAATTTCATAACGGCTAGACAAACGCGCTTCTCTAGAAAATTAGGGTTAACATTTTAGCGACACGTTTTTCGAGAAAACTAATTTATTTAATTTAAAAGTTTGCGGTCGCTACAACTTTAGTCCCTGAACTTTCACTTTCTTCCATTTTGGTCCATTTTCACTTATTTCTTCCAAATTACGTTATATCCATAGAATTGCCACCTAAATCAAAATATGAGCGTAATGAGTACATTTTGGTACAAAATAAACATACGAGTGCATAAAATAAGGTGGGAAAAATATGCATTTTACATTTCTATCAGTAGTTGCTGGGATTAGTCATGGGAGACGGTTTCTAGCAGTTTCGGGCCAACTGGGTTGGTTTATCACTTTTGCAGTTGGGGGTGTCAACTGCATACGAATTTTGTCCTATAAATAGAGAAAGACTTGGACTGATGAGACACAAAAAAAAATGTTGAGTTACTTCAGTGTTCCTTCAAGTCTTGTATTCATTATAGAGTAATAATATGAGTTGGGTTTTCCCGTAATTCAGTGTCCCTTTTATATTGTTGCCTTAAATTCATGTGTGTATGTTGTGCAATTTCGGGTTGGCTGAATAAGTGAGACTTAGTGCCCTCACTGGTTCGAGATTTTTACTAAGTATTTTAACTTGGATTTCGTTCCTGTGATAATTGGTATCAGAGCCTTGTTGCAGTTCCTGGGTGTTGTTCAAAAAATGGCTGCAAATTCGAATCTCAAGGATCGGGTTTCTGTGTTGGAGGATTTCATCGATGCACCTATGACCGACAGTGCAGTTTGTCGTCTACACAGGTGCATGCACATAATGAAGTGCACACAGAATTGAGGGCTCAATTCGAGGAGTTTGCTGGCTGGGTCGATGAAAGGCAATCTTCGTTCATGAAAGATTTGCTAGAACTTGCGAATAACTCAAAGGCTCGGTATGACGCCCTTGAAAGTGAAATTTCTTTGCTAAAAATGGCCCTAAACAGCACTACTGTTTGAGATACGATAGGTGCTTCAAAAATTCGTGTTCCTGAACTGAAGCAGTTCAATGGTGCCGCAATGCCAAAGAGTTGGAGAACTTTATGTGGGATATGGAGCAGTACTTCAAAGCTGCTCGTATTCCAGAGGAACAGCGGGTGAATATCATTTCTATGTATCTATTGGGAGATGCAAAGCTGTGGTGGCAAACTCAGGTGAAGAATGATGAAGCTACATGACGTTCTCCTGTTGTGACATGGGAAACATTGCAGAAGGAATTAAATGATCAGTTCCTGCCTTGTAACACAGCCTGGGTTGCAAGAGAATCTCTCAAGAAGCTGAGGCAGATGGGGAGTGTAAGGGAATACGTGAAGGAATTCAGTAGTCTCATGCTGGATTTCTAGATCATGCCGAGGAAGACAAACTTTTCAATTTTATGTCCGGCTTACAAGGTTGGGCACAAGCAGAATTGCGGAGGCAAGGAGTGAAGGACCTTCCTTCGACAATGGCGGCATCGGATTGTCTTGTTGATTACAAGATGGGCAGTACTTCTTCTGTTCCGAGGAAAACCAAAGAGAAGAAGGATGGTTCATCGAAATATTGGAAAAAAATGGATAAGAAGAAGAAATTCGAGGGCCCCATATTGAAAGATGGTGATCAGACTTCGGATTTCAAGAGCTTCGGTGGATGCTTCATTTGCAACGGTCTCCATCATGTAAAGGATTGTCCAAAGAGGGAAAAATTGAATGCCTTAAGGTTGGAAGGTAGTGATGACAGTTCGGATGATGCCCCTATGCGTGTGAACCCGCTATAGCTTGTGAATGCTATCACTACATTGTAGCGTGGCTTGATGTATGTTCAAGTTACTGTTGATGGAAGGAAAGTGCTGGCAATGTTGGACATGGGTGCTACAAACAATTTTGTAAGTTCTTGGATCGTGGAAAAGATGAGTTTAAACATGACTCAGGTGACTACGAAAATAAAGGCTGTAAATTTTGCAGCCTAGCATGTGAAGGGATCTGCTGAAGTCACCCTTCTTGTGGGCAAATGGGAGGGAAGGTACAATCTGATGATCGTTCCCTTGGATGATTTAGATTTGATCATTGACATTGAGTTCTTTGTCAAGGCAAAGGCGTCGGTGGTACCACATTTGAATGGGCTATTCATTGCATATGAAGGCAGTCCTTGTTTTATACCAGCAAGGTACCTTGACAAGAAGAAAGGAAAGCAGATTCAGGATGACATGCAATTTGCGAAACAGTTGAAGGCGGAAATAAAGAAAGGAGAGATGACTTTCGTTGCAGCATTAGTGGAGATCAAAGAAGATCATTGTGGAGGTACCTGATCAAGTTGCAATTGTCTTGGACGAGTTCATTGATGTGATGCCCCTAGAACTCCCAAGAACTTTCCGGTCCCGTCGTGTCATTGATCACAAGATTGAGCTCGAACCAGGTGCAAAAGCTCCAGCACAGGCCCCATACAGAATGGCTCCATCGGAATTGGCATAGTTAAAGAGGCAGCTTGATGATTTACTTGATGCAGGATTCATTCAGCCTTCAAAAGCTCCCTATGGTGCCCAGTTTTATTTCAGAAAAAGTAGGATGGTTCCATGAGAATGTGTGTGGATTATCGTGCTCTAACCAAGGTGACTGTGAAGAACAAATATCCGGTGCCTAATGTTGCTGACCTATTTAATAGATTAGCGAATGCTTCATTCTTCACAAAGCTGGACTTATGGTCGGGTTATTGACAAGTAAGAGTTGCGAAAGGGGATGAATCAAAGACTACCTGCGTGACGAAGTACAGTTCCTTTGAATTTCTGGTAATGCCTTTCGGTCTTACAAATGCACCTGCCACGTTCTGCAATTTGATAAACGATGTGTTGTACGAGTTTCTGGATGAATTTGTGGTCGTTTATTTGGAGATATCGTCATATACAGTAGATCACTGAGTGATCATATTGTACACTTGAAGAAGGTGTTCTCACGACTTAGGAAATACCAACTGTATGTCAAGAAGGAGAAGTACGAGTTTTGTCAGTCGGAAGTCTCATTTTTGGGACATTGGGTCGGTCAAGGGAGGATCAGAATGGATGGAAAGAAGGTGAAGGCTATCATGGAGTGGCCGAGTCCAACCAAAGTTGCTGAACTCCGTTCCTTTCTTCGATTAGCTAACTATTATAGGCGGTTTGTTCAAAGCTATTCCAAGAAAGTGAACGTCTTGACTGACTTTCTGAAAAAGGATCGAAAATGGGAATGGTCGAAAGAGTGCCAACAAGCTTTTGAGAATCTCAAACAGGCTGTTTCAACTGAACAAGTGCTACAATTGCCGAACTTTGAGAAGCCATTTGAAATACACACTGATGCATCTGATCGTGCTATTGGTGGGGTGCTGGTATATGATGGCCAACCAATTGCTTTTGAAAGTCGAAAATTGAAGGATGCAGAATAACGGTACTCAACTCATGAGAAGGAGATGACTATAGTTGTTCATTGCTTGGAGACATGGCAGCATTATTTGTTTGGAACAAAATTCACCGTTCTCACTGATAATGTGGCCAATACATATTTCCGGACCAGAAGAAGTTGACGGCAAAACAAACAAGATGGCAGGAATTTTTGGCAGAGTTTGATTTTGCATGGGTGCACAAGCTAGGTAAGCAGAATCAGGTTACTGATGCACTCAGTCGGAAATCTGTGGAAGCCTATGTATCGGCCTTGATGATGGTTGAGTCGGATTTTCTTGATAGGATCAGACAATAGGCTGAAAAGGATGCTGCTTATACTAAGCTGATGCAGGAAATCAGGGAAGGCTTGGCAAGGCGGTACGGGATCGAGGGTGGATTGATCTATGATAAGGGTAGAAATTGTATGTGCCTTCAGGCGGGGAACTCAGGCAAATACTGTTGAAAGAAACTCATGATCCACTATGGGCAGGACATCCGGGCATCGAGAGGATGATGGCCTTGCTCTCGAAATCGTATTACTGGTCGAAGATGGATGACGAGGTAGAGGCGTATGTGAAATCTTGCTTGGTGTGCCAGCAGGATAAAACAGAAAGGAGGAAAGATGTAGGTTTGCTCTAGCCTTTGCTGGTTCCAGAATGACCCTGGCAGTCGATTTCCATGGATTTCATTTCGGGATTTCCAAAAGTTGATGGGTTCAAGTCCATAATGGTGGTGGTGGACAGGTTCTCAAATTACTCGATTTTCATTCCAGCTCTGCATGAGTGCCATACGGACGTTGCTGCTGGATTGTTTTTCAGGAATGTGGTGAAGTACTTCGGGACGCCCGAAGACATTGTAAGTGATCAGGATTCGCGGTTCATAGGTAAATTCTGGACTACGATATTCAACATGCTGGGTTCTGAACTGAAATTCTCAATATCAAATCATTCGTAGACAGATGGTCAGACGGAACAGATCAATGCTTTGCTAGAGGAGTACCTCAGACATTATGTGATAGCAAGTCAGAAAAACTGGGTTGCCTTACTGGATACGGCTAAGTTTTGCTACAATCTGCATCAATCATCTGCAACAGGGACGTGTCCGGTAGAATTAACAATGCGGCACATGCCTAAGTCGCCTCTAGAAATTGTAAAAGAATGGGGACTCAGTGTATGTCCCGCTGCTTTTCGATTTGCTCTAGACAAATAGGAGATGGTGGAGTAGGCAAATGACAGTCTTGCGAAGGCTGCCCGACGGATGAAAAAGTATGCCGATCAAAATAGAAGGGATGTGGAATTCTAGGTCGGGGATAAGGTGTTGTTGAAACTTACTCCTCAGATTTGGAAGAAAATCAGTCGCAAGACAGTACATCGTGGGCTAGTTCAAAAATATGATGGTCCCTTCGAAGTGATCAAGCGTGTAGGAAAGATAGCATATCGACTACAGGTACCTGATCGTTTGAAGGTACATCCTACATTCCATGTAAGCTATCTGAAAGTCCTCAATGAAAGTTTGGAGGGGAAAAGTTCATTTGCAAGCCAAGGGGGCTCCTCCTATGATTCGAAAACATTATGAAAATGAGGTGGCAAAGATCATTGGGCATCGAACAATGGGGGCAAGTAAGAAGAATAGAAGGACATACTATCTCGTGCTTTGGAAAGGTAGTATTGGGATTGATGCAACCTATGAGAGAGACGTTGATCTATGGCAGTTCGAGGACAAGGTGAAGGATATCTTGATTATCTTCTGACGAGGACGTTGGACTCTTCTGGTGGGGGTGGTTTGTCAACCCCTTAAAGGTTGACATACGCAATGGCTTGAGACTCATGGCACTCATGCCGGGAAATTACGGGATGGTGTGTTGATGATGCACACTTTGGATTCGGAGCAAGGAAAATCATGGGAAGGATGCTTCAGTTTGGTGGAGTCAGATTGTTGCATATTGGGCAAGGCATGGGCTGATCCAGCTTGCTGTTAATGGGCAAAGAGTTGCAAACAGACAAGACATGGGCTGGTCTAGCTTGTTTGTTAGTGGGCTGGAGTCTACTAATTCGGGTGTCCAAGTTGGGCACATGTGCTAGACGGTTTCGAGTGTTCACACTAGTAGGAAGTGTGGGCAGTTGCTGGAATTAGTCATGGGAGACAGTTTCTAGCAATTTCGGGTAAACTGGGTTGGTTTATCCCTTTTGCAATTGAGGGTGTCAACTGCATACGAATTTTGTCCTATAAATAGAGAATGACTTGGGCTGATGAGATACAGAAAAAGTGTTATGTTCCTTCAGTGTTCCTTCGAGTCTTGTATTCATTGTGGAGTAATAATACGAGTTGGGTTTTCTCGTAATTTAGTGTCCCTTTTATATTGTTACCTTAAATTCATGTGTGTGTGTTGTGCAATTTCGGGTTGGCTGACTAAGTGAGACTTGGTGCCCTCACTGGTTCGAGATTTTGGCTAAGTATTTTAACTTGGATTTCGTCCCTGTGATACCAACCAACCCTACCTACTCATACCCAACTACATTTCCCTACCGCCGAACAATTCAATACAAACCCAACTCCTAAATAAAGTCCATAGACCCAAAAAGGCATTCTAGGGAGAGAAGTCGAATTGTTTTAAAGAGAGAAAACGAAGTGTTTTAAAGAGAGAAACCAAAGGGTTTTAAGATGGAACAAAAGTTCTTCACCGGAAAATCATTCTAAAATTTGAAGTTCTTCACGAAAATTGTAGAACATCAAAATCTTTTAAGTTGTGCCGCACATAATTTATTTGTCAATGGATAGAAATCTCATGTCAGGTAAAGTCATTATGCAAGTCGATTTTTTATGCTCAATAGTTAATTAATCTATATGATTTTCCTTAATAGTTGAGTGACCAAAGTGGAGATAAGTATTAAATTTTATACTTTTATTTAACTGGGCCAAATAGTTTACTATTGAAGGGATTAGAATTATCATATCAATATTAGGCTCATTTCGAAGCTCATATTAAATGTCGAATTGTGGACTTAGGAAAAGTTACTTTGGATAAGCCAAATTTGAGTTAGAACTAATTAAAGAAAACTACTTAGTTAATAATATTAGTTATCGATTTAAACTACTATAGCAATATTGG
>CM032643.1:12178802-12181302 GCA_019097785.1 Fraxinus excelsior
AAAAAAAAAAAAAAAAAAAAAAAAAAAAAAAAAAAAAAAAAAAAAAAAAAAAAAAAAAAAAAAAAAAAAAAAAAAAAAAAAAAAAAAAAAAAAAAAAAAAAAAAAAAAAAAAAAAAAAAAAAAAAAAAAAAAAAAAAAAAAAAAAAAAAAAAAAAAATAAAAAAAAAAAAAAAAAAAAAAAAAAAAAAAAAAAAAAAAAAAAAAAAAAAAAAAAAAAAAAAAAAAAAAAAAAAAAAAAAAAAAAAAAAAAAAAAAAAAAAAAAAAAAAAAAAAAAAAAAAAAAAAAAAAAAAAAAAAAAAAAAAAAAAAAAAAAAAAAAAAAAAAAAAAAAAAAAAAAAAAAAAAAAAAAAAAAAAAAAAAAAAAAAAAAAAAAAAAAAAAAAAAAAAAAAAAAAAAAAAAAAAAAAAAAAAAAAAAAAAAAAAAAAAAAAAAAAAAAAAAAAAAAAAAAAAAAAAAAAAAAAAAAAAAAAAAAAAAAAAAAAAAAAAAAAAAAAAAAAAAAAAAAAAAAAAAAAAAAAAAAAAAAAAAAAAAAAAAAAAAAAAAAAAAAAAAAAAAAAAAAAAAAAAAAAAAAAAAAAAAAAAAAAAAAAAAAAAAAAAAAAAAAAAAAAAAAAAAAAAAAAAAAAAAAAAAAAAAAAAAAAAAAAAAAAAAAAAAAAAAAAAAAAAAAAAAAAAAAAAAAAAAAAAAAAAAAAAAAAAAAAAAAAAAAAAAAAAAAAAAAAAAAAAAAAAAAAAAAAAAAAAAAAAAAAAAAAAAAAAAAAAAAAAAAAAAAAAAAAAAAAAAAAAAAAAAAAAAAAAAAAAAAAAAAAAAAAAAAAAAAAAAAAAAAAAAAAAAAAAAAAAAAAAAAAAAAAAAAAAAAAAAAAAAAAAAAAAAAAAAAAAAAAAAAAAAAAAAAAAAAAAAAAAAAAAAAAAAAAAAAAAAAAAAAAAAAAAAAAAAAAAAAAAAAAAAAAAAAAAAAAAAAAAAAAAAAAAAAAAAAAAAAAAAAAAAAAAAAAAAAAAAAAAAAAAAAAAAAAAAAAAAAAAAAAAAAAAAAAAAAAAAAAAAAAAAAAAAAAAAAAAAAAAAAAAAAAAAAAAAAAAAAAAAAAAAAAAAAAAAAAAAAAAAAAAAAAAAAAAAAAAAAAAAAAAAAAAAAAAAAAAAAAAAAAAAAAAAAAAAAAAAAAAAAAAAAAAAAAAAAAAAAAAAAAAAAAAAAAAAAAAAAAAAAAAAAAAAAAAAAAAAAAAAAAAAAAAAAAAAAAAAAAAAAAAAAAAAAAAAAAAAAAAAAAAAAAAAAAAAAAAAAAAAAAAAAAAAAAAAAAAAAAAAAAAAAAAAAAAAAAAAAAAAAAAAAAAAAAAAAAAAAAAAAAAAAAAAAAAAAAAAAAAAAAAAAAAAAAAAAAAAAAAAAAAAAAAAAAAAAAAAAAAAAAAAAAAAAAAAAAAAAAAAAAAAAAAAAAAAAAAAAAAAAAAAAAAAAAAAAAAAAAAAAAAAAAAAAAAAAAAAAAAAAAAAAAAAAAAAAAAAAAAAAAAAAAAAAAAAAAAAAAAAAAAAAAAAAAAAAAAAAAAAAAAAAAAAAAAAAAAAAAAAAAAAAAAAAAAAAAAAAAAAAAAAAAAAAAAAAAAAAAAAAAAAAATAAAAAAAAAAAAAAAAAAAAAAAAAAAAAAAAAAAAAAAAAAAAAAAAAAAAAAAAAAAAAAAAAAAAAAAAAAAAAAAAAAAAAAAAAAAAAAAAAAAAAAAAAAAAAAAAAAAAAAAAAAAAAAAAAAAAAAAAAAAAAAAAAAAAAAAAAAAAAAAAAAAAAAAAAAAAAAAAAAAAAAAAAAAAAAAAAAAAAAAAAAAAAAAAAAAAAAAAAAAAAAAAAAAAAAAAAAAAAAAAAAAAAAAAAAAAAAAAAAAAAAAAAAAAAAAAAAAAAAAAAAAAAAAAAAAAAAAAAAAAAAAAAAAAAAAAAAAAAAAAAAAAAAAAAAAAAAAAAAAAAAAAAAAAAAAAAAAAAAAAAAAAAAAAAAAAAAAAAAAAAAAAAAAAAAAAAAAAAAAAAAAAAAAAAAAAAAAAAAAAAAAAAAAAAAAAAAAAAAAAAAAAAAAAAAAAAAAAAAAAAAAAAAAAAAAAAAAAAAAAAAAAAAAAAAAAAAAAAAAAAAAAAAAAAAAAAAAAAAAAAAAAAAAAAAAAAAAAAAAAAAAAAAAAAAAAAAAAAAAAAAAAAAAAAAAAAAAAAAAAAAAAAAAAAAAAAAAAAAAAAAAAAAAAAAAAAAAAAAAAAAAAAAAAAAAAAAAAAAAAAAAAAAAAAAAAAAAAAAAAAAAAAAAAAAAAAAAAAAAAAAAAAAAAAAAAAAAAAAAAAAAAAAAAAAAAAAAAAAAAAAAAAAAAAAAAAAAAAAAAAAAAAAAAAAAAAAAAAAAAAAAAAAAAAAAAAAAAAAAAAAAAAAAAAAAAAGAAAAAAAAAAAAAAAAAAAAAAAAAAAAAAAAAAAAAAAAAAAAAAAAAAAAAAAAAAAAAAAAAAAAAAAAAAAAAAAAAAAAAAAAAA